>VWYH01009146.1:1547562-1609423 GCA_013399365.1 Pampusana beccarii
AAAAAAAAAAAAAAGGCAAGAAAGTGCATTAGAATGATGTATAACATAACCACATTTATTTAAGAATGTGTTCCAATATCAAACAGCAAATTTCAACAATGCAATGACCACAGTTCCTTTTGCACCAACCTAATATTACTCTATTAAGCATGTGGGTAGGCTGCTTGTCCTACAAAGCATTTTGGTTGCCCTTTTTTTTTCCCCCAAGACAGCTTATCCTGGCTTTCTTCTTCATATGGCACTGTGCTTTGTTTTTGGTAGTTGTGATCAGGTTTGATTAGACACTGTTTACCTTCAGACCTGGTAAGGGTTATTTTTGGATGGCACTTGAAATGGAAGTTGCAGGATATAGAAGACCAAGTCCTTCTTGATTTATTAGTCATCTCAGCTGCAGAAATTTAAGTTACAATTTCTGAGTTTGCGTGTCTGTGTAGGAGAGAATGAAGTTTATGCTTGTGCTCTGTAATAGCTTGTGCATTTAAAGTAGAGTTGTTTGTAATTAACAAATAAGTCTGAGGTGTGACCTTTATTGTAGAGTTCGAGTAATTTATGCGTTGGTTAAAAAAAAAGTTAAAGCTCTGAAGTTTAATTTACACAAAAGGTTTAGGAAAAATGACTGAGATTTACTTAGCAAATGTTGCTGTGGATGTATAGATCTGATGACAGAAGGTGTTCTTATCTGTGCTTGCAAGTAGCCCGTAACTAGAACACGTTCCATCTTCTTGCTGTGACAACAGTGGTTGTGCCTGCCAGACCGTTCCATTCTTCGTGGGGGGGAAATCTAATTAAAGGCAGAAAATTGAATTTGGAAAAGGCTTAGTTTGCTGTCTTGTGTTGTCCCTTACTAAATACAGGATTAGTTGCGATTGCATGTCATGGTTGTGCCTTATAGAAATGAAAGAATTGCTCTTTATTTCTCCAAGTGATCACTTGATTTAAGAATACTCTAGCAGCATAAAGTGACCCAGGTCATCTGCAACATAGAGTTTCAGTCAGACAGTCAAATATAGATTGATTATTTAGATGTATCTATCTTAATAAAACTAAAAGTAAAGGAATGATGGATGAACCCTGTTTCTTTTTGTCATTATTATTTTTATTATTTTTCATTGGTTTTCCTTTGTAGCTGTTGGAATGTGATTGTGGGAGGCATCTTGTCTCTGAGTTTTTGCTGGATGAGGAGTTTGGCTGTGTGGGAAGGAGGAGGAAAAACATGGGAAATGGGAGGACATACTCCACCTGAGCGCCAGAACTCATTGCAGGATCCGAAGGGCATTGCTAGAGCAGAGACAGCACCGCCGCTGGGCTGCTGCAGTCAGTTCACAGCATGATTCGCTCTGAAAGGAAAAATGACACTGTCGTGGCAGCAGGGGCTGGCAGGGTGTCACCTGGGGACGGGGGGGCCAGGGCAGAAAGCTGGTTACCGGATGGTGGTTTCAGTAGGGCTAGGTGAAGCAGAAATAGCTGGAAATGGAAGAAGCTGCATTTAGCAGGCAGGTCCAAGTGGTGATTTTGGTCTGATGTGAGGACAGAGCCAGGGAGGAGTGGAGTGGGCTGCAGTTGTTCCCTGTCTGGGCACAGGGGCTGGACTAGATGGTCTTGAAAAGGTCCTTCCCATCCTCAGCAGCTCTGAGGTTTGTGCGGAGGAGTCTGCAGACGGGTTTGAGTGTGCACGTGCAAGCTGCTTCCAGCCCTGCTCCTTTCCTGATCTTGCCTTCCCAAAACTGCTCTGCCCACCACCAGAATTTGCTTTCCTGGCTTTGCTGAGCTTTCTCTCTCCAGCTTTTAAGCTCAGTCCAACGGAGATGTTGTTGCTGGAGGGAGTGGCGAGAAGAAAGCCGCTGACTGTAGGAGCATCATCTGTTGCTCTGATCTACTGCAGCACTTCATTCAAGTGTTTTCCTTCCTTTTTCCTTCTGAAAGTGTAGATATATAGGCAAGAAGGAGCACTGTGACACTTGATGCTAAGAAACCTTCTGGTCTTGTTTCTGCTTTCGGCTACATTAATGTAAATCTAGACTTTATGAAGATGCTTTTGCCTGTTACCTGTTTAACTGTTACCGGTTAGCTTGCCTTGGTTGAAGGATGAATGCAGATGTGAGAAGACAGTGTGTGAGCATAGTTAATTAAGAATTAATGTTTTGACATTGGGATTCCCCATTTGCAGTGGTGGGAGTTAGCTGATGCTGAGTTGCAATGCTTCTGTAATAGGGATGTTCTCTCCAGCTGCTTAGCCCTTAACTAGAGCCAAAGTTCATAGGACCTGAGGCTGTAGCCCCATGGCATGAGTTTGTTAAACGTTTTGTACTCAATAGATATCCTTGCAGAAAGGAAATCTGCCTTATGAAAAGGTTTGTATTATTTCTTTCCTATGTTTCATAGACACAACGCCAGAAATAGTTGTAAGTGCATTGAAATACCTTGTCTCCCACTGTATGTGTTATTCACATCCAAAACAGACTTCAAGGTAAAATGGTTTACTGATGAGAAGATGGCCAGGGAAAGGTCCCGTACTTGCTGCCTAGCTTGCTGTTTATTATTCCCTCCTGTGGGATCAGCCTTGCAGACTGTGCTTCTTAGTCTCATATGCTGGATCTCATTCTGCAAATTTTCGTGTGAATGTGCCTTACTGCTGTGTTTATTTTTTACCAGCGCTGTTGTAGTTTCCTGGGTAAGCTGTGGTTGAGTAATTGAGGAAAACCCCAGATTATTTAGTGTCATTAAGTTTTTGCCACAGTATATTGATTGAAACTGAAGAATATTGTTGAACTTGTGCTTCTAATAAAGCATGTGTAAAGAAAAATGTCAAAGTTATTTTTAATTACTTGCTGCCTTAGACTAGCTTCTTCTTTACTTTAATGACTGTCAAATTATGATTGAAAGCTCAAAAGATCCTCATTGTCACGTTCTGGGGTTTGTTTAGAATGCTTAACATCTCTCCAGGAGCTTCTGAAATGTGGTATTTTTATTTTGTATTTTCCTTTGGTTTTAATTCTTAAATGATCCCTCTTTTCAGATTTCAAATTATAATCTATTTCCTGATGCATTGGTGACGCCCCGTGAGCCATGTCAGAAGTACTTCCAGGTCAGATGCCCTTTAAAAGATTCTACTATGCAAATATGTGAAACTTTCCTCTTCTCTTCCTTCTTCTTCTTCCCAGGCCCATATTTCACTTTCGTTTTGCACTTACACATGAAAAAGAACAAGCACTTTCTTTTCTTTTTAACAGTGCCTTTTAAAATAAGCTCTCTATTCAGCTTTTTAAAAGCTATTTCTATAGACAATACAATGCAAAAAAGGTCTTATTAGAGGTAAACATAAATCGGTCATGCACTGTTTTCTGTTTGCAATGGCATTATCTCTCTAGGGCTGCAAGGTTTATGACAAGATTGAAAAACATCAATAAAAGCCATTCAAGTAAAAGTGTTATTTGTAATATTACGATGCTTAGAAAATGGGGGCTACTTTGTTACACATTATAGTGGTGAAAGTACATTCATCTATATCTGTGGGTAATGTTTCTAAACATTAGAAGTATGCAGTTGAGACTGATTTGTTTTAAAAAGTAAATAAGCTAAAACCATTAATGAATTGCTATGGCAGGCAGATCTACATAGCAAACTGCTGTCTTTAAGCAGCAACACTTTAATAGTATGTTATTATTCCCAGTAACAATGTCTTAATTTTTCTTAGTTTTTCACCAGAGTGTGATTTGATTTTTTTTTTTTTTTTTTTTTAAAATTGTAATACCCTGTTTTTACTCACAACTTAGCACTGTTCGCCTGCTTTAGCTGAGACACATGTACCGGCTCGGTGTTTCCTGGTCTGTGTTTGCTTTTGAGCAGAAGGCAGGGGAGTTGAAGCAAGGGTGCCCTGTGCTGGTCCTTATGGGTGGCCTGAGCAGGGGGGCCGGGGTCTGCCTGCAGCGGGGTGCTGGGGTGCAGGACCCCGGGCACGGGGTGCTGGTTCGCTGGCGAGGGGAGCAAGGTCGGTGGGAGAGACAAGAGAAAAGAGACGGGAAGTCGGCCTTTGCAATTTTGGTCTTGAAACTGCAGGCGCAGGAAGAAGTTGAGTTTCCTTGAAATTTCTAAATTAGAAAGTTGGGATGTGCTTCCTCTGGGAAAACTGACGTGTTTGGAGCATCACCATGTCCTGTATAAAGGAGGGCCAGGCTGTCATTTCTCTTCCTCGTGCTGTTCTATTGCGCAATCTAGGGGGTTTTTCAGTGCATTTAAGTGTTTCCTTGCATTCAGGCATTTTCCAGCACTTACTTAGTCCTGGTGTGGTAGCAAGTTCTGCCCTTGAGATGCAAGACCTGCCTGTTCCCATCTGTGTTTGTTGTTCTCTTTCTACCTCTTTTGTTGCTTCCTTTTTGCCCACCTTTACAGCTGTTTCCGAGCGTGGCTGGGTGTGCAGGGTGACGGCCGGGGAGCAAGGGCCTGTCCCTGGAGAGGACAGTCTGCTCCGCTCTGTGCTCACCTGGTGGCACTGATCATTGGATCGTGATGGCTTGTGCAACAGATCGTGTGAAAGGGGGTCAGGAGGGGGGGTGGTGGCTAGTGAAAGGTTCATTTTGACATTTTTCTGCTTAAGATCGTACACTAACCCAATTTAGCACCCAGCTTGCAAACACTGCTTAGGTCGCAAAGACTTCAGGAGGCTTTGGCTCAGTTTTTGATCAATGTGCCAATGTTCTTCATAAATCCATGAGGGGGAGTTTTATCAAGCAGATTAGTAAAACATCATAACGTTTTGTTTCAGTGTTTCTGTGTGCTTATTCTTACAGTGGTTTTGATAAGAGAAATGCTAACGGCATGAGTCTGGCTAAAGATAATCTGTCAGGCAAATACTTAAGCTTTATCTAGCAAGATTATTTTTTAAGAAATTTGTTCAGTAGTAAAAGTAGTGGCAAACATTGCCTGAAGCAGCTCACTTGTAACAAAGAACAAGTATAAATTTCAGTCTTGTTCCAGATTGCGGCAGTTGTATTTATTGATGGAAAAAATATGCTTGTTTTGATTTGCTAAAGCATAAAATGTAGTCTAGTGAAGTCTGTAGATATGGTGCAATTCTGTAAGTTCTAAAGCTCAGGCAGTGGGTCAAAATTATCCTTCCCCATTAATGTATTTTTTATGCAACTTCCAGATTGTCACACTCCTAACTGATTCAAAAATGTGTAAAGCAGCCAGTCCGTAAACACAGAGCATTTTGTGTTTTTAGATGAAAACATGTGCTTTGGTAACTCTGTGTAGGATGAGATGTGGCCTTGTTTACATTAGACTTGGTCGGTTTTAGGCAAGATGCAGAAAGCAACATTTATTGATGTATTCGTATGAGAAATACATTTATGAAGTTACTTTAAATTATGTGATGGTTGTGTTTTAGAAGTCTTTTGTGGCTAAAGCTGAAATTGTCTATGGGGTGTTTGTAAACTGTTACCTGAGCTGTTGGCTTTTGCACAGTGGGTGTGGGGTGATCTGTCTTCTGAAGAATTTGCAGTTGGTCTACACTGACTGGCTGGGGCTTGAGGAAATGGCAGACATGAAAATTTGTAAAATTTAGTTTAAATTCTGCTTTGAACAAGTTTTAGAAGTTGTTCTAGGCAGGTGATGCAGGGAACAGAGTGTATTGGGTCTACTTGGTTTTAAATGAAGCAGAGAGATGGTTGGAAGTGTGCAGCTTTGGCAGCACATCAAAAAGAGGGAACACTAGAACTGTGTGCACATTTAGGTAATGTTGTGAAGTGCTTCTTTTCACTCTGTGTTTATGTATATGTTCTTTTAAAACCCATATATTTAATCTCTTGTAAATCTGTACAGCAGTCAGTTATATCATATATCAAATATACAAGGATGCAGCGCAACTCAGCTGCAATGATCTGTCATCAGCTAGCTCAAATTATAGCTTTTCATTCCTGGGTAAGCTCCAGACACGTTTTCATGTGCAATATAAGCAGTCAGTGATATCTGAGAATTACAAACAACAGAAAGGGTGTTTCATGCTATGGCAGATGGGAGTGATTTATTAAATGGCCTCTAATTTGGTTGCCAGGTGTCAAACAACAGTGCCTACTACAGTATGTAAATTGAGGTGTTCATGGAGTAGTTAGGCAGATTAGTGGGAGCCATGAATAGGCAGTACAGGAACAAATGATAGCTTTTAAAAAAATAGAGTTTTAATCTTTTTTTCGTGGTCTAAAAATCTGTTCCTTCAACAAACTTAATATTTTTCAAAATGTGAGCTGTGCCCTTGGCTAATAAAAATCAGAAAGCTGTCTACAAGTAGACGAAAGAATGGTTTTATTTAACTGTGGAATATGTGTACTCTGCCTTAGGATGTATGTTTTATCCTTTAGTTTGAGTTTTGTGAGCTGTAGAGACAGTGAGCCGTCTTCATCCCTGGAGCAGCTCTTGAAGCTGATTTCAGTAGGATATTTTGTCAAGGTTTTGGGGTTTTTATTCCTCCCCATGGAAATCAAATACAGTATTGTGATATACTCTACCTTTGGTATTCCCTGCCTTCCGACCCTCTACTTCCCCCTTCCAAAAAAAAAAAAACAAACAAAAAAACCATAACCAAAACCAAACCAAACAAACACAAAACAAAACAAAACACCCCACACACGCACATAAAGTCAAACAGACAAAGAGAAAATGCAAGTGTTGTGTTAGGCAACAGCTGACTGGCCAGTCTGGCTTAAAATTAACAGTGCCCGAGTTCTACCCTAGATGAAAAAGGAGCAGCATCTACCTGCGGTCTGCTTAGACATTTCTCGAATTCTCTGCTTCCTACTGAGGAGGAGTTCTTTCCCTTCTCTTTGTTGGAAGTAGAGGTGAAATACTAAAATGAAATGATGGTAGGGATGACTTCTGGTCTCCCAGGCATTTGCAAAGGGCACCTCCCCGTCCCCAAGCCTGTCTGCAGCAGAATCAGACATCAGAAAACTGCCTTAAAACTGCCTTGTGTAGGGTCAAGCTTTCTGCTTTTTCTCAGCTTTGTGGTCCTGATGGTCTCTTTATATTTTTATGCCTCTGTTTTTCCTAAGCTTTTGTCTGTTCTCTTACCCGCTTAGGTTGTGGTAATTCTCCTACTATAAAGCAATAATGTCAAGTGCTACATCCCCTTACCGGAAGCCCTAGTGAAATAGTGTAGATGATGATTGTGTTTCACAACCATTTCTTTTGCTTTTCCAGTCGACTCTGGCGTGGACGCGTTGGCAGTGTTTATGGCAAGCGGCAGCACGACGGACGTTGTGAACCGCAACAGCCCTGCCACCCCACCCAACACCCTGAACCTGCGCTCTTCGCATAACGAACTTCTGAATGCGGAAATTAGGCACACGGAGACCAAGAACAGCACTCCTCCAAAATGCAGGAAAAAGTACGCGCTGACTAACATTCAGACAGCCATGGGTCTTTCTGATCCCGCAGCGCAGCCCCTTCTGGGGAACGGCTCTGCCAATATAAAGCTGGTGAAGAATGGAGAAAACCAGCTCAGGAAAGCTGCCGAGCAGGGACAGCAAGATCCCAATAAAAACCTTAGTACCACTGCGGGCATGAATGTAACTTCTGAGAAGTTTGAAGGCAAAGAGCCGATCCCGCAGGATTCCTCTGGCTGTGAAATATTACCCTCGCAGCCGAGGAGGACCAAGAGCTTCCTGAATTACTACACGGATCTAGAGACATCCGCGAGAGAGCTAGAGCAGAGTTTTGTTACCATGGAAGATAAATCTGCTCAAAGCAACAGCCAGGCTTCTACCGTTATTGTCAATGGGGAAGTCCTGCCCCGGAAACAAAACAAACTGTCAAGCCCAGAGGATGGCCAAGTTGCCACCGTGTCTTCAAGCCCTGAGACTAAGAAGGACCACCCCAAAACTGGGGCCAAAACAGATTGCGCCCTCCATAGGATTCAAAACCTGGCCCCGAGCGATGAGGACTCCAGCTGGACGACGCTGTCCCAGGACAGTGCCTCGCCGAGCTCGCCTGATGAAACAGGTAGGCAAGTAAAAGCTGCCCGTGGCTACGGTTTTAGAAATACGTTGCATAACCTCTCTCAGGTGGCGGCTGGAATGAGAGAGGTGACTAAGTGATGCTTTGGGACGGGAAGTGGATTGCATTGAAACACAAGCGCTGGGTTTGCAGGCAGCTCCTTGTCTGCTTGGGAATGCTTGGAACCCATCTGCTTGATCCTCACAGCTTTACTGCTGCTTTAGGAAAGGCACCAGAGAATGCTATAGACAGGGTCCTGAAGATATGCTAACTGCACCTTTTGCTACTTTATAAATAATTACTCTTCACTAATCAATGGGTACATGTTGTGAGAAGTGGGTGATTATCTGGAGATGCTAAACTACTGATAGCTACCTACACACAACAAACAAACTTTTTTTCTGAGCAATGATTTTTAGGTTCAGCAAAGGTTTTTACTTTTCTAATTCAAATCCTAGTGAGTGTCCCCACCTCCGCCTTCAAGTCATTTGATGATATTCTTTTATTTTTAGAAAAGTCCTCCCAAAGCTTGGGTCATTTAATTTCTGTGGTTTATTTTCTCTGTGCAGTGGTTCCGTCAGTAACTCAGAAGCTGAAACCATGGCATGGCATATTTTGGAAGCCTGGGTTCATTAATTATTTGAACAGTAATTATGACTTGTGCACTAGCTCTGTTGTGATTTACAACACATCCGTATTATTTTTAAAACTCTAGAGATCTCATATACTCTAGTTAATGGACTTTGTCACTTTTATATATCCAAGCCAATATAAAAAGGTACAACTTTGTCAAAATGAGCGACGGGAATCTGATTCTCAAGGATGACACGGGGCTAAAGAAATTCATCAGATATTGTTTGTATTTTTATTTCATTATTACACCACAGAGATTTTGTACTGTTTGGAGGCCACCATGGTCCAAATCCGCAGCTCCGTTACTTGTCAGTCGTGCATGATTATGAAAATAGTGATTTTTATTTTTCACCTACATTTTTTGAATCTGTGTGGTGCTAAAGGCAGGAGTTAAGTGGATACTCCAGAGCCCAAGCCCAGGAGGAGGATGAGGCTGACACTGGTGCTCTTTTCTGTTTGTGGTTTTCTTTTTTTTTTGGATGAAGCTCACCAGAATGTCTGTAGAAGGCAGGCACTTTTCTTAAACTTCCTATCACCTAAAAAACATTTTCAGTGGACATTTGTCCCTTCTTAGTAAAGTGCAGTTCTCTGTGTAATAATCTCAAATGAATTAGGAATGAGAATTCTCTGGGGAAAAAAAAAAAGTAATTCTGTTTGCCTCAAAGCCAAGAAAAATACTGGAATTTGCTTTTGCATCTTATCTTGTTTGAACAAAACCCCCTCCTTCTAGAGCAGGGAATGTCACTCATGTAAATAGAGCCTGGTATTCTGAAATAACAGTATGTCTGGGTAGAACAGCGCTCTAATACAATAAAAATTACAGCAAATCATGAACTGGTCAGAAAGATTTATACCAATAGTCAGATTTGCCTCTGATTGTAACCAGCATCTTTGACAAAATTAAAATGGATATCCTCTTAAAAGCACCATTTTTCCTTTGCAGTACCTATCTGATAGAGACAACAAGTGTGTTATTTACTACAGAACATGTTTTCTGTGTTCCTGAGTGTGGAAAAAGATTTATGGGAGTAAAAATACATTCAGTTACACTGTGGATAAACACAAGTCCTATAATACTAGAGAAAGAACATATTATCAACTACACAATTGTAGGTTCCTAGGTAAACATCCAATTTTCAGATTTTTGGGAATAAGAGGCTTTAGTTCACACCTGCTATGCTTCCTAATGGCCTGTCAACCTACATATTACTGATAACCGTGTACGAAGAGCAGTGAATATTTTATAGTTTCAGGCTTGACTTGACCATTTGCTGACTGCTTAAGAACTAGGAAAGGTGGCTATTGCTGTATATCCCCAGGGTTTGTGTTGGTAATGTTCTGCATGTGGACTAACTGTGTGTTTATCTTCCTTTTAGCTACCCTTATAGGAGGATTTTAGGGAAGAAAAAGTAAGCCAGTTTAAAAGAAACAAAACCTGAAAGGCCACATAGTTACACAATCTTCACAGTAATGATCAGCATTGAGGGTCTACCTGTAGAAGGCTGTAAAATAAATGGAACTTGAAAGGTGACTCTCTCAAGGACATGCTGCTGCTATCAGTTGCTCAGGGAGGCTGCTTGCTGTGTTTGGCCAGTCAGGTCGGGTTTACACTGTGGGTTCTCAGTGGAGCTACCTAAATCCATATCTTGAATGCTCAAGTGCTCTGACATGAAACCCGAAGTTTCCATGGTGAAGAGTGATGATTGGTACCCTTTCAAATTGGGATAGTTAATAAAAATATGTATGTAAAAGTGAATTAATATGCTTAAATTCAGAAATGGGAGAATATGTGTCTTATACTGTAGTGATTAGCATCCTCTCCCAAACTCTGCAATTACCAGAATTTGGGACTAGAGAAGACGCTTTCCAGGATGTGTTTTATGGTCACAGCTGCAGTTTCATAGTTACTATTTACCAGAAAGATAAGGAACAATTCTTTATTTCATCAAAGCCATTCATTTTCCTCCCTAGGGAGGGCCTGATTCCGCTACCTGTCTGGTCTCCAAGACAGGCAGCAGACGGGGCAGGAGCTTGGACTTGCGTTCCGGAGCAGCAACTGCAGGCTAAGTGGGGTGCACGTCGAGTAGCACTCACAAATGAATTAACCAGCTGGATAGAGCCTGCAACGTCTACCCCACAATACAGAAAGGTGTTCCTTCTCTGGGTCTGGCTTTGTTTTAAAAATCACTCCATGGTTAATCTCTGCTATACTGCGCCTAAAGGGTCTAGAATGGTTTGTCATCCTCTCTCCAAACGCGTGACATCTCTCCCTGGCTGCTCTGGGGCTGGGGAGGTTGAGTTCAAAACCAGCTGCCTCTCCAGTGGCTGTGCCTTGGCTACCAAAGCATTGCCGTGCCTGGCTTGGTGCTTTGGCTGAAATAGTGTCAAGTGTGGCCCTGTCCTAACTGACAGAGCTCCATTAATTTTGACATTATTCCGGCTGAACTTCTGGTTACTTGATGGGAGTTTAATAAGCTGGCTTATTTTGCCCTTAGTATTTTATTTCTTGTTTGGAGCTTGCCTTTTCAGGGACACTTGCCTTGCTAGTGTAGTAAAGCACGTAATTCCCAATCCGGACGAAATCAGAATGCTGCTTTGTGTAAGTGCAGTGCTATGATTTTGAGTGTTTTAAAAATGGATATTTTCTACTCAGTAAAATCTATAGTTGTGGGGTAAACAAGGCCCTCTGGGCCTTGCTGCTGGAACATGTGGAAAGGTGACAGCAGGGAATAGCGGTTGTAGCAATACAATGCTGGAAAGTGAATGCCAGCGTCATAGTGCTGCCGGGGTGGAAGCTCTGCAGTAGTTCTCAAGATCTTCAGAGCACCACAAGTTCCCCCTAACTCCATAGTGCAGTTTACTGGACGTTATTATGTGTGTAATGTTAAGGCATATTAGGACATGCTTTTTATGTGAGGCTCATTCTGTGTTGTAGCAAAGTGGAAGACTCTTCTGAGCATCTGCAGGGAAAACTCAGGTTTCAGAAGTGGTGAATAGCTTATAATAATGTCTGGTACTTGACAAGCTGGTTTTGGAAACTTTTCAAGAATCTATTGTTTAAGGGATGGACAGGTGTAATTCTAGATCCTGCACGTTCTCTCTGAAGTTGAATGCATCTTACTGAAAAAGCTCTTTGGTGCCTAGGATTGTATGTCTTCACAGGTCTCTCCTGACACCATGGAAAGAGTTTAGGTCCGGTCAAACACAGGACTAAGCAGAGAGGAAGGGAAAACAAGTGATGAAGAGAAACCAGAAAAGGTAGTAGGGAAAAGTAAGGATCCTGATAGCTCTTTCAGAGGGATGGTAAGGCACAGAAAAAATCCACCATCAACTAATATCTGACTAACAACCGCTCCTTAAAAAAAAAAAGTTCCTACTTCGTAAAGCTGTGTAAGTATTAACAAATTATGACCAAAATTGATCCAGTGAAAACCTCTGCCTCAGCACTTCTGAATGCTGCATAGAACTCAGGCCAAACTTCAGTCCACTTGATTGATGCTTTGAAATGGTTTTAGAAATTTCTGAGGAAGGGAAGGAAAAAGCAGTGTAACCTTTGAGAGGCCCGTTAACCTGCAGGCCCCTGTTTGTTAAGGCTGTGAACACAGGTGTGTTCTGCTGGGTGGGTTCTGTGTGCTCCAGAGCTCTTTGCAGCCTGGTTGGGTGCCCGTTTGTTGTCTGCTGTGCGCCTGTATCTCAGCTGCAGGAGACGTGGTAGAGAAGCGGCATTGCTGCTCAGCAGGATGAGGCTGTAAGTCTTTACAAAGGCCGCTGAGCTTTTGGAGGATGCCACGGTTGCTGGGGCAGCAGCGATTCGCCTAGGTGTGCAACACTGGGGATGGCTGGCACAGTTTGGGGAGTTCCCTGCTTAGAAGTGATTCCTCCCTCTTTGCAGCTGAATCCCCTGCAGAGTGGAACCCCAAAACCTGGGCTGCTGCAGTTATTTCTCTGAGCATGTGCAGTGATACCAGCATTGGGCCCCAATAGCAGTGGTGAGGTCCTCTCACCGCTGCGCTCAGCAGAGGAGAAAGCTGATGGGGAAGCAGGAAGCGTTGTGGGGTGAGGAGGAAGGCTGGAAGACAGGTGTGCAACTTGGAGACTTGTTGAGAGGAGGGACCCGCTGGAGGGGGAAGCAAAAGGAGAGTAATTGTGGAGATACATGAGAACTTGGCACAAACTGAGAGGAAGCTGGAGTGAGCTGGAGCTGGAAGCGAGCAGGGGTGTTCGTAGTCAGTAGGTCAGGCAAGCGGGACTAGCACAAAGGCAGTGACAACAAACAGGACAGACTAAGAGTAAAGCAGCAGGAGTATTGGGGAATTTGTGTGTGCTTGAGGCTGGGACGTTATTTCACAGAAATTTTGAAAACCTACAGCAGGCAAAACCAGGGAAGCTCTAAGTGAAAGTTATTTAATCCTGAAGTACAGCTAAGAGAAAATCAAATCCTCGCTCAGGATTGGATTCGGGCCTTGGCAGAAGGAGATGTCTGTGCAGTGGGAGGGATGGACCTAAATTCCCCTCGAGTTCCTGCCCTGCTGTATTTGCTCCTGTAGGTATTTATTTTAATCTCCCCAAGTCAGCGGCTCCTTTAGACCTCAGTCTCTCAGGGCTCTGGTTCCTCACGTGCTTAACTCTCATACAAGTCAGCTTTAGCTGATTGAAATTTAATTCAGCTTTAATTAATGACATGGAATTGGCTGAATTGGAGTTGTGGGTCCCTTGAGTCACAACTATGCTATTGCAGGCTGTGGTATTAAACACACAGAAACCTACCGCACGTACCCCGGAGACGTGGATCAGGAGAAGGTGGGCAGATTTGGGGCAGTACCGAGCCATCTCAGGCCAGGAGAGGTCTTGTATGATGGCACATGGCACGCTGCAAAGACCTTGCCCTGAACTCAGTCCTCGCTTGAGAGTGGATGTATGGTCCCTGCCTTAAGGGACATGAAGCCTTTGTTAAGCAATCCCATGAAAGCACATACATTTGCCATTAAGGCTCAATTGCTTCATTTTGAGATGGATGGAGCCCCTGGGTACTCCGCATTAGGCCATAGATGTCCAATATCAGGATGTCACAGAGCTCAAGATAATGACATTAAGTGGGTTTCCTGTAGTGTCTGAGATCTGGATTTCTAAAGCCTGACAGTGCCTGTCCTTCAGTTTGTGCCGTGGATTTATCCATGATACTTCAGTGCTGAGAAATCCTCGAGGGGAGGACAACCCCAAATCTGAAGCATATATTTTTGCTCCCTGCTCATAGTGTTTCTGGGGTATTTCTATCCATTTTTATATGGTGGTGTGTTATGGGGATTGTTTTTAACCACCATTTGTTATATGGGTCATTTTATATGTACATTGTTTCATGCACTGGACTAATTTATTACCTGATACGATTTTCAAGAAAAAGCCTTGGAAGTAGTCAGTCTCAGAATTATTAATGAAACTGTTTCTTAATGAACGCATTTTTTTCCTTAAACAGTGACATAATTTAATATTAACTAAACTCATTTTTCCTATTATTTTGTTTTTAATTGCCTCTCAGTTGAGATTCTGCAGGGCTAAATTTAAATATGAAACGCTTCTTGAGTTATTAACTCAAAAAGATAGTTGCAGTGCACTGAGAGGTACAGTAGCCCTGTCATCATACTCAAGTAAGAGCTGCAACTCTAGGAGTGCATTCTTTGTACATAGCTGATAAGATACTCTAAATCTAAGGTTATGACCTCTTTCACTTTTTAGAAGTGGATTTTCGTCTCCTTCTCGAACCTGGGAAGTTTTCAGTAAGGAACAAAGGAGCCCTTCCCTCCTCCTCAAAATGAAAGCCAAAATGCACAACTCCAAATTAATTTTAAAATTAGAATATATTCCCATTCAGACTTTAATTTTACTTCTATTCTGCAAGAAAGAGAGAGTCGGTTACCCTGGTCATTTTGGCTGACGTGATTCTTGGCTTTGCTTAAATTATTGATTATAGCAAGGGGAGGGACTTTGCGATGAGAACAGCGCTCTCACTAATAGGAGCCTTTCACTAAATCAATTTCTCCCGTTGCTGCAATGCACCTTTGGGGAGTCGGAGGTTAGCAGCTTTAACAAGAATTTTGTCTTCAAAGAGTGGATCTTTGCCATACATTTTTCTAAGCTTTTTCTCTTCGTGTTTATACAGGCAGCAAAGGAGAAAAAATAACACAAATATATTTCCAGGGGTTGATTTGCAGGGTGAGGGCTGTTCTGGTCCAAAGTTGAGCTGATTAAATCTTGATGTGATTGATATCTAAAGGCTTGTGGGCTGAAAGTACTGTTTCAAAAGCTTGTCTCCTGAGCAGAGTCAGTCAGAAAATACATCAATGTCTTGCAAACTGGAATCAATTCAGTAGAGAATGCACTATATGCACACACTGCTGTAATTCCTGTATAGCCATCTCTCTCATTTTTTCCTGGCTTATTAGAAAACGCAGTCATTTATATGGTCAACATGTGGCGTTTCCTCTGTTGCATCTACCGGCAGTTCAATAGGGGTGGCTTTTCTTTTCTCCCACCCAGAGCACCGTTTCTTGTTAGATTAATTAAGTAATTGTCTGTTTAAACATAGCAGTGTGTTTTCCCATGTTTGAGTTGGAGATGCTACACTGAAGGAGAATATGAAGCTGTTGGGACATGTGTGTAGCAAACTTAAAGGATGCTGGTAGCAGATCAGTACGCGTTGAATTATACGGGAGCATCTAGTAACTGTAAGTAACGCTTCCTTTCTGTTTGACTATTTTGTAGCTCTGTCTGACAGTGTCACTTAGCTCTGGATATTGAATGGAATTATTTTATCTGTGAATAAAATTTCTGCTCAGCGGAAGATCAGCTGGTGTCTGACGGGTTCAGTTGCAGAGTGCAGGGTGTGCAGTTCCTGCTGTAAAGGCGCCTTTCTCAACGCTCGGCATCGCAGCAGGGAGTTGACAAGTGATGTTTTAGACTTGTGATCCACAGAGCTTGAAGGTTTTTACATATGTTTAAAATCCATTATGATCTCTTTCTTCTGCACAAGTCACAAATTCCTCCCCTGAGACTGCTTTATTTTCCTTGTAGTCAAAGCAAAGAAAAAAGTCAAAAAAAGAGCAGCACCCCTAGTAATTCCCTAAGGTTCAAGGTAAGGTAACTTTTGATACATTGAGTGAGGTTTTGGGGGTTAGAAATGTGTGGGGCAGGTTATAGCTGCTATTTGCTTGGGATCTGTCAAAGAATGTTGACTAATAGCTTGGATAATTTTTTTTGTTCATGTTGCCAGCTGTAAATCAATCAGTTTGGCCAGGTGAGAAAAAAAAATCTTTTGTTGGAAAGCTGGTTCACACAAAACCTTTACACAACTTTTTGTCTTTGTTTGTGGAATTGTAATTAAATAGCATAACTGTATTTGCTCCTTACAAAACCAAACAAGTAATAAGAAATAGTGATCTGGTTTGGCTTCTGTAAAATTATTTGAAATGTAGTTCAATGTTTTTTTCTTTTGTAGGCAAGCCAACGTCACTTGTTACACTCTGTAGCTGTAGCAGACTTTCAAAATAACATTTGGTGGTAAACTCAAATTACTTTGTTTTCTTCCGTGCTTAACTAAACCAGAATAATGAATCTCCCTTTTTAGCCACTGGAGCCTGTTAGCAGATAAACTGAGGAACTCCGTAGTCTCCTGACTGCATTAATTTCCCATGGTTAAATGTGCTGAAACACAGCTAATGCTTTTTTAACAAGGAGATATGAAAAGTAGGAAGAAGATATCAGAAAAATAGGGGTTTCAGGACTAAGCTTCCCCTAGCATGGAATAGGAAGCTGATTTGATTTTTCCTAGGTATTGTTTTTTCTCCACTAAAATGAGCGTTTGGGGCTTTGTAAAATTACATTCAGGATATGTATAGGGAACAAGGTCCTTATGCAGCTATCAGAAAGAATATCTGATCATTAACAGAAGATCTTTTTTTCTGTATTTCTCTTGATTTCATGTCATAATTGAATTCTCACTTCCATAACTATACTCCACCTTTGTGTATTTTAAATATACCAGGTATACTTCTTTATGGGAAGTTCCTTTTTCCTAAGATTGTCTAATCCTATTATTACTTCTCAAGGAAAACAGAGTTTCTTAAAGCTTCTTGGGGAGCAGAGCAACGTGGAAGTTGCCCCAGTCTCTGTTCCTCCCAGTGTCTCCTGTCCACACACATCCACTTCAGTTTTAGTTTCAAGGGGGGCTGGTTCAGCAAGCAGAGTTGCGCAGTCCAGAGGGCTTAACACTTCTCAGAGGTAAAGTCCCTTTTTTGGGTGCTCGGGTGCCTCTGACTTGAGAGATGCTGTTGTTAATCTGTGAGAAGCTTCCGCTGTCCCAGCACAAAACCAATTGAGCAGTGACTTGGGAAGAGTTGTGGCTGCCCAGGAATGATGCGGGGGGGGCTGTCTCTCAGGTCTCTCTGCCAGAAGTAGGTTAAAGTGCTATCTATGAGTTTGACCAACATTTCAGGTTCACTACTTCAAAATTTTATGAATCTCAGCGTAATAATTGATGCTATTAAAAAAAACAACCCAGACAGACAAAAATTTACTGACTTAAAAGTGCTTCCTGCAGACCACACCTCAAATAGTCCAGTAATTTTAATTACTGGTTGTATTTTTTAACCTTTCTTTTTATATATTCAGGTATACAACAGAAGTTTTCCTGTAGGTGAAGGATTATATCTAGCCTTTGCAAAGTAGATCTCTCTTGTCATCCTCTGCTAAACCACCTGCAAACAGGGCAGGGGGGCAGACTGCACGCTGGAAGCAGAAAGGCTCTTCAGAAGGGAGCACAGGGAGTTTTCAGGTGTTGTTCTCTTTAGTTCTAACTCATTTATTTTACATCCTCTCTTTAATCACACAAGAACACTTACAGATATGTGTTTTTATAGGCTGTGGTACTAATGAATAAGAATAAATGCTTCAGTTTACACCAAAAAGCCATTTGAAAACTAAATGAAAGCAAAACTGTAATTTTTTTTGAAATATATGTACTGAGCTAGGGATTTTAGAAAGTAGCAGGTATCACCATACACAATACAAAGTTTCTGTCAAAAATGCTGAAAATAAGTGTAAATTCACAACAGTAATATTTCTCTAGCATTTTAAAAGTAAACTTTTTGAAAGTAATAAGCCTTGCAGCTTGAATTCTGCAATGATGAAGAGATCTACTATCTTATTTGGTAAGGGTCTTCTGATGGGATTTGTTTTTTTATTTTATGACTTGCTGATGAGCAAGGTGATGGTCTAAGTTTAGAAGAGAGAGAAAAATCTTTCTGTCCTTCTGGTGAAATTGTTACAAAAGGGTCAGTGTAAAGGCCACCAGATCAGGGGTTTTTTGACTTAGTTATTTTTCCTTTTCACTTTACAGATGCAGTGTCAGGACTGTGTGGTGTGCTGCCCGCTGTCTTTTATCTGGGCTCATTGCGCTTTCAGAAGGTGGCAGGATTTGCTGAGAATTTGTTATCACTGCAGAAACAGGGAATTTCTAAGTGGCATCTCACATCCAGTTTTGGTCGTCTCTACTTTCTATTTCTGAATTTTTCTGGAATGCAAATAATTGCAAGACTGTAAATATTTACTGGCATAAGAGCTCTTCTGAGCTCTAGTAATTGTCATATGTGAAAGCCTGTAGTGTAAGCAGTGTTAATTACCTCTTGAGAACAGTGAGCTCTGCAGTAATCACTAGATGAGGTCTGCTCGTAGTTACTGCTCTTTGTGGTATATCTAATATGTTCTCCTTTTCTTATTCATAAAGATATTTAGGCCCAATAGATGTATTTGTCCACAGAAAAGTTTTTGTCTATTAGATGGCTCTGTATAATTTAGTGTAAAAGTGGTGTCATCTTCCTTTAGATACATGTTAATATAAAATTGAAGGTGACAAATGTATAGGAATAATGATATTCAGTCCCATAACTCCTGTATTGCTGTTGTCATATGAGGTTGTTGTGTATCTCAGGGTAGGAAATGGTGTGCCTTTTTACTTAGGAGTACAAATTTATTGTGGATTTTTCTTCTGAGAATATATGTGGATTTTCCTTCTAGGAATATATATATATGTATATATGTATATATCCCTTAGAGGAAGCTTGGATATATTGGTTTGAGGGTTTTCATATCACATGTGGCTTTTTAATCTGACTCAGTATAGTTGTTATGGTTAGTTTTATTAAAGTATATTTCAATAACTCTAGTTCCACTGTTTCCAATGCAAACTAAGCACTGACTGGAAGCTAGAGCTCACTTTTACAAGAGTTACAGAGGGTTACAGTCCGATTTTGTGCATCACCAGCTAGTACATGGGCTTGTAAGAATGGCCATATCCAACAGACCTCAGGCTCCTGTAGTTCTTTATGGGTTGCCTCTGACAGTGGTCAGTAGGAAAAACTTATGGGAATAATAATAACAAAAAGCAGGGCAAGCTTAAAGAGGTGCTCTCCCTGTTATATCTTCTTCACTTTCAGCAATTAGTGGGTTTAGGGCTTTCAGACTTGGTATGTCATTCATGTTATCTTCTTTAATTGCTCTTGATAGACTTTTCTAACATGAATTTATTTAATCATTTTTGGTCTCATTTGTATTTCTGGCATCCACAACATCCTGTGACCATAAGCTCCATAATTTAATTAAGTGCCGTATGAAAAAGTACTTCCCTTAGTTATAAAATTGCTCTCCAGTAATTTCATTAGTTGCCCATTGCTTTTCTGTTACAGGAACCAGTAAATAACAGTGAACGATCATTTCCTTTCCATCCTTGCCTTCATCCCACCATTCATGATTTTACAGATCTCTGTGACACCCTCCCCTCCTCCCTGTCATTCTTCTCTGAGCCTGCAGAAGCACTTTTATCTGTCTTTTTGTCTTTTCTAGTTCTGCTGGAAAGAGGTTGTAGCATGGAGGGTGTTGGTCTCTTCTCCCACGTAGCAAGTGACAGGACAAGAGGAAATGGCCTCAAATTGCGCCAGGGAAGGAGAAGATCTTCACGGAAAGGGTTGTCAGGCGTTGGAACAGGCTGCCCGGGGAAGTGGTGGAGTCACCATCCCTTGGAGGTGTTTAAAAGGCGTTTAGACGAGGTTCTTAGGGACGTGGTTTAGTGCTAGAGTTAGGTTAGGGTTGGACTCGATGATCCTGAGGGTCTTCTCCAACTGAAACGAATCTATGATTTTGTAATATTGCACAAAGAAGAGTGCACATTAATCCCATGTTAGTTCAACTCTACATTAAAGCAGTAGGATTTTTGTCTTCATCTTTGCTCCTAACAAAACCTTTTGACTGCCAGTGAATACCAAGCCGCTGTTTTCAGAGCACTCAGTGACCTTGATCCTTCCAGAGTGCCAAAAAGTAATTAATTGACTGCCATTACATATGGGCATTTTAAGTAGCAGAACAGAAAAGTAACAGTAAAGGAACTTTAAGAAAGTAATAAAAACCAGGACACGGACGTCTGTGTGGTGAAGGAAACTTGAAAGTGAAGCCTCTGCATTAGAGAAACAGCTCTCAAAACCACGTGTGTCCTAATCCTGTAGGACCTATTTGCAGTCTTCTGGTTTTGCACAGCAACAAAAGTAAATATCAATCCAGAAAGGGAAATCTTCACATGTGCTTTTCCTGCTTCCCAGGACCGCTTGCAGCCCTTTGTGTCTGTAAATTATAACATTTTCACCCAAGATGAGATACTATTTTCAGCTGAGGGAAGGACCATACTGTTACTTGTTCATCTCTGGATGCTTTACTGTTTGTGACAATTCCTGATGACAGTCAGCTATGTCTTTTCAATAGTGGTAATTGATCTCCATGGCTTGTGGTACATCATATACTGGAGATCTTTTGGTCCTTGTTTTTCCTGTGCTTTGGTGTGTTTGCATTCTTACCAGGCAAACAGTTGTTTTGAGGGAGTCCTAGCTCAGGTTTCACAACAAAGGAAACTTTTGAAGTTGTTATGTTCTGGGCATATGCATCTTTAAGGAGAGTTTGTCCTCAACTTTTAAAAGTGAGTAGCTATTTGCTAATATACCTCGAATTGAAGGAGGTGCTAATTGAAAATGAAATTCTGTTGTGGTTCTGTAGAATTGCAGAATTAATCCCTCCCTTTTTCTGTTTTTAAATGCTTGTCTGGCATAAGGCTTCAGCTGACGTGTGTTAGGTTTGTTTCTGGCTACTGTTTGCCGAGTTAGACTTGCCTTTGCTAAGTTAGACTTGCCAGAGTGATCGGTGACAACAGTTAATTTTCTGGATTTTCTTCTAGCTCTTTTTTAGTGGTTATGTCAGAGATACCAGTTCTGTCTTCTTACGCCTGGATTTCTGCGTATAGCTTCAGTTATGTGTATAAAACTATCCCTGTGAAAAATAAATACAAAATTCTGGTGCTGGAGTGCCAAAAAGTAAATAGGAGCATGAAAGTAATAATGTTTCTGGTGCTGGATGAATGCTTTAAAAGATGGTTAATATCTGTGGGTTTGCTTAAAACCAAAATGTGAACGGAGCAATGTGAAATACTTAAACTTCTAAGTTAAGAGAAAAACGTGTGCGCTATCCCTCACCTACGGGAGGTGAAATACAACCAGCTCCCCTGACACTTGCATCTGCCCTGAGAAGCCCCTGTTCATAAAGCCTTCTCCTTGTAGATGCTGTATGTTGTGTTTCATATGTGGCTCTGGGCATTGTTCAGGAAAAGACTTAGTTCAACTGAAGCAAGATTAATTTTGAAAAGGTTAAGGTTGTGTTTTGGTTTGGTTAAAAAAAAAAAAAAGTCTGGAAGCTTGAGGGATGGGAAGTGGAGCTCAGTTCACATCTTACCAGGCCTCAGATCAGCATTTAGCTGCCTGATGTGCCCAAGCTGCTCCTGTAGCATCTTTCTTTGCAGGCAGACTGTAGGCCCTGAGGGCCAATGAGTTCCTTCCTATGGCTGTGCAATGTTTCATGCTTATGCACCTCTAACGGTAAAAGTGAGGATTTTCGCCGTGGTAAATTCTCCCTTCCCTTCAGTAGTTTAGCAACATGAATTTGGAGGTGAGGAAACGCTAGGAAACGTTAGGAAAAAAAAGGAGCCTTCAGTTTATTCTCTAATGCTCATTAGACTACAGCTTTAAAGTGGCAAACTAATCCATTATACAGATCGTTAAAAGTAACACTCTGGCTTTTGCTAGTAGTACTAAACTGACTAAATTAGCTAGAATGGGGGAGGAATTACCTTTTTGCCACATCAGGAAGAGCAGCCCTTCGTGTAGGACAGGAGAGGACTCTAGCACGTAGAGGGACTGGAGCACAATGTCTGGTCTCTTTTGGTGCACCTTGATCTTGTGGTTGGTGTTTGGGTGCTTGGAGCCTCCACAGGCCCCGGGGAGTCTGCAGAGTCTGGGCATCACTCCAGGCAAGTTATTTAGTGCATGTCAGACCCCTCTTTTCCTACCTTTGCCCGGCTTTGTTTACATTGATGCTTGCACTCTCCTGCCTCACAAGGTTGCTGTGAAGTTGTTGTTTTCGTGGCATCCTAGAGCATCCTTTGTGCTGTGTGCGGAGCCATGCGTACGCATGGACTGGGGAATGAGGAGAACTTTTATCCGAGATGGGAAATGGCTGTTCTTGCAGATTTTGCTTTTTCATGAAGCGCAGCATTTAATTTCAGAGAGTAACTCTGTTGTAATTCAATTTTATGTCCTGTTTTCATTGATTCACTAAATTCAGAAGAAGGTTTTTCTAATGCATTTGCACAGTGCTGTGAATGAAGCTGTCAAAGAAAAGCAATTTTAGTCAAGCCAACATTTGAATTGTGTGTCTGTGCCACTGGCTTGTAATTAGTCAATCACGTGCACAAAACTCATTAATGAGCATTTCTATAAAATTTCAGACTATAGCAGTATATTCATGCAGTACATTCTCCAGAGAAGTAGTCCTTCCTTTTTCTACATTGTTTGCTCCTGAAGTCGGTAGACTTCATCATATTTTAAATGAAGAAAATTATCATTTGTCCAGTACCTGACTTTTTATGCAAATTTCTTTTTTCTACAGTTCCTGTTCTAGAGGGAGAAGAAAGTCAGATTCCTTTTTCCGTGCTCTAGCTTACTGCTTCTTTCGTTCAGATTAAAGAGGCGTTCACTAATGTCACCAAATTTAAGCTATTGAGGCTTTTCCTGTTCCTCAGTTGAAACAGATCTGATGAAGCTGTGGACTCCAAGCCTGTTGCTCTTCTTTAGCACCAGGACTTGATGGCAAGTGCATCGTAGCTAAGTAAAGACTTAAGACCTTTCCACCTGTCTTGCATGGTGCGTGTCAAGGTAAGTAGCACCAGCTGCTTGCAGAAGGTCTGAGGGAGATGGGACCTACTTGTGTCTACAGCCAGCCCCAACAAAACAGAGTTACGGGGTGGGAGTCTGTAATGTTTGATGCTTCTAAGACAGAGTTTTACTTGAAAAATAAAGCATTGTGGTGCAGCAGTTCCTGCGTGGAGAGCTGAGGCTGTTGGGGTGACCGTACTGCTGTACACCACACACTGGCACAGTGTCTTCTGCTCTGCAGGCATCTTGCGTCTTCAAGTCAGAAGGACATCTGAGTTTAACTGCTTTTGTGTCAGTATTTATAGACTGAATCTTCTTGTTTCGTGTGATTGTTCCAGATTGTATTTGTTCATTGCCTGAAATGAAATTGTTAATGGTCTCTTCTGTGGATAGTTTGACACTAAAATATCGATTTGCTTTGAGGGGACAGGAGAATCAGGCTCTTTGTTTCAGGAGAGAAAAACATAAATGCAGAGCTGCCACTGAAGTGGTTTTCTCTGTTTTTCTGCCAAATGGTTGGCAGCTGTTGCTGAGACAGGTAAGCTTTGTGGGGGTAGGGAAGGCTGGACTCCATGCATGTACAAATTGTTTTTGCTGGGCGTGCTGTGCGGTGTCTGCAGCACGACAGGGCACGTGCGGGCCGTGCTGTGAGAGTCCAGCAGGCCCCTGGCTGAGATGGCCACTTAATTTTTCTTCTTTAGACCAGACAAACCCCTTCTTCTAAAACAAGACAAAGCAGTTAAATGGGGTGTGAACCCAGAACACCAGATCATATGCTCTCTGTGGGGAAAGTCATGGGAAGAAGAGATACTATGCAAAAAAAAAAAATCAGAAAAGCAGACGTAGATTGCTGCTGGACTGTTTCAGCCCTGAAAGCTAACTCACAAGATCACTTTTAGTGATTTGCTAATGAAGGAGAAGATACTGGTCTGGATGAATTATTTGTTGCTTAGAGTTCTCCATAGTGAGGATGTCCCTTGGGGTGCAGTCCTACAATGTTCAATCACAGTGGATTTAGACCATGTTAGAGGGAGGTACACTCTGCTCTTTGTTGGACTGTTATTTTTAAGTAAAATCTTTTGCCATCTAGTGGTAAGAATAGAGAACTAACATTTCAAATAAGAAACTCACTGATATGGGTCATATACAAAGTGTATTTCTAAGCAGGAATAACTCGCTAGAACAGTAGCAAATTATTCTGACTTCTATGGAAGTCAGTTGGTAGAAATCTTTCAAGGGAATGCTGCATGTTGTTCACATAGTATTTGAGACTATATCTCATTTAAGCACACCGTTGGTGAACAGGGCATTGATTTGTGCACTACTCTCACTTATTTGGGACTCCTTTTCATTCCATCCCAGAGGGTACCTACCTGCTTCTCCCTGGATCTTGGGCTTGGCCAGTGTGCTGTGAATGCCTCTGTGGTGGCTCATTCCCTCCACAAGTGGGATGAAGAAGAGAATTGGAAGGGCAAAAGTGAGAAAAACTCATGAGGCAAGATAAAGACAGCTTAACAAGTGAAGAAAAAAAAATAATACCAATAAAAAAAATCAAGCAATGCGAAGACAGTCACTGGGCACCTCCCACCAGCAGATTGATGCCCAGCCACTCTCTGGCTGGGAGCAAAGTAAGAAACAGAGAAGGTCTTCGCTCTATGCAAGCGCTGCTCAGCAACAGCTAAACCACTGGTATGTTTTCAACACTTGTTTTGGTCACAGGTGTAAAACACAGAACCTTACAGGCTGCTATGAAGAAAAATTAGCTTATCCCAACCAGACCCAGTATAGCCTTTTAGTTTCTGAACTCTCCTAATGTTCGTCAGCCCCCTAATCAAGAGATGGAGCTCTTGTCACACAGTAAAGTTTTTGCAAGAGCTGTGCTTCCACTACAGCACTTTCAGGTAGTGATTCGCCAGCCTTTGCCCCAGCTGAGGTGGTCCTTCCTCTATGTCCATCATTTCATGTTGCCACCACTGCTCCATCTGGCTAAGCAGCCACCCTCTCCAGGTGGGACAGGTCTTCCCAGAGCCTCGCTTCTTCCTGATCCACATGGTCCACAGCTTCTGCCATGGCAGCCCCCTTGAGCCAGCACTTCAGGTCACCTCCAAGTCTTCCTTCCTTTGCCGGACTCTGCTTGTTTCATGGCTGGCTGGTTTTGGTTGGTGAACAGGCTAGTCCTCTTGTTCTTATCTATTTTTGGCCCATTTTCCAGGAAGGAGCACATGGACCTTCTTCATGGTCTTCCTGTGGTACTCTTCCCCACTGCTGCTGCCGTTAGTATCAACTCCTGTAAACGCAAGCTGCGGTGCTGGCTTTTTGTGGCTTCACCTCTGGACCTCAGGCTGTATTGCCCCGAGCAGACACCTCGCTGAGCCTTGAAATTCTCCCATTTAGGCAGGATGAGTAGTACCAGCCTGAGTACCTGGTCAGGGCTGTCATCAGCAGTTCTCTTGACTCCTCTCCTGAAATCACTTGCCCTTGGCTTTTGTTGGTTGTTGTGCTAGTACTTCAGTCCTTGGGGTTTGGTGGTTGAAAGGGAGAAGCAGCCAGGACATCAAAGCAAGCGGGTTTAGTAGTGTGGTTTTTTTCTTGAATGTTGACAAATGTGCTTTCCTTTCTCTTCCTTAAGATTAGTCATATCTGCTTGAATGCCTTGTATGCCTGTAGTAACTCCTGATCTATACAGCAGGACAAAGATCACATCACACAAAAAAAAAATACTACAGGTGATTCATCCCAAGCTTCCTTAGGATCTTTAAGTAGTCAGTCTTTTCTGATTGTGGTTTATTGTACAGTTGATCAAAATGGCAATTCATTTTGGCTCAGATTGTGTCTCGTTACTGGTATGCCTGTAAAATCCCACATTTTGGCATGTTTTCCTGTAACCTGTTTGAGAGTCTTCCTCTCTGCAAACACATGCGGCTGGTTCAGCGATTCGGCAAGGAGGACGATGGGGTTGTCATGACAACCAGTTGCATGCTGTGAGAAAAGATGATGCCAAATGAACAGCTTTGGCTGTTTATCACTCCTCGTTGAGTAATGTTCTCCAAATTAGACAGGCTTGTCTGATTTATAATTACTTGTCCTAGTGGCTTGCATTTTTGTGGCATTTGTTTTTGAGATAGTATTGATGCTTCTTGCAATGATGCTCAGATGAGACTACCTGCTGACCATCATTACTGTGAATTGTAAGAGTAGGTGGTACTGTCAATTATGCTGTAGTGTGTGCAAAGTGAGAAGGAAATTTGATTTGGGGTCTTTTTCTTGTTAAACCTGAGCAGCTTAAACACTTAAGCTTGCACATCGAGCCTACTACAGGAAATAAATGGAATAAAAATATTCATTGCCTGTGTTCTTTCTATTGTGCTATCTATTTTGTTTGCCTTTGCTCATTAATACAACATATCTTCCCCTCTCTTCCTGTGCCTGCCTTGGTCTTCAGTGTGCATATGGGGTGAGGGAGTAATATGCTCCCTTTAGGATCAAATCCTGGATCTGCTGAAGTCATCGGCATCTTCTCAAGAAGACTTAAGTTTCTGGGCTTGCTTTTTGTCTGTTGGTGTTTTTTGGTGTAGGTTTGGGTTGGTTTGTTTGGGGGTTTTTTTGTGGTTTGGTTGGTTGGTTGTTTTTTTTTTTTTGTTTTGTATAGGCCCAGAAGGAAAACATCTTTATTTCATTATTTTGGAAGTTCAGAAGACGAAAAAACACTTTCCCCCCATCCCTTTCTTTTTTAATAAAACCTTTTTATCCTCCTGTCTTCCCAGTTCCTTTCTTGTGCTTTCTCCTTGTGTGCCCAGAGGACAGCATCTGCAACACACATGGTACGTTGTGGGCCAGCTCTTTCATTATGCTTGATCCCAGCAATGAAGAAAGCCATCAGATTTGAAGCTAGTGGTTTCCCATTGCTGCCCAAACACTAGCACACCATGTTGGTGGATCCTGTCACATCCCATTCTTTGCAATTTTTGACATAGGAAACTTTGGTGCAGAGCTCTTATTTACAAACAAGGCACTTTTCAGTTTGAATTACTTCATTTATGTTGTGCACCCACTGCTCGAGTGTGAGCAATGGGAGGGCCAGAGGCTCAGGAGTGGATTTATAGATTTATTATTGGCCAGATTATTTTTCTAGGTTTGGAAAACTCTGAAAGTGTTCCTGTTTGGACCATTGTGCTTCCAGCCTGGGCACTGAACACTCCTTTTCAGTTAAATTTTCACTGTGGAAATGCACTTTTGAGACGGTGGTAAATAATGAAAGTCTAGATCACATCCTGTGTTTGGATGGTATCCCTTTTCTATTTTCTATTTCTATAATGTAGATCAAGTGCTTGTAAGTATTGTTGAGCCTTGCAGACAAGTGGTCTCACCTGGTCGTTCCGCTGCCATGCGGTGAAAGGAGCGTTCCTTAGCTGGAGAGGCTGATTGAAAATCAGACACTTCCACCAACTCCAGCGGAGCTGCGTTTGCATCACCAAGGGCCGTGCGCTTTCATCTGCTGCTGCTTCCAGGTTCATGACATAAGGCCCACGTGTAGAAATGAGTCACTTAAAAAGCAGAACACATATGTCCCTTTAATGGTGTGACGGTACCTCTCAGATTTCCCTGAATATATTTGCCGCATTGCAATGAGTCTACCTTGCTGCTCTATCCCAGTTTTCCAAAAAAGTGCTTTTAACCTGTGAAATAACGCAGTCAAAATTGTCCTGTGACAGAGGTGCTGTTACTGTGTACCTCCCGGGTGCAGAATTTCCAGCACTCTGATGGCTCTGTACCACACTTTAATTTATAGTCTCTGCTTTGAAGTCACATACACCACCAACCTCGAGCCCTTTGAGACTGCAGTTCCTCTTGTTTAAGAGTACTCTTCTTGGCCATAATTTAGTGCCCTGGCCATGCTGGTTGGTGTGGGGTGTGTTTTCACCTGATGAAGAGTTGTGCATTCAAAATACATGTCTGTTTTTCCAGGTACCTCTCAGTTCAATACAAAATTTATTGCAGTAGACCCATCCTCTTGCTTGAGAGTGTTTTGTTTGGGAAGTAGGTCTGCTTGGCCTTCAGTGAGCCAGGTTTGAGGCACTGGTTCCTTAATGCACAAGGACCCAAGCAGAGAGGCACCGACTCTTTGGTCTCCATCCCCAGCACCTTATTAATCACCACCACCAAGTTCCCTTTGAAGTGGAGATAACACAGAGTTGCTGTTTTTATCAATTTTTGTTTGTATATCTAAATGAAAGCAGGAAGTTTGTTTATTACCGTCTGTTTTAAATTATATTTTTTGCTCCTGTATAGTTTCATTGCTGGTGCATTTTTCCTTGAGGTGTCTGTCATCAGCTTTTCTTTCTGGCACACAGAGTGATCTTTTTCTCCCAGTCCCGAGTAACATGTAAATACACTAGTCATCTTCCACTACCTTACCTGCAGAAAGGGAAGAAGCTGGATTATGTTCCTTCTAGATGAGAGTGTTGAGATTTGTTATTGAAATGACGTGGTATATTTCTAGTCTTTATCAGGAAGAGGTCCTGATTAATTTAGCACACACACAATGGCATACAGTCAGGTTTTAGTACTAGATTGGTGATAAACCAACTTATGACAATGGCGGGTGGAGTATTTGGTTTCTTTTATACTGATAAATACAGTTTGCAAAGCACAGTGGAGAAGGCAGTTCTGTAGATAACAGAATTTGGTACATAGAAAATCAAGTATCTTGCCAATATTCTCCTGTTCCACTGTTGTCATAACACCAAATCATCCCTGATTGAACATTTTACTTCAATGTCGTTCTTTTTTTTTAGAAGAAGAGTAATTATTGTCTCGAACTTTAACACAACTTGCTGTTAAATTAAGAGTATTGTGCTGTACTTTGCATTCCTCCTCTTCCAGAAACCACCTCTGGAGCTCTTGCCATTCATTCTCTTTCCATCTGTATTTGTTTCTAAATGACTGCCTTTGGCCTTCAGTGAAAGGCATTTCTAGCTGCGCCTGTAGAAGAAAGCCTAAACTAGCTAAAAGCTGCTTTGGTTTCGTGGCGTTTGGTCTCTCTAATTATGAAATATCCACTGATTACATCAGCAGAGAACGGTGCCATGGGACAGGGACGTGGCTGGAAAGCTGCGTTGCGTTTCGATAGCGGCCGTGCTGTTTGCACCTGTTGTGATGCCACTGATGCCACCGGTGCCGCCTGTGCTTGGCGAGTGGCGACCCTGCCTCGCAGGGGGTGCCTCTCACCGGGGAACAGCTTGTGGCATCACAAAACGATGGGAAAATAAATGGTGTCTATTTACAGCGTGAGTTTGTCTGCTCTGAAAGATCCCGCTGAATGCTGTAGTTTTAATTTCTGTTTAATTGAACGAGGGCTAAGGAGTGATTCACCATGGCAGCAATTTGATTGCTGTCCTTTCCCCTGAAACAGCAATGAAAGAAGTGATAAAAATACTAGTCTTGCTAAAGAGCTTGGTTACTGATTACATGTACTCTTCAGTGAATTAGTTATATTGTTTATTACAATCTCTCTTCAGTTTCATAACACTGTTTCCTAGATCAGCCTCAGTAAAATAATTTTGGCTTGAAATAAAAATGTCATTACTAAAATTTCTAATTATTACACCAAACTTTTAGTATCTGAACTATAGCTACAGCATGGAATTTATCACTGCTTTATATTGGATAATAGGCAAAGGCTGACATTTGGAGAAGGGAATTACAAACAGTGATATATTACATTATATGGGCTTTATCCTGTATTCTTGGGAATACAAAATGTGTTCATAAAGCTTTCCTAGCCAGAATTACCAGGTAAATATGGCTGTGTTTATGGTTTTGTGAAGGTACATCTCTGTTGCTAGTTGTTTCAAAAGAGTGAATTAATATTTTTCATTTTGTTTAACAGGCATCATTTTGCAGTATTTTTTAAGTTTTAACTGCTCTCTTCAGTTATAGTGATACTGGGATGTAGGCTGTATTTGTTGTTTTGGTTTTTTTGTTGTTGTTTTTGTTTGTTTGTTTTCTAGTACAGGCTCCACGTTTCAACCATTCAGACAAAAATTCAGACACAAACATTTATTTGTGAGTGAAACTTGACCAGACAATTTCAGCAAGTGGGAATCTTTTCAGAGTGTTTTACTCCTTTGTGCATTTATTAAAAATGAAAACAACTGTTTCTACATTTTAAATAAATCTTTCTCGGGTACTTTTCTAAAGCCTTACTGGCTTTTTGTGAGTTACTTCTTTCTCTTTATTTTAATTTTAAAAGAGAAATAACTAACAGATTCCCCGTTTGGCTTTAAAGGGGAATGGTAAAGCATTTTAGGTGCTGCCCTCCCCTTGGGCTCTCACTTCTGATTATTTCAAATTTTCATCATTTTCCCATGCTTTTAAAAATGTTCCTGTTGTCGCTGTGTTGCTGAGTCTCTGAAGAGATGAAGTGGAGGCTGTGTGCTGGAGTGCAGCAAGCAGATTCATCTCTCTGAGTTCTGCAGAGACCAGTGCCAAAGGCTTTTGGGGAGCAGCCCTGTGCCCCATCACGCCGGATCCCATACGAAGGGATTATAGCACCAGCTCTATGCAAGCTCCAGGTAGAGAGGAAGGATCTGGTTTCCTGAGGGACTTGCCAGGTCCTGGTGCAGGAAGGCGGTGGAGGTAGGAAAGCCCAGTGGAGTCCACTTGGTTTTTCAGTTTCCCTCAAATGAAGTTAGCTTCTTGTCTTAAATCTCATCTTTCATGTTTTTTTATGTAATCTTCCATTTTAGTCCTCAAAATACTCTACCATGTCTCTTTTACTGTAATCTTTTTTTGCCAGAATTGTCCCATGCTTCTTCCATAATAACATCCCTGTGAAAAGCCGGTTTGCGGATCTTCCCCCATATGGACAAAGCCTCAACATCTGTCTCGAGTGAGACAAAACAAAACTCCAGCTCAAAAATATCAGTCCTCTTTCTGCAGCTTGTCCTTTCACATGAATCTGTCTGTAGGAAAGACCAGCTGTGAACTTCTGACCGTGTTGACCATTAAGGCGGCAGTGCTGCGTTTCAGAGGCTGGGTGGTGACAGCTCACACTTGTCTTGGGCAGGTTTGCAGGGAGCAGCTCGCTGAGGAGGACTGGCCGGCGTGTCTGAGCCAGCGTGGGCAGCTCTGGGATCCGAGGTGGCCGCCCTCACCAGTCACGGCTCTCGTGCACGCCGAGTTTGGACGGGGATAGAGAGCAAGGTGAAGGGTCGACTGCAAGCTGACTGCCCAGTCTCCTGCGGCGAGGGCTGAGTTTGGACTTCTCTCCAGAGTGTACGTAGGCAGCGGAGCCGCCCTGTTCAGAAGGGTCTTTCTCCAGAAAAAGAGACGGCTTTCAAAGGTCTGCAGTGCTATGTGAATCATTACACCTGGGTAAAGGCAGACCTCATTCCTTTGCAGAGTTGTGAATTGGTTACGTCTTAAAATGGTCGTTCCGCTGATAAGAATTTGACTCTCTTGCTGTAGAGAGAAGTTATACAGATAATATGAATCCAAGTTTCTTGAAAAAAAACGAGAAAAGCGTCTGTTTTTTCATACAGCTTAGCTGCAGTTGCTCTCCTTATTCTAATTCAGTATTGTTTTTCTTACTCCTGTTGCTTTATGATTGTGTATAAGAAACGTCTTACAATATAGCATTTCAGGAGATCACGGTTTACTGTAATATACATGGTAGGTAAACCAACATCAGTACAAAACTATACATTCTTTTTGTGCATCATGCTCTAAATTTCTGTAGTAAACCATTCTTTCTGTTGTATCAGAGCAATAATACTTTCAAAACCAGAGTTTTATGAGCAACCGTGTGGTCCCGATTCATTGACCTTTCATCAACAAATCAGTGAAAAAGAGCAGGGAAGAGGCCATTAGATGCCAGGTAGAACTTCACTTCCTGGGGATGACTGGGGAAGAATCTGAGAAAAGTTCCTGATCACCATAAATCATCTACCGTTGAGGAAGCATGTAGGGCTTAGTCATCCGCAGTCCAGAAGAAACCATTGCCATGTAATGTTTTTAGCTCCAAAACCTTGCAGGTGTAGGAGCAGTTCTTAGTTTCAGATGAAGTCAAATATGTTCAGTTCTCTTTCCTCCTGAGTTTGTTCCACGCAAGTTGTTTGATGCCATGTCAACATAATTGGATTGATGTACAAATTGGATTGATGTACAGTTACCTGCTGCTTTTCTCCCCGTCTTGTGGCTGTCGCTTTCTCTTCTACAAGAAAACTGGGATTCAAAAGGCCTTAATGTAACAGGAGATATATATATACACGTATACACACACACACACACACACATACATATATACATATATATATATTGGTGTGGTGCCTTCATTTTGTTCTGGGCACCGAACACTGCCCTGATAGGGGACTGTTCTTATACCAGCCTTTGTGACAAAAATTAGATGCTTTGACTCAGTATCGTGCCATTGAATGCGGTTTCATTCTCATCATTTTGAACAAGCAGTGTTTTAGATGTTGCAAGTAAATCCAATGCCGGTTGTTTGATTGGTGTGTGGGGATTTTTGTTTTGATAGGATTACTTTAATTAACAGAAATATATGCTCTGCTACCATGCATTGAGAAGCATGTGTGAAGAGGATAGAGTACAGCCCAACTCCAAATATTTCTTTATATTCTGTCATTTAATGTACTTGAAGCTAAACTTTATCAGAAGAGCTAGTTTATCTGATGGTGTTGGTAAGTATTGTATTTTTTTACTCTCTTTATAGGCCAGGTCAAACCAGGCTTTGTCACCTTACTTTGAGCCTCAATAATTCAGCATGTTTTTCTGGTGTTCATTCACACAGGAGCTGTACAACAGCAGTGCCAGCTGTGCATCACTTGCATCGAAGGCAGACCCAGGGAAGCACTATTTATGTCTTAGTAATTTATTTGTTTTTTTCCCTGTTCCCAGCAGATATATGGAGTGATCATTCATTTCAGACAGACCCAGACTTACCACCTGGCTGGAAAAAAATCAATGACATTGCTGGGATCTATTATTGGCACATACCAACAGGAACAACTCAATGGCAACGTCCCGTATCCATCCCAGCAGATCTCCAGGGCTCTCGAAAAGGATCACTTGGTTCCATTACTCCATCTCCTACTCCAGAAACTGAGGTAACATACTGTATTTTCTTAAGGGCTCCATACTGGAAAGAAAACGGAAATAACTTTATGAACTTGCAGGTTTAACTGTTAGCTAAACTGAGCTTTAGAATGTGGGGCCTGATAACATCCCAAAGTGTAGCTATTTGTTTATAATCTGTCGTAAGTATCCATTTTCTATGTGCATTTTCTAATGGCTGTGCCTCATGAAACACCCTGAATTTTGGATGTGTAGGGTGAAATCAGACGTATCTCAGATAAATTAGACAGCCAGTACTTAATGAATATGAAACTACTGCAGTCCTGTAGCATGCACTGGAGTGTTGCTGCATTACCGGGGTACAGGATACATACAATTTTTGCACATTACAGCAGTCTTTTGGCTGGAGTCTTTGTTTGCATCTTCCTTCTTCTTGGTTCACTTCGTAGGAATATCACACAAAGATACATGAGTCTTCGTTTAAGACACTAGTTCTATTACAGGGTAGTTTCCATTGAATAAACACAAAGTATTCTCAAGTGTAAGTCTTAACATCGTGCCAGTACAAAATATCTGCACAAGTGGATCACTGTGTTGCAGTCAGTCTTTAAGTAGAAATTCACCCTTTCTTCCACTTGTGCTTAGAGAGCAATATGTGATATCGTCTTTTAAAATAATCCTTTCAGGCACAGTCCAGGGGGTTGACTGATGTCATGTAAGTAAAAAAAATAAAATAAGTTGTCAGAAAGAAGAGTATGCTTCACAAAATGCAATCACTTTGTTTTATTATGCTGGGAAGACTTCTGTGGAGTTAAATACTAATATAAAATCAAATTGTTTTGAAATTAATTCTTTTTCATACTAGCTTTTCAGACAAAGGTCCACAGTTTCATGAAATCAAAGGAAGTCTTTGTACTAGCTTTGAGTTTTGGATCAGGCAATCCTTAGGTTTTATTTCTTTTTTAAAAATACATTTAGATGTGAGATTTCTTCTGTTCTTGATTTTGTTGATATATGCACCAAAATAGCTTAAGTGAAAGTTAAGAGGAGTTAAGGACATTCAAGTCTGTATTACCATCTTGACCTTGAAACTTTTATCCTGTGTAGGCTTAAACATGCACATTCTTGTTCTTTATTTTAGAAAGATTGCTCCCACATGTTCATAAGTGCTACTCATAAGGTTTGCAAACTTGACCGCAACATGTCAGTTTTGGTTTACATCAGTCAAGCTCCCATTGAATGTACTGTGCACCAACCCCTCTGGAAGTTATTTCTGAGAGGGTTCACAGAGGAAAAGCAGTTGTTATCATTCAGGTAGAAAACAAGAAAAAAAAATCCAGAAATGCAGAGTGTAAACTGCTGCACATGCTTCCAGGGTATTTCCTGTAATGTACATGTAAGTGGTATAACTTCACCATTAAGTATTTTTCTTACTCTAAAATATAGAGAATAGGGCTTTAATTAGTAAGTTATAGACATCTTTCACAAAAATTCAGAAATCAGTGTAGTTGGTAAATTGCAGAGGGAAAATACATATGTTCGTTTCAAATGTTTTTCTACCTGTGTTTGAAATGTCTTTACAATTAAAATTTCAGACATGCTGGTAATGTGGCAGATGTCCTTTTAACCTTTCACAGTTTTATGTGCTTTAAATGAAGAATAATTTGTGATTATAAAAAGTTATAACATAGATATTAATGCAGTGTTAGGTAAGACATATGGCATTTTAGAATGACTCCTCAAATATGTGAAGACGTAGAAGGCTTATCTAGGTTTTGATATGGCAGTTCTAATTCAGCAAGGCATTTGATCCAACAAAGGTTTATGCATATTCAGTTCTGTGGCAGTATCAAGACCACGTACTGTGGTATAAAAGATGATACAGAAAGTAAGTGAGTTTCCAAATTTTGTATTAGTATGATATTATATGGTTATTTTAATTGTAGGTATAGATGAAGGCGTTTGTCTCTTGAAGGTTTCTGCATTCATTGATAAGCATCTTTCAAACCATTATTTAAACAATACTGATTTTTTGACCGAGTGGTTATTAAGATAGTGTTGCAATACAATACCAGCAGACTTGCAGTAATGGAGTTCAAAACAAGAATGTGAACTGGTCTCAGGACTTTGTGCACTGCCAAATTCTGGAACTGCTACAATGAAGGGGCATAGCTAGAGTTATGATGAGAACTGTTAGGAAAAGTCTTGCATTTCTTGAAATCACAGATGTTGAGCTTTTTTAAGTGAGTACTGGAGGAAAAATCCTTTGGGATTCAGCTGGTTCTGAGCAGGACCCTGCTACAGAGCAGTGAGAGGGAAATAAGCCATGGTGTGTGGTTAAGAGATAGGGGTAGGTAGTGAAATAATTTGTATTGTAGATTTAACAGTGTCAGCCATTGTGAATCTTTAGGCTTTCATCTCTCTGCAATCAATATGTGCCAGCACCTAATCATCTCCAGGTCACCTGCAGGCGATACTGGTTTCAGTCCCTGTTCACTGCACTGCAGCCCTACCCCAGGTCCTCCTCCTCTCCCTCCCTGTGAAGGATTAACCTGGACATCCGTGATACCATCACTTCACAAAGGGTGTGCAATTCGAGGTAGAATAGGGGCTCCCAAACACCTCTCTCCCAGTTGTGGCAGGTGGCTTCCAGCTCCACGTTGGACCAAGCGTGAGCTGTGTGCTGCCAGCACCCTCAGTGCGGGGTTTGGAAGCCCGTACTCCAAGATAATCTGGTTTGGAAGGGCTGGCTTAGCTCATTCCCACGTGCTGAAGTTTATATTGCTTCCTTCTGAAATGGTTGGGGGATAGATAGGTTTTAGGCAGATGAAAGAGTATAATCTACTATTGAAGACTGGGGTTGGTAGTATTTCATAGGCTTCCATGAATCCATAAAATATACTTTTATCTTTCTCTTTGTCTGTGAAGCATCATGTTCTGGTCTTGAGATGAGTTTATTTGGGATATTTCAGCTTTTGGGTTTCTCAAATCAACATTTTGAAACTTTTTTTTTTTTCCCCAGAGTAATGCCTTTTTACCCTTTGTCTTGTTTCCTCTTTATTTTTTTTTTTTTTTAGATTTTGTGTCCCTGTCTCTTTAATGGTGTGACATATAGAAGCTTTGCTTCCTTCGGTAGAATGTGGCTCACAGCTGAGGGCAGTCAACAAAGAACAGATCAAGTCAGCCATTTTTATGTTGTAGCTTACTCTGGATATTTAGCATAAAGAAAAGCGGTTACTATTGTTGAACAGAGAATCAGAAGAAATGGTTAGGGAGGAACAATGCTGCGATACATACAAATGGCAAAAAGGGTTTTAAAAAGGAAAAAATGCGAAAATGTCCTTTTGCGCAGACTACAAGGCAATTTTTCTTTCACAAGATAATCAGTAAATTTCAATTCAAAGCAATTATGGGCTAAGCATTATGCAAAAATCCTGCAGATTTAACAAAAATGCTAATAAATGCTAAATATGGATGACCTGGAACATTCCTTCCCTTCCTCCCCCTCAAAAGCATGGAAATTTATTTTGGTTTTCACAGCTGATTACATTTGACTTTGCTTTAGATGACTCTCTTCTCCTGTGTGTTGCCAAATGACTTCCTTTGTGAATCTTCGTCTTTTGTAACGTTCTCTTCCAAATTGTAGAGATTTTGAAGCCTCTTTCCCGTTTTCTGTGCAGAGAAAAAGCCATAGGGCTTAATTTTACACAAGAGTTTCTTTGAGATCATGGTAGAATTTGGTGATGTTAGCTGTGTCTCCTTAAAGCCTTACTTGTGCCAGGCCTGGATCACTACTACAAGTTCTTCCATAGGTAACTTAACCACTAGCAGCTTATAATTAAAGATGAAGGACTTAGTAGAAAAAGCTAATAACTTTTAATTCAAAAGCGTATTTGGAAGAGTTACTCCTGGGAATTGTTTTCTCACAAGTAATTCCTCCAGTGGGGATGTCCTGGAGAGAGAGCTCCACCCTGCAGTTTGATATCTTGGGCCACATTAATAGGTACCACTTCATCTTAGGGCTGAGCTGGACAACCTGGGAGAGCTCATCCTAAAAGAGGCCACTAATTACAGGAATACTTGATTTGGTGAAGCTACAAAGAGGTGGCTGTGGGCCTCTTGGTGACTGAATTGCCTGTCCCACCTGGCTCTGACTGTGGGATTTCAGAGGAGAGGAGGAGGCTCTGACACCAGCTGCTAGGCTTTACAGAGAAGGATGAACCTCATGTTGCTGTTGTGCTAAATGCACTGCTGCTTCCTTGGTTGTACCAGTGAACGCCTCTGAAAAAATGAAATGGAAAATGAGAGGGTGGGTGGTTTCTTTGTTGCTTTCTTCTTTTTTTTTTACAAAAGCTGCTACGTTACAAAACTACTTTTTCAGCAAGAAATCTCTCTGCACTCCTTAGTAATCCTCATTCCCTTTACTGTCCTTTTCTTGTGCTTTGTCTCTAGAAATATTTGATTTTTACCTTGTATGTATCTTACCCTTGTATATATTGTTGTGTTTCAGTATTTCTAGTTCCAGTAGTGTTAGGGTCTTTTAACAAAAGTGCCAATTGAATGGAAATCCTAATGTTTCCACTTAATTGCTGTTTATGAAAGGCTGTAGCAGCTGTGGCCAACATTCATATTCCGATTCATTTTGCTTGCTTTTAAGATCATAGTTAAAGAGTAATTTCATTGTCTGTTCCTAATTTATATTAACTTCCCTTGTTTCAATCATTTGTTTTGGTAAGTAACTGTTAGAGGCATGTCTTCTCTCCCCTTTCCTCCAAATGCCATGGTATAGTGGAGTAACTAGTTGAAGTTTGAGGTAATCTGTTCCCTAACCCATCCTGTAAATATCAATGCTAACAACAGTGTCTTGTGTTTTTTCTTTTTTTTTTCTTTCTTCTTTTCTTTTTTTTTTTTTTTTTTTTTTTTTTTTTTTTTTTTTTTTTTTTTTTTATCAATGTGCTTCTTCCTGTGTGAATAATTATGTGTCTAGAAACAGCCATGGAGTGATTTTGCTGTACTGAATGGGGGAAAGATTAATAGTGACATTTGGAAGGCAAGTATATTGTCAGATTTTAGAACCTTTGATACTATTACCCTTGTTTTTTGCATGGCAGTGGCTGTTTTTTTTCCCCTTTTGTTTTTCCATGAATGTCATCCATAACCTAGGCCAAAGTGAATGGGGGTACTGCTAGGGATGTCTAGCTCACAAACATGCTGCCTTCTGATCTTTCCACTTGGAATGGATTCAGTCTGAACTAGCAGGGCAACTGCCATGATGTAACGAGCGAGATGCCTGCACTGAATGAACTGCAGCTTGGGAATATATGCATGCCTCTTTCTAACTTCAGCCGGAAATACTATCGCTTCTTTGCAGGCAGGATTTAATTTCCCTTTGAAATAAGAAATAACATGGCGATGTACTTCATACTAAATTAATAGCACCTAATACTAGCACTAACAGCACTGCCTTTGTCTCTAGGATCTGCATGCAGCCACTGTGAACCCAGACCCGAGTCTGAAAGAGTTTGAAGGAGCAACGTTACGCTATGCCTCTTTGAAGCTCAGGTACAATGACTTCAACAGTGCCCGTGGAATAGCCAGCTCCATTTTGTGCTGTGCTGTAATTTTTATATGATTTTTAAGATTGATTTTTGTCTTCTTTTTTTTTTTTTCTGCAACAGAAATGGTCCGCAATCTGATGATGATGATTCTTGTAGCATCAACAGCGATCCGGAAACCAAGGTCTGTAAGAAGATCTACAATGGGATAACAATTTAAAATTTGCAGTTGTAAACAAACCGGAAAAGTGCAGAATGCCTCCTTTAAATTAACTGTACTCCTGCTCTTGCACAATGTAGATTGATCATGCCAGACTAATTGCATCAAAGGAATTTGCAGATTTAAAGCTTCGTTCAGTTTGGTCAGGAAAGTGTGACTTACTTTAAAATCGCGTAAGCCAAGAAATTGAATGTTACAGCTCATGGTTCTACTGTTCAACTGTAACAACTGACCCCTTGCACAACTAAGTGAATATTCTGTCCCAAGTGAGAGAGGGCTCTGTTGTTTGTCATGGCTGGATAGCTTCCTGTGGCATTCAGTAATAGAATTTGCTCTTTATTCTCGAGTTTGTCTCTTTTTAAAAGTACTCTTCTTCCTTGTTTTTGTGGCTGCTTGAACTAGCAGCTAGTAACAAGGAAGTTACTTTTTAGAACAAAAACCTTTATATTTTAAAACAGAGAATGCAACCTAGTTTGAGGATAAAATTTGTAGAGAAGAATGACACCATTATGTGAACAATCACCATAATTAAATCAGAGTCTTTACTGTTGTGATCTAAGGTTTTTGAGGAGAAAGAAAGAGCAGAAGGTTTTGAATGCTTGTATACATATCTCCAGATTTGTCTTGTGATGGTTTTGCTTTGTGCTTTCATCCGTTTTTAAGGATGTATGTGAGTCTCTATAATTGGAAATCCAAGTCATTTAAATGAGTGTTTTGGCTGCAATGACTGACAGGATCAGAAGCTACTTACATGCAGGAAGACAGTATGTAACAGAGTTAATAATTATAATAGCATCAATAATATATTTTGGGAGAGAAAACAGTCTGATCAGGGTACTTAAACTTCTTTGTCATCTTGATTATTTGGCTTGTGATGTTTAAATCAGATGTGAATAAATGTGTTTTGCTTGGCAGGCTGGCAGTTGAAAAACAAGGCTTTCAGCTGCGCTCGTTACAATGACAAGCACTAAATTCTTAGCACAGTAAATGGAGTTGGAGCAGTGATGTGCGTTTGGTGCCAGTCCTCAGAACCAGAAAGCTGGTCATTTTAAGATAAGCCTTACCGTATGGAAAGCATTATAGGGAGACAGTATTTTGATACGTCTGACTCTTTACTGAGTGATTTGCACTGGGCAGAATCAGGAGCCCTTCCTGCATGGAGAACCGTGGCAGTGTTTGTGTGGGCAAATAACTCGTGTGTCGTCATCTGCCTTCCCTCTCCTGCTTACTGCTTAAACTTTGGAATTTATGGAGCTGTTACCCATCTGGTGTCTGTGAAATGGGTCAATGCCAAAAGCTTGTCCTCTTGTGTCTGTCACAGCTGGTTTTGTTTCTCTGGTTTAGGCAAAACCGTGCTGATGGCACTTAAATGGGTAATCAAAACAGTGCCGAAGCATTCACAGAAGTGACCGAGAGGAGCAAGACAAAGATATGGAGAAGAAACCATTCGTGTTCGGGTGTGTTGTGGTGTTTTTTGGGGTTTTTTTTTTTGTTTGTTTGGTTTGGTTTGTGTTTTCTGCTGGCCTGCTGTGGCCTGTCGCTGCCCGGTGGGGCGGTGGTGTGCGGGGGCAGCAGCGGCCGTGTGCGCCGTCCTGCGGGTGAAGCTCGGCAGAGCTGGTCGGTGCCTCTGCCCCAGGCCAGGAGCAGCAGCTGCTGCGTGGCCGAGCCCCTCAGAGGTGGGAAGTGGTCCGGAAACAGCAGGGAAAATCTTCACGTGGGGAAGATGCTCTGGGATCCTTAATTCTCACATGGGTGGGGGTGCGATAGGTGGGTTCCTTGCTATCCCATTTTACCCAAAATATTGCGAGACGGAAAGAAGTCCGGTAGGATTTGAAACTGATGACCTGAGACTTGGAAAATTAGGGGTTTTTTAGGTACTTATGCTCTCCTCTGCCACATGACGTGCGTTAACAAGATTTGATTCAAGCTTGCTTTTGCATGGCAGCAAGCATAGATACCTTTTCTTCATTTCAGCATAAGAGAGGGAAGCTTTTTTAAACTCATTAAACTCTGTTGGAAGGATTTATTAAAATGAACTTTGTTTAAGATCATTTAGAGGTCTTAAGCATATTTAAACCTATTTGTGACAGTGGCCAATACATTTGGAAAAAAAATAATAATTAGATTTCCTCAATGACACCAAGTGATGCTGTCTTTCAGCAAAGGGAACCATGCCACCTTGTGGAAAGATCAAGTAGTTGTCTTCCCCCAGAGTCTGTCAACTTCTGCAAAGATTATAGCACTGCAAAAATGTTGGTTTGGGGAAAAGTGTGTCGTGTAATTTATGTAATTCTTGTAAGAAAAAATATTTATGCAAAAACATAGTTAAGCATTCAAAATTGTCAATAAACAACAAATGTTTCTCTCTATATCATGTGCATAAGATGCAGTTCAGAGCTTCATATCCATATCCATATCATCTTGGTGCGGGCTGCAGGAGCAAGGCCATAAAAGAGAAGGGGAAGCAGGAAAAAGGGGAGAATGATTACATCCAGCTTCTTGATTTCAGTAATTTATTTTGGTAGGAATTTCTTGAAGAGATGGTTCATTGTGCTTGACAAAGATCTAATTCTGCATGTGAGACGTGCACAACTGGAAATGAGTTTTGAATTGGTACTTCCCAGGAGACAGATCGTAACTTTCCTGGTTAATTTATAGAGCAACCTGTGCCTTCCTAATTGAGTTTCAAGGGAGGTAGAAAGATGCTTTTACCAATCCTAGACTGTAAATTCCTCTGAGATGTCACTTTTTACAGTGTTATAAAATATGATGGCCATGTAAAAAAGTATAGAAAGATGCTAAATATTTTACTTGTGGTTGTGCAAAGAAACTGAACCTCCTGAGAAACCTGTCCCTGTGAATGGCATGAAAAATTGAAAGCCTGTGTGACCCAGTTTCTCCAAAATCTTTTCAGGATTGACCTGTTTGGCCTGACATTTGGGCTTGCCTTTATTCTCTTCTTTTAAATATGGTTTTCTGCTAAAGCTTAAATTAGTCTTTCAGTGTTAAGTATGGATTTTTAAATTACCGGTCTACATTAGACTGTTCAGTGGAGCTTCGCTTTCCAGCCTTGCCATTTGAGAGTAGTTTCAGCTATAGATACGTGTCTAAGAATGAGAAGAATGTATTTATACCTGTGAAAGTACTAGGCAGTTCCTCCAAAAGTCTGTTTTCCACTTTAGAAACCAGTAAATATGCAGGATCTCAAAAGAACGGAGGAGAAGGAGGATATTTCCAAGAGGCATAGAGGTAGGAGATGCTAATAGCAGGTGTTTAAATTTGATTACGTAACTGTAGGTGAATTAAAACACATTTGGAGACATGGGAAGTGAGTCGGTGATGAACTCTTATAGAGTACCTGTGTATTAGGGATTAACCAGTTGGGCTATTTGGGGAGATGTGAGGGGTTTTTCTCACAAACTGACTTGTCAAACCACTTGTGGCTGTTGTTAAAGTGGCCTTTAAATAGCACTATTGAGATGATTTTACAAAATACTGTGTGCCCCCCAAAGAGTTAATATCCATCTCTGTGCTGCTTCTCTTGCTATGGAGGTGGGTTATGTGTGTTTTGGAGACATCCTAAATTTGCTTGTTTCTGGTCTTCTCCAGAAGCAAATATCCTGGCTAGATACAAGACCATTAGTAAATAATCAACGTGTCTCCTTGGTGGTGGAGATGAGTCTGATTTCTGATGCAAGCGAAGACTTAACCAGAGAGGAGGAGATTTTGCCTTGCCAAGTAATTCCAGGGAAGGATCATCTTTTCACACTGAAGTCCATAATTTTCTCTCACAGTCAGAGCAGCTTCTAAAATTATGGGTGCAAACAGGGAGTATTCAGCATTTCCCAGCAGTTTCCCAGTCCACCTCATGCTAGGTATAATCATCTCATGAGCACTTGAAATGCTACAAAAAGCCTCAGTTCAATTTATTTCAATTAATGGACTTGATTAGTGGACTCAATTCAATTAGTTAAATCCAAAGAGTTTATTCCATCTTAAGTCTCCTTACAAAAAAAGTTTAAAAGAAAAACCGGGTATCTTCAACCATTTTTCTTCCACAATGGTACTTCTGCTTGTTTTTGAGTAGGAATTTGTTTCGTTCAAAAACAATCCTTGGTTTTCATTCCCTAGGAAATAGGGCCTGTTACAGGGGAGCAGGCTAGCAGAAATCTTCAACACGTTCCTTTACCCTTATATGGAGCCACACTATATAGTCCCATCTATTTAAATTTTCTTCTTAGACTTTTTTTTATTTTTTAACCTGGATGATTCTTACTGACAAACTGATCCAAGTATTGCCCTCCTTTGATGGTCAAGAACCTTGTAACCTAAACTTTTTGAGGCCATTTTTTATTCTCTTATTCTATGTTTCATATTCTTCTAGTGCATTTATAGCAGGCAGTTATGTCTCCTCTTCAGCTCAGCTTCGTTAAGATAAACAAGTCAAGTGCTTTTAATTATTCATAATGAAGCTGGGAGGGTTGCCATCTTCTGAGTCCCTGTTTCCCTGTCTATTGTAGCAGCTCTGTGTTTTCTGTCTTGTCTTTTAAGCATGGCCCATCAGATTTTTTTATCTTGGGTGGAGTTTTTCCAGGGTCCTGTAGGGTAGCTTTACAATGTCCATATTCTCTGGTGGAAAGTTCTTGGTGCGTAATTTCATTTACTTTTTCAACTCCTGAGTAGGTAATCATTTTAGTTGCAAGTTAAGCCATAATTACAAGCGATGTTTGTACTTACAGTGTTTGTAAGTGATCTTCAGACGAATGAGCTGTAGAAGAGTTCTGGTCTTCATCTTAACAACATGAATAGCACCTTGGTCCTAAGGGGGGGGTTGGTTTGAGTTTGTTTCGGTTTGTTTTGTTTTTCAAAGAATCTTCTTGCCAATAGCTTAATGTTTCTTATGAACAGCAGAATTTTTTATTCTGAGGGTTAGCCCAACCAGTGTACACGTAGTTCATTTAGCACTAAGATGCAGCCAGTAGAAAACTAAGCGCACATTGGGAAATGCTGGTTTTTTGCAATGATTGGATAGTGTGGAAATGGTTTTGAAAAATGCAGGAAAGCAGATTATATTCAGTGCTCATACACCTTCCTTAAGTGATGTTCTGAAGTATTTAAAATAAAAACTACTGCAGAGTAACAGTTGAGTAGTTTGAAAAAAAAGTCTCCTGTTGGTATTGGCTTATTTTAGGCTTTCAGAGGGAAGAATGATAATCTAGGAATAAAATCTTTTAAAAAACTAAGCAACAAAACAAAAACACCAACCCATAAACAAAATAAACATTTTAGTGGGGTTTGAAGAGGTTTTTTTCCTTGTTTCTCTCAAACGCAAGAAGGTGGCCTTAGATCCTTCCCCCTCCCACCACCTGGACAGTCATTTTAGTAGCTCTCAAAACACAGATCTCCTGTTTGAAGCATCCGGCGAATAATCAAGGAGAGGCCAGTCTTGGCAATCGCTACTGCGCTACTGAGGTGCTGCAGGTAAACGGGGCAGGTGCTCAAAAACATTCTGCTTTGAAAGCAGTTTTACAAATAGCAGAAGCAGCACTAAAATACATCTCGTCAACTTTTTTTTAAAAATAGTGTCTTCTTCATTTTGTACATTAGAACTTTTGGAGAGTTTGTTTGCTCGTTCATTCTCTGCGATTGAGACTTATTGCTCTTGACATCTATTTTGTCATTAGGTGATGTTATAAGTGATAATGTCATGATGTGAGGTACATAATAATATAGATTTCCATCTAGAGGATATTCACTTCCACCTTGTCCCTAAATGGACTCCTATTTAATCAAATATGGAAATTGGTCCAGGGCAGAGGAAGACATCGTGTTTTTCTCAAATCTAAGCTATTGACTTTTTCAATGGTATACAGAGTTAATAGTTATACATATAATATCAATGTCGTGGATAACGTAGTTTAGTTTCTTGAGACCTTCAAGATTTATAATTTGATCCTGCAAAATGTTACATATCTTTCACTCTTAGAAGTCCCAGATATCTCTGGGATCTAACTAGATGCGAAGCTATCGTGCAGGATCAGGACATGGATGACTGAACAGCAGGAGAGACACAGAGGGAGAGATTTTACTTGCAGCCTTCCTTAGAAAAATATGTTATGAAGCCATTCCTCATGTTAAGAGAATGTAAACTGCTTTAAAATTTACCATTAATTTCCAGGTTTGTAGTGCAATAATTATGTGTGGAATTTTGGGGCATTATCCGTATTTGATTTATTAAGGTATACCGTACAAAAGGTTTGCGTTGGGATATTGGGATGCTGGATTTCTACGGGATTGGGAAAAGAGAAGATAATATGTAAGAACACTTTCTCCCCCAAATCAAAATACCTTCTTTGCCTTGCTCTTAGAGATTTTTTTTTCCTCGGAAGAATCTGCACTTCCTAGTATTTTAATGTTCCTTATTTTTAAGCGATTTTATTCACAGTTTTTTCACTGTGATACAGCATGGTAGACTTTCCGGGCCAGCAGTACTTTGTGTAGGGTTGAAGGAGCCCCCAGGAGTGGACAGAAACCAGCGGAAGAATCAGTCTTCATCCTACTCGTGTCCCATGGGCAAAAGGCTCCTGTTGCCGTTCTGCAGAGTGGTGGATTTGGAGCACAGGCAGCTCCCAGTTTGGCCCAGGCTCTGCTGGTGTTGCTGGCAGACCTCCCCATCAGCTCGCTGGCGTCTTTGCGGACACACTGCAGAGGTGATCGCTGCTTGTGGCCTTCACACGCCATTTCACCTTTAAAACAATAGATAGTCAGCTCCAGCTTTAGAACAGCCGGTCGGTCATGACCTGCCTCTTGAATATCTGGTCATCATGTGTCTGCTACAACATTAACTGTTCAGATGGTGTTTTTGTATTTCTCTTCAATTATTTATATCAGCTTGCTAGTTTATGGTGGCTCAGGGAAGCAGCCTGTTCTAGTAGGCAGTGTCATGAAGTTTACCGTTCTGTTGCGTAGATTTTTTTAATGGAAAGAAGTACAGAGTACATACTTATGTGTCTGTATATATATTTATGTATGTTGTAAATACTATATATAATATATACACAGTTTGAAAACAGCGTGGTACAACCTTGGTGGGTTATTTGTCCATTGTGGACATGATGAAAGGTACGTTATGGATGAAATTAATTTTAAAAGCAATTAAAACGGAACACTGTGTTGAATGACAGAATATTGTTTAGATAGCTTTAGGCAGCATGTGTATTTATTTTGGTATGAGTTCTAGCTCTAAATTTCACTTTAAAGGAGCAGAGGTCTTGCTTGGCAAAATTTCCTGCATTTTATCAATGAGAAAAGGCAGTGGGAGGAAATAATTACCTCTTAAGGGCTTTAAAAACGTGAGATATGCAGTACACCGTAATGTCACGATGCTCCTACGTGGGTAGGCATTATTCCATATGCTTGAAGACAGTTGTGGGGAGCAGCATGAGAGTAAGTGGGTCCTCAAAGGTGGGAGGCTCAGCAGGGCTCAGGATTTCTGGACTCAGGATTCATGTTCAAGTCTTTTCCAAAGGGTGGAAATCAATCAGAAGTGATATAACCTCATTGACTTTGGATCCTGTCGGGAACATAATTTCTGCAGAAAATAAATTAGTCTTAACAATATTGCTTCTAAAGAGACATGGAATCCTAGCTCTAGGGAAGATGGAAGATTTTCCCCCATTGATTCAGTAATGTCAAGAGTTCACCTAAAGGTTTTTTCTTTTATCTTTTTTCTTTTTTTTTAAGCTGGATGCCATGCATATTATCTTTGAAATTACCACAGTACTAAATAAAGTGCTGCTGGCTACGTTAGAACCACTCACACCTATCAGCCTGCAGAAGAACTCTCATCAGAGAAATACAACATTTAAGGTTAAAGTGCATTAGTTGTTCAGAGTTAAATGCACATGTTCTTTCATGCCCTGTAAGCTCCTGCTGGGCTTGTCTTTACTGATAAAGCGTATGTGTGTTTGTTGGGGTCATTTTTGTGTGTTGCAGAATAATGAAACCTGCTTGAGTTATCTGAACAGACAGGCCCTAATTTGAGCATCATTGCAACAATCATCCTTTATTAGTTTCTGGTGAAAAATATGACTGCGTTTTCTTCACTGAGGAAGCATGGTTTTTATTTCACTGTGTTAAAATGAAACCCAGAACACCCTTGATAGCTCAAAGGAAAGTCCATAAACCCATTCCTTTAGGATGTGAAGTAAAGGTATCTATCTGCAAAACGTCAAAAATCAGAGCCTATTCTTTACTGAGAAGACTGGAAAAAAGAGCAAGGTGATTTTAAATTTATTCTTCAGAACTACATCTAGCAAAAGGGTTTTAGTGGAGAATAATACTGTCAATTCCATTTATGCTCAACTGTCTCGATTTTTTTACTTGATTCAGAAATACAGTAATGGATAAGAAATGGGGATTAAAAAAATCTTGAAGAGCACAGTGGTCCTGCAGCATTTTCTTGCCTTGTGAGAGCAGATTTGACCTCTGGCTGTGAGCCAGCAGGAGCCACTGAGACAGAGGTATTAAACTCAAAACAAGAGAGGGACTTTTGTCATCCTGCACATTGGAGCCTGCGAGTCTGGAAAAAATGGGACTGCAGTGTCTTTGGGAATGAGTAAGGGACTGTGAGAGCAGAAAGTTCAATCTTCACCTGCTCTAGAGGTTATTTTACAGTATTTGTAAAGCCCTCATATCTTATTCCACAGAAGTTTAGTTTATAATCATCTCCTTGAAAAAGCAATTATTAGTGGGTTTCTGAATTCTGTTGTGATCTGAATATCCGTGTGCTTATTTTTGTATTGCATGCATATTTTCAGCAATTCAAATAATACAACATGAGCTGCAACAGAAAGCTGGAAATGTTGAAAATTCTTATTAGTATGTTTTTGATTCTGCATTTTGAATTTTTTGTAATTAAGAATTTTTAGGTGACAACTGTCAGTATTTCTCTGAGAAAACGGATGCATTGCAGTCTATTCATGTAAATTAAATGAACGTGTTTCCTGGTTCATTAATTGCATCAGATCTCTCTATTCTTTTGTTACTCAGTTTACCTTTGATCATCTCCAATATTTTCATCTGGAATCAGTGCAAGCTTTCTTGATGTGTAGCAGGCAAATATACTGGAACATACTTCTTTCTTGGAATGGAGTGGCTGTATTTTATAATACTTGATCTTCCAAAGCATAAAATAATATGATAGTTTGTTTTACTTTAAAATGTTAAAGAAAATCTAAGTGGAATTTCCAAGATTGTGTTGGCTGCACAAGGAGCAGTTAATTATATCATCTATATGCTGTGTCTCAGGCACAAGCCTGCTCAGTGGTCTGTGATAAAAGGCCTTATTAAATACTGTAATGATTTACATATGTCTGCAGGCAGATATAACCTTTAAAAAGGGAAAACATTACGGGAAACAAAGGGAAACTTCTCAAAAAGTACCGTAGGCTCGGAAGTAGAGAAGAAATTAGTAGCACAGATTTAAATCATCAAGACAAACCTACTGTAATGTTGATGTTCGGGGTGGATGCCAACAGCTGGGTGATCTGGAAAGCGATCAGTCTGTGGTTTTGTAATGTACATTAATTTGCTGATGTTCTAATCCATTTGCTCCCTGTAAGGGCATCTTTTCTACATATGCCCTTATGATCCATCCAGTTTCCAATAGTACTGTGCCATCACTCATGTGTAACTGATCTCTTGTCCTCTGTCTAGCAGGGACTTGTATTTGCTTTGGTTTTCTTGTTTGGTTGGTTTTTTTAAGGTGCATTCTTAGCACTACATGAGGCAACAACTAGAGTGTGGCATTTGGTTACATGCAGAGATTTGTCACAGTTCTGCGTACCTGTCAAAGCTCCTTCTGGGGTTGCTCTTGGAAAAACTGCTTCACCTGTGGTGAAGGTTCTGTGATGCCGAAGAGCAGAATTGTGATCCATGCTTCATTCATCCCTTCAAACCCAAAGCTCCCCAGCTTTAGGCCGTGTTTCAAATCAGAACTGCACTGCGAGGGGTGTTTACAGCTTTTTACAGAGTTTGGGTTACAGCATTTATGAGCTTGTTTCTTTGGCTACAGTGCAGTAGTGAGCAAACTGAGCAGTGACACTTGTGTTTTCATTTCTGTTCACCTGTCTTTTCATGGGGCAGTGTATGATAAGGTGGCCTATTTCCCAGTGTGGTTTCTTTGCACAATGTCCTGTGTAGCCTAGCAGGAAATGTCAAGTCTCCAGTTGAGATGAAAATACAAGATTATTGACATACAATGGTTTAAATGACATTTTTTCATTCATTTCTCTCAGGCGTGCAGTGTTTGTGGTAGTATCTTTGATCTTCCCAATCCCAAACAGCAGTGATCTAAATCCAGTATGTAATTCCTCAGTCTCTTTCATTCTGCTGTATTTATCAACTTTCTTGTTTTTCCTCAAACCTGTCTTTCTTTGCCAGGTCTTGGAAAGAGTCTGACAAGCAGAAAAGAGAATCCAGTTTCACTTATCTTAATCACATATGGTTATTTAAATCACCCTTTTTAGAGTTTTCATTTTAAGGTAAAGCAGAGGGCCTGACCAGGCACAGAAAACTGTAAGATCTTATGTTTTAAGTTAATAATAATGTATGACATGATACAGGGGTTATTTTTTTATTCTCCAACAGGGAAAAGAAACTAGGTAGACTACTGTAACCCAAAGGTTGGTTTGGAATTATGTTGGGCCAATAACTTATTTGCCAGTAATTATCTGTGAACCTCAAGTAGAGGTATTTAACCCAATGGTGTTACCAGGAATGCCTGTTTTGCTGAGCTCATAGACTCTTGGGCAAGGAGAGCTGCATTCTGGGTTTCGGCTGGGCTTGTTTTGACTCTGGGTGTTGGTTCCAGGAGAAAAGAGGGCATGTTAGCAAAGCTGTGTCAGACCAAAGGAAGCACGTTGTCTCTTGGGTAAGTATTGTTGGTGGGAACTGGGAACCGTGATGCAGCGTTCATGCTAGAGAACTAAGCAATTCTGCTCTCGAGGCTAACTCAGCTAGCCCAGGTTTAAGAATTAGGTCATACCTAACTGGAGACACTAGGTGGTTTGTTTCTGCTGGATTTTGTGCTCTTTTGTTTTTAAAGAGAAACTCTGAGTCAAATAATTAAGAGGAGGAAAACCCATCCACAATAAAAAGTGAAGCAGATCTTTTATAACACGGTTGCTGACAATATGCAGAGAGAGGGAGCCAGGCACGGTGCCTGTGCACATACTGCCCCTGCCCCCCCACCCCACTGCGGTCTGCGTCCGTGCTTCGCTTTTACTGATGATGATGAACCGTGGTGGGTATCACATGTTGCTCTGAGTCCTCCTATTTTCTGGTGCTGAAATCTGCGACAGGTCTGCCACCACTTCAGTTAACCAAGAAGTAGAAGTTTCTGGTCTTCACATGTATTTGAGACAAAAGGATATTTCTTGTGTGTGTATCCTCAGGTCAGTGTGAGTGGGGTGTTGAGTCTTTCTGGGTTTTGTTGAGGGTTCTTTTTGTTTGCAGTGAGCCTTTGGGAAATCAGTTTGTTTTGATGAAGCTGTTCTGAAGCATTTAATATGGCTTATGGCAAAGGCTTCTTGTACAACATGCAAACAAAAACTTGACAGGTGCCAGAAGGCAATGGGGTTTCTCACCTCTACCTGGCTTGGAAGCACCGAGCAGGAATGGAGGTGGGGAAGGAAACCAAGCCCTTCCACAGAGGGGAATAGGTGGGATGGACGAGAGTGTCCCATTCACCTCATTCCAGTGTCATGACCATGGGCTGAGAAGGGAAAGAAATCCAATGGATGCCACCACTGGAGAATTTCAAACATAGAAAAAAATGGCCAGGGGGAAAAAACAAACAACCAAACAAACAACAGTTCACCACCTTTACTAATTAGAGATTTACCTTCTGTCAGCTTGAACTGGTTGTCTTTCAGCAGTGCTTTGCCTTCTTAAGGTATACTCTGTTCAGTGCAAGGGCTATATTTATCTTTGTGTTCAGAAAGCAGCTAGCAAATTGCAGATGCAGTTGAGATATGAAGAGTAATGAGGAAACAATATGTTCATTGTGTATATTTAGTTTTTCAGCTCTCTTAAGATGGTTTATAAGATGTATCTCTCTGCTGGTATTCTGTTATGCACTTTAATATTGAAATGCTTGTGTTTAAAAAAAACCCTTTCTTCTGGCACAGGAAAAATCTATATTTTAAAAGCTTGCGAAGATAAATATTTAATACCCCAGTGGGCACTGCAGCACTTTCAGCAAGATTCATGAGCATCTGATGTGCAAAAAAAGAGTTCTGCAATCTTGAAATTAGATGACCTTAATAATTGCTGAAAAATGGATATTTTAGTATCTCATGTAGCCCTGAAGTGAAGAGCACCCCTGAGTGGTGACCCCTCCTTTGTTTCCTCTTTCACCTTCTCCTTCCTTTAAAATCAGAAAGTCAGCACTTCTGTGGGTTTCCAGCAGAGCTGGGCGAGGAAGCAGCAACATAGGAGAATTTGCATATTGGTTTCTTTGTTTGCAAAGACAAAACAATCTGGAGGCAGGAGAGTTTTTGATTTTTTTCCCCGCACTCACTAAAGGGTTTCACACAATTTGCAGAGTGTATTTGCCGTCTGATGCCTTAGATGAGATATCCCATTAGTGACTGGCGGGAGTAGGTAGCAGTGGTCCGAGAGGCAGGCTCTTGGGCTGGGTGTTCTGCTTGGCTGGATGAGTGCGCTGTGCAAGCTGAAAGGAGGATGGAGGAGAAGTTTTAAAGGGAAGGAAGGAGAAACTCGTTAATCTTTTTAGCCACTGGTGAGTTTAATTCCTCTCTTAGTTTGCCAAAGTTGATGTATTATGCATATTTAAAATACCTTGGCGTCTTGGGGTGTTTTTTTGGAGGACAGTGGTTCCCAAATGGCACACCAGCAATGGTGCGTGAGCTTGATCTACTCACTGACTTCACAGCAGTTTTTAGAAGGCAGCAAATGAATATTCAGTGTCTACTTTTGGACTCTGAAGCTGATTTATTTAGTGCGTCTTGAGAAGAGGGGTTAGTTGGTAACCCCAGCGTGGACCTGCTGTTGCAGCTCTTGTGAGGACAGGGTCCCACTGGGCGCAGCAGGGCTGCCAGCGGGCACCAGTGCCACCGTCCCTGGAGCAGCTCCCAGGAGCACGGCCTGCTCTCCGAGGACACGCAGGATGCTGCTGGCAGCAGAGCAGGTTCTGTGGCGTAAGGCGGCAGTGCTGGACAACGAGCCTTGGTCATTGTGAGGTTAAAATTGTGCTGACCACCTGGCAGGGACCTATATTGACTGAAATAATTGCAAGTGAGTTCCCCAGAACAACAGAGTTTCCAGACAGCATAGCATTTCAGAAGAAACATTAACACTGAAGCGAGCAGGGGACCAGGGACTGGGTGCTGGTGACATCAGTACTTGGTCAGTTTTGGCAAGGAGAGGCTGAAGGTGAAAGAACAGAGATGTTATACGATGGCAGATTTTCGGTTATTAATTGTAAATGTTCTCACTTCTACTTTTGGAACTTGTGCCCACCGAATCCTGGACCTCTGTAGGAAGCATCACGGTTAGCAAACAGGGCTTGGGTGTAAGAAGTGAGTGCAGCTCCATGTCAGTGCTGGTGCAGTAGCTCATCACTAACTCAGGCAAAGTGTTTCTTCGTACTATGCCAGGAAAGCGGAGCTCAGAGATGGGATAGTGTTCGGTGGCGGTGGCCGTTGCCATGTTGAATACCTAGATGACAGCACGAATTAGGCATGGGGTTGTTAAGGAGCTAATATTGCTGAGCATTTAGGGCCCATCATAAATGTTTGTTGTGCCTATTAAGGGGGGGTACCTCAGTACGTGTGTTGTGCAGCCCTGGCAGGTAGTGCATTGCCATTGGAGGGTGAGATTTGCCCATAAAGTTCTCCGGAGGAAATCTTGGTCTCAGAGGCAAACTCCCACTGACATAGTGCGCAGACTGTATTTCACTGTAAAGCCTGAGAGCAAATGCGCTGTGTTTTTTTAAGAGTTGAAGTTTTTTATTCCTTACTCTAGTAAATGTAGGGTGGAGATGGTGTCATTTAATTTCTCCCATTTTGTTTTGTTTGCAAAAAGCACCATATGTGCAAAGAAATGTCGCCTTGGCTTGTTCTGCCAACTGAGTGCTCTGGTTGGCTAAACATCCTTCTGATAAAAAACTGTATAATTAGATTGTTTAATTTTAAAGGACATTTTAAATTTCTTCTAGAAAAAGAGCCTGCTTTTCTCTTATGATAGCTTGTATTTTTGTTAGTGCTTTGAATTTGTTATTGTTTGCTACCTTAGTTAAACTTACTGTAGAAATGATTGCTGTAATCCACCAAAAAAAAAAAAATTCTGCTTAGAAACCAGGCAGTGAGATATACCGTGAGTGTAAATCTCAAAATAGACATAATCCGATAGTATTTTCTTTCTTTTTAATTAGAGCTCTAGATGCTAGCTAAAATTTCTGTTCTACTGTACCTGTATTTGTGCTTTTTCCTTTATTTCTCTGTGTTTGTGTGTCCTACTATTTACTGCTCCCTTGTTTCCTCCTTTATATTAACAAAAGTATTTTGTTGTAAAGCATTACTGTTATCTTCACATTTACCTTTCCTGGCAAGTCACATATTGCTCTTTGTTCCTTCAAATGTTTTCGCTTTGCCATTCTCAAATTATATTTTAGTTTGTTATTCTTTGAGCATAAGCTCGTGTACAAGGCCTTCACTTTGTTCTCCTCCTAGCCAGGGATCTTTAACCTTAACTGAGTAGTTTCTGTTGCATGACAAGATTTCCACAGCTGGATACAGCAGCATGTTGTACGCTCTGATACATGTTCAGGTATTTTCCGTTTTCTTTTTAGTGCTTCGCTGTGCGATCTCTGGGCTGGGTAGAAATGGCAGAAGAAGATCTTGCTCCTGGAAAAAGTAGCGTTGCTGTGAACAATTGCATCAGGCAACTCTCTTACTGTAAAAACGACATCAGAGACACTGTCGGCATTTGGGGAGAGGTAAGAATGGGGTGAACTTCTACTCTTGGAACATCCCTCTTGTATCGTAAAACATCTTGAAAGAACTTCTCTGTAAGCAAATGTGTCCATGCTGTGTGTTTGGGACTTCCCTATGCCAGTTGGTACTGCTAGAAAATATAAAAGGGTTCAGGGAAAGTGTTAACAGTCTTGTTCCAAACCTTTCAGGACAGCAGGTGCCACAAAGACATCATCTTTGTGTTTACATCTATACTGATACACACCTGTGCAGCAGTGTAGGGACAAACTGTTGAAATCAGTGGAAGTCTTTCTCCTGACCAGAGGTTTGAGAGTGATGCTTTGGGACAGCATTTTCACACATTTCACAGTGACAAAAGGGCTTCAGGGAAACCTGGACTGGTGTGACCTGTGCTTCTAAGATGTATGAGGAGACTGAGACTGATGGACAGACGGCATATTTTAAGATGATTATTTTATCAGTGTTTCAGAAGAAAATTAATTTTATGTCATCAGTTTGTCTGTTGGTTATTGTCCAGTAACTCTTGAATCTGTTCATCAGTGTCATCCAATTTTGAATTATGCCAAATTTCTGCACACCAAGGGAGAAACAGAGCCCAGCTCTCTGCTCTCTTGGTTTGGTGACGGGTCAGTACACCTTCGTCAGCCGAACCGTGCAAGCTCTGCGCTTCTTTCTGAATTGGCAGCAAAGACAGAATAGCGCTGTGGGAGCTCGGGGGGAAACCTGGAGGAAGGCAGAGGTATTGTGGTGTGGGAAAGAGAAGTGCTGGGGGCAGGTGAAGGGCTGGAAGGTGTGGAGGGATCAGTAAGTGAAACAAGAAGAAGGGAGAAGCTGGGGTTATAGTCGTGGGGCATAAAGAGGACATAGGAGACAAACCCATAGAAAAACATCTTTGTTATCTGATTGATCATGGAGCAACTTCAGCCAAATCTTATGCTCTACCTCTCTCCTATTTTCAGGAGGTTTACACTAATGTGGGTTTACTACCCAAGATCTGAATGTAAAACTGACATAAAAGTGAATGTTGTTACCTTCACTGGTCTCTGTGATCTAAGAGAAACACCACTGCTGAACAGAAGAGGAACTAAAAGAAAGACTTGTCTGTTTCAGTAAAAAATTTAGGGAGAATATCCTTCAGTCTTCCAGGTTACTGTTGCAGTCTAAGGCTTGTGTCCAGTGTCCAGCCTGTGACCACAACAATGCAAAGATGCTTCAGAGTAGCAACTGGGAGAAAGTGCCTGTTTAAAAGTGACATTGGTGTTTCAAGGGACACAGTTAGAGTGCCCTATCCATTTAAAGTCATTTCAGAAGGCTTTTTAATGTAGGAAATGTATATTGTACATATAAATGAAAGATATCACTTTGATCTCTCTTTTTCTCACTTCTGGGAGCAGTTTTATTTAGTTAATAGAGCTAGGCAAGCAGTTAAAGATGCGGCAGTCGTGGACTTTGGACTGACTGCTGACCCCAGGAGGGAAAAGCCTGCACTCCCTTTACGTGTGTGTACTCCTGTCCATTTTTCAGATGACAGAACTTTGATCAACTTGAAAATTATCGGGTACTTGGAAATCACAGGCTTTTTTTGGTTTAAGAGGTCGTGTTCACATTTTTCCATATTTCTCTCTGTCAGTCTCCTTGTTCCTTGTTGAAAACCCTTATAGGTTTTCAAGCCAAACTGGTGAAAAGTTTTGGTCCTCTTGAATGGAAATTTTAGTTAAGAATGCTATTCATTAAAACATTTTTTTAAAAATCATCCTGACGAAACAATAGAGACACTGTGCTTGCATAGGTGGCCCCTGAAGTAAATTGTCTTCTTGATTTTTAACAGAAATCATTGCAACCACATTTTTTCTGCTGGCAATGTAGTGCTTCAAGACTGATTGGAAGAGGGATGTTTTAGAGGGGAATCTGAAAAAGTGCGCTAGTCACTGACATATCAGATGGAGCACATACAGCAGAAATCTATTATGAAGCTAGAACTGATGACTGCAGATAGAGGTTTTAAAATTGCCTAAAGATTTATTTTAGCTAGAATGTAATGGAAGTGAAATTGGGAGTAGGACCGTCCCGTAAGTTTTCGTTATTAAAAACCAAACCAAAACCCAGAAAACCCAGGCACTCTGGGTAGAATCCTGACCCTGCAGAACCTTTGTCACTGACTTTTAAGGCGAGATTTCATGCCCTCCGCTCTCCTCCAAAAGAAATTCCCTGTAAATGTCGAACTTCCACAGTTCTGTAAAATCTAAGAAGAAAAAAACCACAACTGATCTGTGTTGCTACTTTCCCATGCATTTATAGTCCTATACATTGCAAAATCACTTACATGAAAAAGATACGTTGTTGCTCTTGACCTATATACCACAGTATATAACGTTTCCCTGAAAGAACGCTGGGATTGAGCCTGTCTTTCCTTTATTAATTTTCCCTGCGTGGCTCTTCCAGTGCCAGCTGCCTTCATCTTGGGCCGCCAGATCTCTGCCCCCTTTCAGCAGTCAGAGACAGTGTTCACGCTTCCAGTCTGCCTAAATAATTTCTATGCAGTGTTTTCATATCTAAAATAGCTTTTGTATAATAAGCCAACAGAACTTAGTAAAATATATTGCTTCTGCCTGTGGCCAAGCTATCCCTTGAGCACTGCGAGGATAATTTCCTGTGACTTATGTTGCTTATCTGCCCATTCTCCAATCTTCTCCAGCTAATTTGGATGCAGTTTTATTACCTTAATCCCAGTCTATTTTGCATGATGAATGGATTTTACCTTCTTGTGATGATTTCTTTCTGGAATGAGTATGTAAGTACAAAATGGGTCCAAAAGCAGCCTTGTGACACTTGTAACATTCTTCACATAATCAATCTGTTTACTGCGCTGACCTCCAGGTGAATTTCTTGCCCTTTTTCTTTGTAATGACTGTTTTCTGTTTGGTTTCCTTCATTATCCTGGTCTACCTGGTGCCATCCTGGCTTCTGTGGGTTTTTTTTCCCATGTTTCTTTTTCTGCATGCCACAAGCTGTTTCTCCTTCTCTAGGAGCAGCCAATATATCCAGCCTGTATATCCAGCCTTGCATCTCTGCCACAACTGTATTTTTTTCCAGCAGGCAAAATGTTCTTGTGTTGGCATCGCATATACCAGCCTGCATCCCCTTTCCCCTTCTGTGTCACAGGTCCCCTTAGAGTCCCTGGTAGGAGATTTGGGGGTGCGAAAGGTGGTTGGCAGTTCCTGCCCCTTGCTGCATGGCCTGGAAGCTCTAGAAGCAGGTCCTCCCAGGGTGACATGAATGTGTGTCCTACCTAGACACAAAATTAGATGTCATTAAGACTTGAGCCGTGGTAACCAAGTGAGAAGAGGGTTTCTGTGTCACTGAGGTGAAGAAAAAAGGTCATTTTTGAAACATTTGTCAGTAGGAAGTCAGACCCTTTCCATTCTTTCTGTTCATTTATAGATTCTGGAAACAAATTACTCTATATTTAGCTGATAACTTCTGCCTCCTTCTTCTTGTTACCAGCAGGAGCTTGTCTTACCTCTTGACAATATGTCCAGGATCATTTCCACGGGATCCCCTGGTCTGCAGAGTAGCTGTACAGCCTCTGAGAAGAGGGCTAGTAGATGTGGTAGAAAAGGCAGCAGACCTTTTGCAAATGCTAGCCATAGGAGGAAGATTAACATTTGTGAATTAGCATCAAAAGCAAAATTGCCTCTAAATTTCTTTCCTCTAAGGGAAAAAAAGCACTCTCCTTGTTCTTACATGCCGGAATAATTAGGGAAAAATCCTGGCTCCAGGATTCTGCAGTCACCGGCAGAATTCACATTCATGTCTTAACGCTAGGCTTTCCCCTTTAATTAATCTTACTTCAAAGAGTATCCTGTAAATCCTTTGACATGTACAAATTGCTGTCTGGTCCCATGACCCGTTGGTTAAAGTTTATGGAAACAAAGCACATTGTTTGCTGGAAGAAACTCTTCCTTAAAAGTAGAGGTTTTGATGTAAGCTTTTACTATTAAGACAGTTCTTGACTTCTCATATATTTAGAAGAATTTACTGAAGAAACAATAAACACAGAATTTGTTGAGCAACTCAGTAACTTGGGGTTGAATGAGTCAAACAGTTGCGTTTAACAGACATCAAAGCTTTTTGTGATTGGGATCGTTTCAACCTGTAGTAGTAGAAAGTTACTATCTTAGATCTTTTTCACACCAGAAGTGAATGAACTCATTTTCAATTGCTCTTGGAATTAACCGAACCTTTGAGTTAATTGAGAGGATTCAAGTCTGAACAGCATAGGCATAACACCTTGATTCCAGTCGGTTTGAGTGAGGGGCATACTGTGTAACTGTGCTTTGTCTGGAGTTGCAGGGCAAAGACATGTACCTTATACTGGAGAATGACATGCTGAACCTGATTGACCCCATGGACCGCACAGTTCTTCATTCGCAGCCCATTGTGAGCATCAGAGTCTGGGGAGTGGGTCGTGACAACGGCCGGTGAGTCTTCGCTCTCCTTATCCCTCTCGGCTTGGTGCTGTTTCTGTCTGCTGATACAGGGTACACACACACCCCTGGAGCACGTTAGGTATCAAACCTTTTTATGTGATTCAGTAATCATGTCCCAGAGGCTATGAGAGGATGGGCAAATTCTTCTTTTTCTTGCTGGTGTTACTTTTAAAAATCTGTGCTTTTCATAGTATGTCACTTATGTGCTGCTTTTGATACACCTGTATTGAGCAGACCTTTCAGATGAATTCAGCCAGGTGTATAAAACCGCACACACAACATTATTTTGGTTCAGATATATATAATACTTTTTAATATAAAACTGTGTTTTCAAGTATGTCCTGTAGTATGTTCCTCCTGGCCATGTGAAAGCATGTCTTTCTGCTGGTCCAAGTTAAATGCATGGTACACGCACTGACTTGGATGCACATGTCTTCACTTTCTGGAGATGTTTAATTTGATTGAGGAAAAAAAACCTACTATTTTAAGCCATCACTATTACTTAAAGATCTTGATGCAAGAAAATTCCGAAGGGTGATGCAGAAAACTGGGCTCATCCCTTAAACCTGACTGCCTGTGAGCTGGAGTTCCCCTCTGCCATAGGGAGCAGCCAGGAGCGCCCTGGGGCCAGTCGCTCCTTAGTTCCTTCCTGACCTGTGTCTCTTGGTAGCAGCCTTCATGTCCGTGTAACAGTGCTGGGGGAACAGGGTTGTGGAGGTGACTGATTTAGAGCGGGACAGCGAGCTGTCTTCCTGTCCCATTGAGCTTTTGGATCTGTCAGAAACATTTTGCTTCACGTTGACTAATTCCAGGATCTTGGGGCAATACCCATCCTGAACCATGGGCAGTAAGGATTGAATCACGCTGACAAACTGCTGCTTTTTGTCTCTGTGTTTGAGTATTGAGATATTTGCAATTGTAGATCTGTGGGGCTTTTTGTCTGACTTTTGGTGGGAAATGTCATTGTGGACCTGAAAAATTGTTATCAGTGAAAGATTTTGTGAAAGTTCTTTAATTCCTCCCCTGCCAATTAAATAAATAAATAAATGACTAAATAAATAAATAAAAATTTTCTGATTCTCTCTAGCTAAATTTCCAACAGGAAAGGTCATTAAGTGTTTTTGTGACCCAATTTCATCTAATTTTTTTTTCTTTTTTAACCATTTCTCACTTCCATGGGTGTGGATTTTTGAGAGATGTAAAAGGGCAAATCCAGTTTGAAATGGTGGGAAGTGAAAAGGTTTTAACTTCTTATGAATAAACCATTACAGTCCTTTGTTTGCCTCAGAAAATGAGTGCATTGCACATTTCCCTTCAAGTCAGATTTTGTAGTAGCTTGCTTTGGTCGGGAAATAGAGCATCTTTAGAGGCATCTGATTGTGATACAACCTTACTCAATAAAGAAACCCAGCTTTGGTTTTCGTTAATTTTTTTAAGCACTTACAGGTTGGGTTTTTTTCCAAATACTTACCTATTTTTTTGAAAAACAATCCAATTATATCATTTATAAAATAAGATAAGTCACATTTCTCCAGGCTGGATACCTGCTTCTCCTAAAGACAGAGCTGGTCATAGAAACGTGAATGCTGAAAGGGAATATTTAAGAGAAATGTGCGTTTTTGCTATCATGTAGTACCAGGAATGTCATAAGCTTTTGGTGAAACATATCTGGGCGTGGGAGGCAATAGCAAAGTCTAGAGTAATATAAGCCCTTTCAGTAGGACAGGAGATGGTGGGAAAGGTTGTGCGTGCACAGGTTGTTCTGAGGAAATAGTGTCTTTGATCCCCTTCCTGCCCAGTTTCGTGCTCTATCAGGGGAGCAAAGCTTAATTCCAGTTCTGTTGAGACTTCTGCAGAAACTGATGTCTCTATTAAGAAAAAAAATTAGTTATGGAGTATGTCAGTGAAGTACATATCAAAGTTTCAAAACAAAACAAAATCAGTGTTCCCCTCTTGATCATGAAAGGCAGAAGCTTCTTCTACTGTTTTCCTGAAATTAGTAATGTCTTCTGGTCCAAGAGCCTATATAATAAAATATACTGGATTTGTTGTGAAAGGCGGATTTAAATTTTAAAAAATTGTAGAAATGTATGTTTTTCTCGATTTGAGCTATTTGAACCCCATAACGATCTGCGAGCCCTCCTTTTTAACTCTGTTTTGCTTGTAGTAATATATTTGGGTAGATTTTGCTTTGGAAGATGAAAAGGTTTTCTAATGACACCTGACCAGATGATTTTCTAAGCTATGCCATAATGAAAGATTGATGAAATACAGAGATCTGCTGATGAAAGTTTAATCTGAGGATGTGTCTGGTAACTCACCTCAGGCAGAAACATCTTCTGGGAGGCTGTAATCCCTCTCTCCTTACGTTACACTATTATCTTGACCTCTGAAGTTTCTTTCTGTAACAGTTCTGTGATAAGCAAAGGCTTCGTTGTTTTGTGAACTTCAGCTGTGTGGTGATTTTGTGTTTTGAAAGGCAGCATCCCTTGTTTTCAGTTAATCAGTCAGTAAAATACATTTGACCTTAAGAAAGGCTGGAGTGCCTTCATGAAATTGTGAACAAAAGCAGGTTCCCGCAAATTGGTGGTCATGTATGTATGTGTATATGTGTAGACTCTCAGTTCCTTTGTTTAATATATGGGCATTAAAGGAAAATAAATGTACTGGATCTGTCCATCTCTTTGGCAAAATTATATTTTTAGCTGACACTGTGATTTTTAAGAGTAAAAGCCATTGTATTCTGTACAGTCTTCCTCCCCTGCTGTACTGAAAACAGAGGTATGACAATTTATTTAGTATTATTTGTAAGCAAAAGAAGTCCTCACACTTGCTTAAATAGTTGATTTCAAAATCGGTAAGGTCATTGTCACATGGAGGATTTGTGGGATCATGGATGTATCAGTGAATAATTGTCAGTGCTGTGTTTGCTTCTTAGTGAGCCACCCGTGACGTGTTTTTTCTTCTGAGTTTCAAAAGCCTGTTGGAAAATACTAGCCTGCTGAAGCTGTTAAAGGGCGGCTGTTTTCATTTGCAAGCTTCTGGACTGTGCGTTAATCATTCCTGGGGTTGGGCTTTGTCTCCCCTCTGACCGCTGGTTCGTGCCCTTTGCTTTCTGAGCAGCGCTAACAAGGAAGAGAGAACAGGTAATGGCCCATCAATTTTGTAAAAGAGTTTCCCTTAGCACATTTCCCCGAATCCTTTATCTTCATTGCTCTTCCACCAATCCAAACCCCACCTCTACCGGACTCTAATTGCCTGAAAGATCAGGGTTTCTTCTCTGCTGGTGTCTCCTTTACCTTCCCTTCAAGGTAAAGGGGCCCAAGATAGTTGGTTAGCATTCAGGGACTGCTTCTTCCAGTCTCAAGATCAGAGCATCCTGACGTAGGAAGTCAAGGAGTGGAGTCAGGAGACCTGCTTGGTTAAACAGGGAGCTGCTGGGCAAGCTCAAGTGGAAGAGGAGAGTTTACAGATCATGGAAGGAGGGGCTGGCCACTTGGGAAGAATATAAGGCTGTTGTCAGAGGATGTAGGGAGACAACTAGGAAAGCTAAGGCCTCCTT
>VWYH01009146.1:1610724-1892232 GCA_013399365.1 Pampusana beccarii
GAGGTTCCACTTAAATTTGAGAAGAAACTTCTTCACAGTGAGGGTGCCAGAGCACTGGAACAGGCTGCCCAGGGAGGTTGTGGAGTCTCCTTCTCTGCAGACATTCAAAACCCGCCTGGACACCTTCCTGTGTAACCTCATCTGGGTGTTCCTGCTCCGGCAGGGGGATTGGACTGGATGATCTTTTGGGGTCCCTTCCAACCCCTGACATTCTGTGATTCTAGCTGAAGAACTCAGGGGTTGGCTGGCCAGGAGGGCTGGGGGCGGTTCAGGAGACATCTGTGGTGGGACTCAATGTGGAACTGGTTACTGGATGGTGTGGGCAGCTGGCGTGTTGGACAAAACACGTAGCACGTGTCTTTGTTCATCCACTGTCTTTATCACCACGTAGCACAGGTTTCTTTGCTCCGTAGTTGGTGTTTTTCTGGCAGGCTGAGGAGGGAGCGTGGTTTTTCGTGGTTCTTAAGTGACAGAGAGGCAGATTCTCTGATATTAGGGTTTTTTGATTGTATGCTCTGTGACTAGATGGTGTGAAAGCATTGCACTCTCTCCTCTGCCCTAATAATGCCCGTTTTGACAGGTGAGCAGGGTGATCTGTTAGTCTGTCTGGATGTCCACTGCCCTACTTATGTGAACTGCTGCTGTTTTTCTGCTGCCTGGACATCAGGGAATAAAATGAGGCTGCGAATGAAAAACGGGAGAAAGGTGGAGAGGACAACTAGATTGAAGAAAGTCAGACAATGCATGCATCGAAGATGAGGCTCGAGCAGCCTCCAAAAGGGAGAGCAGACAGCTTAATGTGTAGATGCCCCAAGTCAGATGGGCATAACCCTGTAAGGCTGGGAGAGAAGAAAGTCCTAACAACGAAACAGAAGTTACCTGAGCTCTGGTATATCAGGAGCTGTTAGGGCAGGAGCTGAGAAAACTATTGGGATCATGGGGATGAGAATATGGGACAAATCTGTGGGAAATTAAGAAGAAATGGTGTAAAGTGATGGCTCAGATTCCTCAGAATATGGAGAATTAAAAGTAGTGTCTTGTCTAGCTGTCTCAGCAGCTAAATAAAAATTGCCTGTTTTCAAAGGTGTTCAATACCTGTACTGTTCACTGACTTCAGTAGGATCTCCATATATTCAGTGTCTTTGGAAATCAAATGTCTAGATACAGATTAAGGAACCTTTCTCTAAACATCCAGAACTGGAAATTTTCACTTGAGCAGCAGTGCTACAGGTTAAATGTTTTCTGTTTAGTTTTAAGCACGTGTCAGGCTCAGAGGGGTAGGGACGTGTCAGGAAAGGGGTGAGTGGGGAGCGTGAGAGCTGTGCTGCACATTGAGAGCCTGTCTCGTGGGGTTACCATCTGTATTTTCCAGCTGTGACTGGGTACTTACAGATGTTACCCAGCTTGAACTCCAGTGCATGTCTGTCACATGGACATGAGATTTTAGGAGGGATACCTGGCCTTAATTAGACAATTGAAAGTGAGAAGAAGTACAGACAATACATACAAGTGTAGTGTGTTTGGGATATCCTGTTATATCTGTAATTTATCGTTCCTCTTTTCAGAAAATATTTTGTGTACAAACAACACAACATCATGCTTCAGTGATGCAGTATGGTTTACAGCTGCCTCATTCGGGGAGGTGTTTAAGGTCTTTCTGCATTGCCTTCCCTTTGAGGTGATGACTGAACGTGCTCTGAGACTGAGTCTTTTCTCCAGTGCCATGAGAGAACCTTATCAAGGTGTACAAGATAATGAATAATAAAGTTTCTCTTCTGGATTAAAGAGACATGGTCAAGAAAAGCAGAAAATAAATTAAAACTGGTATGGTGCTTGCATCTGCTCTTCTAAAAAGATAACAGCCTTCAAAGAACGTGTAATTCCAGCTGAACTCTTCAAACTCTGAGACACCATTAATCAATATTTCCTATTCCCCTCGGTCCCTGTAACCTTGGAATAAGGACAAAACACACTGTGAGGAATCATGTAAGTAGGGCATAGGTGAGGAATTACAGAGGAGGAAAAGGATTTTACTGGCTTTTCTGACCCATATTCTTAGCTGGTTTTTTAGAGTAATCTTTTGTTTTCTTATTTTTCCTACGCCAACTGCGTCTGAATATCCTTTTCTGTATGTTTTGATAGCACTTTCCCCTCTCACTAAAAAATATTTTAGGTGCTTATTTATATGAAACTTCCCATTTACATCCGTAAGGCCTGACATTACTGTTTGCAAGTGCAGTATGTTCTAGGAGAGGGTAATGAAACAATACAGCTATGAAAGGGGAAATCCAGTCAAGCTTACAGAATTAATGTGTTTTCAAGCAAATATAGTTAAGTGGGTGCAAAAAGCTGTATGTGTGCATTCTTACTTTGATTAATGAAACTGGTTTATTTTATTTTCAGGATTTAACATGAAAGACGTGGTAGACTGAAGATGCATTGAAATAGGCTCATATTAGCTGGAAGTACACAGCCGCAGTTTTGCACCCATGAACGGTTTTGTATTGTTTGTGGCTTCAGCTGTGTTAGGGCAACATCCTCCCATCTTTTCTGCTAATGCCACTAATGAGATGAAAAATGATTACATGTGACAGGGATTGATTTTTCCATGTTACAGATGAGGCTCGTGAGCAGCTCAGGTGCTTGTTAACGATGGATTCACCCTTTGACAGCAGCAGAGAAAAAAGGATATGCTTAGGGAAATTTTGGCCATGGAGCTGTAGATATTTGGTAACCTTTGAAAAGCGTAAATGCAAAAATGGCAGCTGAGAAGCATAGTACAATAGCAATAGATTAGCACAAGTGCAGAGAAGTGTCACGGAGCAAGGGAATTGAGACAAACACAGAAGAGAATTGTGAGGATTTCTGTGGGAGAGGGGGACAGGAACAGAGCAACCCATGAAGGAGAGCTCAGGGTAGTGCTGAAGCATTTGGTTGTAAAGTCGGAAAAATGACAGGAAGCTTCACTTCTTACTAGGAAAAATAACCAGACTACCATTTAAAATGTGTCACTTCCTCTGCTGGCGGCTTGAGCATGGCAAGGAAGGCTTAGTCACCTTGAACAGAGCCCTATTTAAGTATTTTATTGTACAGTGTTTTTCTTATTCCATATTTGTTTTCAGGAAATGATGGAAAATATTGCATACAATTTGGGAATTATATCCAGTGTTTCTTCTGGGAAGCAGGCTTTTTAAATAGCACTTGGAATTGTTCAGCTGTAAAGCTTTCAGTTAAGACAAATGGTATTGTCTAAACCTGTACTACAAATAACCGCTGTGAGGTAGTCAGGTGTCTCAATTAATAAAAACTGTGACATATTGACTGAGTCCTTGGCTTAAAGTTTTCATACAAATTTGTGCTAGAAAATCTTGACACATTCCCTGTTTTTTCAGCTATCAAAGGCCTTAGGGTACAACCAGGGTGATGGGAGAACTGAAGTGGCTGTCGCTCAGGTCCCTTGAGAAATAGCCTGAGCCGCATGTGGAAGTGTCTGTGGCTCACGAGAGCTACTGACTGCCAGTTTGGGGGGGAGATCTGATGCTTTCTTCTGTTATTCTTTTCACTGTATGGTAATCAAGCAGATGCTACATCCAGGCTGGAATCCTATATTTAACTGCTGCTTTAACTCAGTGGCACAACAGTGATGCAAGTGATGCAAAAAGCAGCTGCTCTCCCGCTCCATAGCTGTGAACAGAAAACCTCAGGCTCCCCGCAGCCCTCCTTGTTTTCAAGACCCGGTTAGAAGCTTTGGTCTTAAGTGACCACAGTCAAAGGTGCTTTAAACTTAACCTGATTTGATTTACCTGATTATGCACTTGGGTGCATACACAACCTGTTGCTTCCTCTCAGCAGAGGCTATGCTAAGAAAAAATAGCATCTTCCTTCCCAAACCAGTCAGAGTCAATCGGAGGTGCCGGCCTTTCTTTCACCCCCTTTATCTTCAGCAGCGCTGAAGTTAGACTCTTAGTTACACACCTCTCAGATGACATGTGAACTGTAGGGATCGTGTATAGGGCAAGCCACCTATGGAATAGATTTTCACAAGAGAATTAGGCTTTGACAGCCTTATGAAGGTTGTTAAATAATATCCAGTCAATAACACTTCTCTTAAAAAAAAAAAAACAAACAAAACCCTATTTACTGTATTCTTTCATTCTCATCTCAAAACCTTGTCTAGTCTAAGGCCTCTGAAGCAGATGAGAGAAAACCGAGTTAGTCCACTAGTGATTTCACTTGGCTAGTCTTATTTATATTGAAGCTGTTCAGTTACTAGTAAGGTGAGCATATAAAAAAACCTTCTGAGGGGAAAAGCCACAGAGAGCACAGACAGCTGAAGAAAAGAGCAGTGTTTTAAGAAAAATTGCAATAAGAATACTTGCAAGCACGGTGCTGGCCAAGATGTTCGATACAGCTCTTTGTTACCTTGATCGTAGTATATTTGTACGAGCAGTAACAGACGTTTCTGTCATGTGGTGGCTTGATTGACAAACCCAACCTTTTGTAAAATGTGTTTACTATGCTGGTTGTTTTCTATTGTTGGCAAAAATTTGACTTCCTAAAAATTGTTACTATACCGGGCAAATAATTTCTGAGAAAGTAATTCAGAGGAGAAAATTTACTCTGCAGCGGGAAGGGTTCCATTCGATGATCTGTCACGTTACTTAATGAAATGTGGGACATTCACAACTTTCGAATATAGCAAATTAAAAAGCGAAAGTACAGACAAAAAATTACCCGTCTCTAGCTCTTCTTGTCCGAACAGTTTACGCCTGTACTGTACAGGTGGGCTAAAGAGAGGTAGGATGTTTCTGTATATGCCTTTACTGTGTAAATATTTATATCCACCTAGATAAACACACTTTTCATGTTTGCACGAGTGTTATACCACCAAAGGTCTTCAGGAACTTGGTATATGCTGTAGTAAAATAGGGTCCAAATTTTGCTCTGTGTCTGTCTCTAAGCAGAGTCACAAGGCTGACTGACCTTCACTGGAATAGTATTTTGGAATGTGCCTCTAAAATATAAAAGGATGCTCTGGCTATCAGCTTACCACTTCAATAATTTAAATGTCAAATCTGCCTCGGGATGCTTTTCCATGTTTGCTACTAGCTGTTTGCAATTAGAATCTTTATATGTGGTACATCTTTATGTAAATCACAGCATATACTGTCTTATCCGTTACATGTATTTAGAAAGCATTTTTATTTCAGGCTTTTAATTCTGAGGATGGTGTGTTGGCTTATTTCCTAACATTGGCTCTGCCAGGGAAAAGGGCTTTTGTCAGTGGGATTTAGTGCAATTTTCCCTCTGGCCATGAAGGTAGATTGCCTACTGAAGTTTCTTTGATATGTGCAGATTGATTAGCAGAAACTTAAACACTAATCTGAGCAAACGAAAATATTTTTTTCAACAGATAATTCAAGTGTCTTAAACAGGGTTTTTTTACTGACTTTTTTAAATTTAGAAGCTGTGTTACATGGACTTCTGTATTTTTTCAAGAAGAAAATTGCACTTAATGACGTTGAAAAAATCTGTGTGCATTATATCTCCTGTGATGATGGTGTGCTTCACATAGATGCTATTCATCTTCATGCCATAAAAATAATTTCAATTTATAATTTGAATGATGCATTAAACCTAGAAATCAATTGTCTCTAAAATGTCAATATTTTACTGCTTGAAGTTCCCCTCTCCTCACCTTGATTAATGTCAAAGCTGGCTGGATGTACACTTGTGCGCCTCCTGGGCCTGACCAAATTCTCCTTCTAATTGACGGAAAGTTTTTTATTAACTTCAGCATGGGTTGGATTAGTCCATAAGTTACTAATGTGGACCTGGAAAACCTGGGTACTGCTCAGCAAAATTAATGTGATACATCAAGGAGTGGTAGGATGGTGTAAATGTTATTTCTTTAACAGGGCCAGGGTTCTTCTCGTAGAAGAACAGCATAGCAGGTGGAAAGTAAGGAGCCTGGGAAGAGTGTGAAAGAGTGTGAGGTGTGCGAGGTCAGGCAAGGTGGCTGCCTTCAGCAGCTGACCTGGGATTCTGCTCCTCTTAGAGTGAGTGAAGTTTTCCACTTCAGACAAGCACCTGTGGAAATGGGCTTGCCTGTGTTGTGGGGCACCTGTGGTGCTGTTTGGGGTGGTGCTGTATTTATCAAGAAGATGCAGAAAGAGGACCTGTAGCTTGCTTAAAGAATATTTTTTCAGTAGCTCAGACTGGGAGGGCCCACCTAGGTCCCTGTGGCCTGTCCTCTGCAATTGCAGACAATCTCATGACAGTTAAAGTCCTTCTTTTGGCAAACTGATCACAGGTGTAGTTCAGCTTGCTAAGGATTTATTGATTTGCTTTTGCTTTGTAGTGGTTGTGCATCATCAGTCTTTATTCAATGATTAAGAGGTTTATTTTCTACCTGTTCCTTTTGGTGGTGTCTGAAGAGTCTAAATAAACTTTACATGTGTATCTCCAACAGTGCAGATATACATTTAAGATAGAATGTACCCACAGCTGCAAGGAAACAGATGCACTAGGGAACAGTTTGTTTATTTGTTTATTTATTCACTGGGGGTGGGGGACACTGGTGTATTTTATTAGGAAAATTGCTTTTCATCTCTGCTTTTGCTGAGCTACCATCAGGAAGATGATGAGATGAATTAGACAAAGCAAACTGAGCAAATGCTTGTGCCCTCTATTCATTTATGAAGTACATATGTGACTTCAAGGGCTTTAGTTTAAAAAAAAAAAAAACAAAGCAAGCTCTTCTGGGATATTGCCAACCCAGGCATTCATAAATGGTATATTCATTTTGTCACTTTTGAGCCTTTAGGATTTAAGATAGTATTTCAAACTCTCTTCATCTATCCATGGATGCTGGAAACTTGTTTTGTAGTGTGTATGGAGATATGGAGATTCTCATATACCTGTCAGAATCAAGGATTTAAACTTTATGAAATGTTTTCTCACTTGTCCCTTATCTTCTCCCCTCTCTTTTTGAAAATACTACAAAATTTCAGGTAAATTAGGAGATTCAGCACTGCTGTTGCTGCTTGATAATTTGTGATCAAAGTAGATGATCACAATGATGGGAAATTTTAAGCTCCTAGGTTGTTAAAGACTAAACAAAATTGTTGTTGTGCTCTGAGTTTCACTGAAAGAACTAATTTTTTGTTTCCTGGAAATGTCAAAATGTTTTGCTTCAGGATAGGATGAATGCCACAGAGCAGCAGAAGGCAGGGCAAGCTTGGGAAACATTTGTTTAGCTTCCTGTAGGGCAGAAGTGGAGCTTTGAATGCTGCAGGGGAGGAGCTGGGATGCAAACCTGCTTCTGTGTTTATCTCAAGTGTAGGATTATGAGTCTGTAGGTCTGCAAGTGTGAGCCAACAGTGTGGGGGCAGCTGGGGCCAACCACATCTCCACACACAGAAATACACTCCTGGCCTCACCGCACAAATGCGTTGCTATAATACCGTTTGCCTTTTGTTCAAACTGAAATAAACTGCAATCTGAATCCAGGTTCCTTAGTCATGAATTACTTTTCTTCTTTTTCCCTCAAAATTTTCTGTATGTGAAAGCCTTGGATCCAGTCCTTGCACACGCTGAGGGTGGGTACGGGGATGTCAGCCGCTGATAGTATTTTTGTTTCTTTAGTCCAGCCACAGCTCTGCTGGTATTACCAGGGCTGTTTGTGATAGCATACTTGGTATTTTCCTCAGGGGTAAACAGCTTCTGGCCATGCAGTAGGAATATTTGACCAATTTGGGGAGAACATGCATCCCACTTCTGTGTTTAGAGTATAAGCTAATTTCGTTTACTTGGATGCCCTGCTGTTCCCTGGCAGTTTAACCAGAGAAATGGGCACATCATCACTGCCAAGTGCGTGGAGATCTGCCCAGATTCTTTATGGTGTTAAATATCCAGTTGCTGATTATGAGCCTGACTGAACCTTATCTCCAGTGAGGAGCACAGCAGCTTGGGGACACATAACCCAGCTGGGGACCCAGGAGAGGGCAGCACAGGAGGCTGGGAGAGGCTGGAACAACACGTGGTGTATTTATACAGCGAGCATGCCCCAGGACACCCCTGCTGCCTTGAACTTGGCACTTCGGGCAGTGCAGGAGGTGAATTTGTTGGGTCTTTGCGAGCTGAGAGCTCTCCTGGGCGGTTTCCACCTTGCCGGATTTGGCTGCTTGTGATGGTTTTGTCAGTGTAAATTTGACCTGTCGCCTGCTCATTTCTTTTGCAGCCTGTAGGTAAACTGCAGTACAAAGATCCCTCCCGTGTAGGGATTTGGCTGCCTGCTTGCGGTGGTGGCTGGCACTGCGCAATGGGACTCGGTGCAGGGTTTGCGCCGGAAGGTTTCTCTACATGGTTTATGGTAGCAGTTGTTGCTGGGGAGAGCCAGACAGCCAAACTCAGCAGCCAGTGCCGAGCACTGCGACTTCCACAGCTGGTCTCAAAACTTAAGTTGTTGATGATCATTCTTTAAAACACAGTTCGTGGAAAATGACTTTTGTGTGAGTTTCACCTTTCATTTTCAGAATACATATATTGGGCAAAGTAAGCTCAAAGGAATCAGAAATCAGATAGCACCACCTCCCAAAGCCTATATCTAAAAGTCTAAATTCATGTTTGAATTTTGCATTTTTGGATGGGACTGAGGAAGCTAGGTTGGCCGGAATGATAAACACGAGGCACAGCTGTAGTTACTGAGTTACTGAGCAAGTTGTGTGTGCGCAAACGGGAAGATACTGGGCCCAAACTGCTGCTGCCTTTTTAGAAAGTGCCTGCTGGCCAAGCCCTGGGAAATATTCCTGCTGCTGGTGACACAGGTGAAGCTGTTGCCCTTAGGCAGCCACTAGAAGCAACAGGCTTAGAGGAGCAGAGAGCATGGAGCAAGGGAAAGGGGAGCTGAAACACAGGTACCAAGGCAACTTATTTCTCAATAACAGAGCCAGCGTGTTTGTATCTTGCCATGTCCTTACTGAAAGGTGCACAGGCAGTAAGTTTTGCATGTACCACATAGCAAAATATTCAAACCAACACAGGGTTAGTATTCAGTCCCGGTTCATTTACTGGATAGCTAGCTAAAAACTTGAAGACTAGGACCTGGGTTTAGTTGTACTTATTTTTGCAGGTTTCCAAAGTTCTGCTGAATCTCTTTTCTTGTGCTGAAGAGAGGTTCAGGGAAGAGCGGTTCTCTCCCACAAACTCTTCCAGCATATTAAAATGGCAGAGTTTGGCTTCTCTTCTTAGGAGCCTTTTAAGTCGGAGTGTGACATTGTTCTCACAAGCGCTGTCCTCCGGCCAGCTGGAAGTCTACCATACGCGGTTGTATGCTGTTTGCTGAGAGTGAAAGAGAACAGCAATGGAGAGGGTAGTTGTCATGGTTAACAGATAAATTCTGTCTTCGTTTGCAAGTTTAAGCAAGTTACGTTGAATGCATATTGGAACCTGGATTAAAAATGTGGCGCATGTGTATTTTACAGCATCTAACCAGTTTCAAGTGTCATTTTGTTTGTCCATAAAATGCCCCTTCCTTTCCCCAAAAGTGAATTCCACACTTGCATCAAGACTATCAAGAATGTACTTGTTCGCTTCAGTGCAAAAATTATTATATGGCCTTGAATTCTCATTGGCGCTGGGCATCCAGCACATGCAAGAAAGGATTTGGAACTGTTTCTTCTTGGGCGGTATCAACAGATTTGTTTATTACATTCCAACCTGTTACTCCTGTGGAAATCAGCGGAAAGCATTGAGGATGGCACAGGTTGTTGCTTGAGCATAACTGGTCCTGCCAAACCTTTTTGACGAAATGCAGGGCGGAAGGAAGGAACCTCTCTAGACTCTCAGGGTATATTTATGCTGTGAGCAAACATCCTGCTCCCAATGCATCAGTGCGGCTGGAAGAAGAGACTGCCAGCAAACTGTCCTTGACTGCTCTTCACCCTCTCCGATCTGCTGGTGGAAATACGTGTGGTCACGTTTCCTGCCTGCTTTCACTCGCATTGAGCTCAGCCAGTTTACAGAGGCTGGGTCGTGCCGGTTTGCCCACGTTGGCTTGTTTTCCTTGAGGAGGGCAGGGTGTGATCCCATGAACAGCTCTGCTGGCACGTTTGAAGGACCGAGTTGCTTGGATGGAGAAGGGTGATGTGCAGGGAGGTGACCCGCGTCCTTGTACCGTCGCGGCTGTTCCTCGGTCAGAGTTTGCCTCTCCCCGATCCCTCCCGGTGCCCAGGAGGCGCGCTGTGCGGTGCTGGCGGTGGCCGTGAAAGCCGAACGCCCTGGGATGGGCTTCAAGCCCTGTCACGTTATGAGAGCGGTCCCTGTGCTGGGGTTGCCACAGGGGATGAAGGTGGGCCTGGGCTGCCCCCGGTGCCGGGGCGCGAGGAAGGGAGCGAGCCAGCGGGGCACCCCGCTGAGCCACCGTGCTGGCACCATCAGTCCCGCGGATTCTGGAGGCACACACTGCAGCTGGGGGGCACCCCGTTTTCGGCTGAAGGCTGGCACCGGCCTGCACCCCTGTGCAGCGCTGCCTGTGGCCGTGTGCTGGAGCCTGGCGGGATCCGTGTGCTGGGCTCTCCGGGGAAGCGGTTCTTTACTGCTGGTTGAGCACATTTGAGAAGCAGTTTTGCCGAATGAAAACAGGAGCTCTGGGAACGTTGTTTTCACTGCCACCTTTAGAGGAAGTAACACCTCTAAATTAGATTTACTGTTATTGCATGTGTCAGTTCTGGAAAATCAAATTATTTGGGGTGTTTGTTTTTACAGCTCAAGGATAAATCTCACTTCTAGCATAAGCAGGTGTAATTTCATTGAAGTAAATGCAGTTGTACTTCTGTCTGAATTCTTGGATTTGGCCATAAATCTTCGCTGCCTTTTAAAGAGACTTCCTTTCTCTGTTGCATTCAGTTTGGAGTCACACTGTGAAAGCTTTGCACTGTTTTTGGAAAATTGGGAGGGGAAGACTCTGTGCACACTCCGGCTTTCCCCAAAAGATTGCTTCTGTCACAGCAGATTAATCCGGGAAGTTTACAGGCTAGAAAAACAACGTGGAGCAACGAAGATTTGTTAAAGGGGGGAGGAGAGGGGCCCCTCCTGCAGGTCAGAGCGTGGGGATGGTAAAAGCGATGGGAAGGGAGGAGAAGACACACCCCTGATGGAGCGGTGCCTTCCGCGGAGATGCACCCGCTGCTCACAGCTGGAGCCGGGGAACACAGGCGTGCACAGTCCGTGAGGAGAGGGGGAGCTGGCATGGTGTGCTTCAACTCGCTGCAAAACGAATGAGCTGCTGTTCTCGGGGGCGTTGGGCCCCCGTCGGTGAAGTGCAAGTGCGCGGCTGCATCAAGTGTACTTTGCATCTAGATACACACAAACGGGAGATGGGAACCAGGCAGAGCGTTGAGTTGGGTGTTTGTGTGTGGCGTGCTTGGCGTTAAATTCCTGTTTTCTGCAACAAAAAGGTAAGAAACTTAAAAAGTGACACGGAAAAAGCCTCAGCCTCCCCCCACTAGGCAACAGTCTCATGTTAGGAGTAGCCTTTGTCTCGAGCTGTATTTTCAAAGCTATGGTCCATTAGGCTAAAGCTTCTATGTGGATGCCTGCAAGGCAAATTACAGCTCCTAGTGTGACAAAGGCAAGTCAGATTTCTTTTCTCCAAGAACTGACACTTAGCAACCTTCAGGAGAGCACTGTAGCAGAAATGCTGGACTGTGTGCTGGGCGGTGAGTATTCGATGCTGTTCTCCCTCTCCTTTATCCCTTCAGATGTTGCTCATTTGAGCAGTTAGCTAACTAATGGATCCTGATGATTAATAGCTTTGGGGGTCTGTGTTCAGCTTGGAATTACATGTTCCTAGACTGGCTGCGGTTACTGGCTGCATATTGACCAGCCTGATTGTGTAGAGGGTGATCATAATTTATTTTTACTGGTAATGCTGTGTTAATGGTTAGAAAGATGCTGCAGTTAAGAACAGCAGAAACCTCATTTACTGAAGAAAATAAACCTCCCTATGCTTCCCCCCAAACCTACAGTACCTGTATAATTATTTATGTGTGATTGCCAGCTAACTTCTAGCTAGCTGGTCTGGGCATTCCTTCTTCTTTCAGCCTGTAATTGACAATGGAGATTGTGCAAATTGAAATCTTTGTGGAGCTCTAAAAGAAGTAAACATATTTAAAGTGAGAAGTATTGCAGTGTGTATGGGGGTTACATGCATGTAAAAATATCATTTAGTTGAAGTGAAATGGTTAATGGCTCTTCTGACAGAAGAGGAAACTTTGTGATTTAAATGTAATATATTGCCTTGAGGTCTCTGTGCTTGCTTAATCCTATCTGTATTCATAAAGAATTTGCAGCAGGAGAAATTTCATTGATTTGTTAATTGATATATAGCTTTGAATCCTCATTATGCTGGGTGCAGAGGGGAGCAAAGAGAGACAAGCACATTTATCTTTTTCTTTAAACTCAGCAGCTTCACTCTTAAGTTAGGTTTCTCTCATGTTATGGAACCTCATTGCTCTCTGCTCTGTGCAGTAATTTTTGCTTTCTTAAAGGATAGCAAACATTGCCGAGTCTTGATCTCTATCAGGGAAGTACATGAAGTGTTTCATCTCTTAAAACTACGGCTTTAATTATATTTTCATAGCTGTTGCTTTGCAGTTAATGTAATTATCACAACTTGTGAGCGAGAAAAAGGATGTTATTTAGCCCTGGTGTATTTCTCAGTAAAAATTGGCTTGTTTTCATAAGGAGTTAAAAGAGAGAAAGAGATAGATAGTGGGATTTTGTTGTGTAATACCAGTTAGATATTTTTTTTTAAAGTCCATGTTAGTTTTCTCTTCTACAACAGTGGATGTATATAAATAAAAAACCCTATCTGTGAAGATACTTTAAACACTGAGCAGTTGGAATACAGATGAGGATCGAACAAACTGTGTGAATTATTATTTCAGATACTGAAGGTGTGTATTGAAGGTCTGTGGTGTTTCTTGAATAGCCACAGTCTGTTGGGGTATCCTCTCGGGCAAGGCTTTCTGGTTTGGCATTCAAAGTTTCCCATGTTTTCGTGACATGAAGTAATACTCTGTGACTGGGGGCAAATTTCTGATCTAATTGATATTTGAGTGCTAGTATTGATTCAACTGCTCTATATAGCTTTAATTTGTGTGACAGTGCAGACTTTGCTCCAGTGTAGTTTGAGATAGGCTGAAATAACCTTATTCTCTGGGTGAAGTTAATCCAGGTCAAAAACCGAAATGTCACAATTCTAAATCAGGGAATACGAAGTCAGTAAGAAGCGTTCAGTTTCCTCCTATTACAGAATAACTGGCACGTCCCTGAATTTGGTTTGGGATCTGCTAAAGAAAACAACATCCTCTTTTTTTTCCTTGTTGTATTTTGGTGTTATATGAAAGCCTTCTGTATATGTTTTAAGAAGTTTCCAAATTCAAAATATCTTTATGGCTGAATTTAATAATTCTTAAAAAATTTAAAGCAGAAAATCTCAAATCTGATTGATCATCTAATATGGTGGGCTGGTGATTTCGGGAAACGGTGGCCTGGTGTTCAGAGTTCTTTGAATGCTTCCAGAAACGTGTGTTTTCCCTAACAAGCCAAACAGCATTTCCTAAGGAGAGGGAAGTGGTCTGCAGTGGTCATAAAAGATGCCCCTGGCTTAAATCGGGAGAGGAGGTGCCTGGGGTGGCCATGTGCTTCAGGGAGCTGTAAGTGCACCCATTCATCTCAGGTCTTCAGTCGCTGTCCTGTAGTGTGTGCAGATGAGGGAAACCCTGAAGACATGGTGAAGTGACCTGAGCTTGCTTATGTACACAGAGGGCTTGAGGAATAACAAGGAAGCACCTCACCTGTCAGGTACCAGTGTGATGTCCAGACTATCAGTGGGACTTACTGATCACAGCCTCCAATCTTAAGAGTACAGTGTACTCTTTACAAAATGTGGATTCGTATAATGTGTCAGGCTGCCTCATGTTTTCTTTTCATTTTCGAAATAGAATCTGACTAGATTGTAGTAGTCTTCATAATATATGATTAGCAACAGAAGGCTAGATCAAGCCATCAATTTTTAAGCAGAAATCTTCTTTGCTACCAGTGGAGAATTGCTTAAAAATTGATGGCACAATCTGGCCCACAGTGAACAGGGGATTTCTAAAGAATGCGTTAGTTGTACTTCAACTCAGTCTCCATCCTGGTCGTGACAGAGACCCAGAAACTTGAGGCTAGACTGCTGGAACAGGCTGATATGTGTTGGAAGACAAAAGGCTTAAGGGATATTAAAAAAAAAAATTACGAACCATAGCTATTTTCCTTTCAGTGAGACATATATAAGTGAAGGACATAATCATAATAATTCTCTAAGCAACAGGGAGACTTCCAAATGCACGGAAATGAAGGCTGTTTCCATAGGTTGTTCATGTTGTGTTGTTGAGATGTAGATACATTTTACATAAACATTTTACTGCACTAAGTGCTACTAGACTTCGTAATTACAAATTAGAAAACCAGAGTAGGGCCTCTTCTGTGCTTCAGAGGATACGCTTGGGCAAGTACTTGCCCAAAGACAAAAGGCTTGTGCCATGCATCATTATTTTTAATCAAGTAAAATGTGTTTTACTTACCTAAAGCTCTACAGTAATTGAAAGCAAAGGCATTTCAGCTGGTTGTTATCTCTTAGGAAGAGAGATGGTGAGGGCTGCCGATGGGTGTAGTCCTGCATGAACAAGTTTAAGGACCATGGAGGTTGGAGGGCAGACCTCTGTACTTGCCCAGAGTGTAGGTGAGACATGGCAGCCTTGTTTTTTTTGATCTGCTCAGAAAAGACAACCAGGGAAGTTGCAGTCAGCCAGACTCCAGAGGAAGCTATACGAGAATGGAGAGGTGTGAAGTGTCAAGCTCTTCACCATTACCTGAATGCATCAGTCGCAAAAATGTTTGGGCTGTAGACTTAAATTTATACTGCCAGATACAGGGGAGTAGATGCCTAATGCTCTCCCAGGCTCGTGTGCAGTGTGGTGCCCAACTAAAATATTAGCTGAGCATGGAAGCATCACCTTGATCCTTAAATACCTTGTTGCAGCTGCCAGCAAAACCTCTTGGGTTTGTTGGTGTGGTTGCTGTCCATCGCATTGAAAGTCTTACAGTGGCCCTTGTTTAAGTAGAAGACACAAGAATAGCAACTGTGGAGTATTTGGAGCCCGGGATGTCTGTCTTGGTTGCGGGGATGGATGGGCGTGCAGGGGACCCGAGCTGCCGGGGCTCTCGGGCACAGCGTTTCAGCCCTGCCAGCGTCCCTCTGCCCACGGCTGAGACAGGCCCGTAGGCTGGTCGTCTGCGTAAGCACGGCACCGCCGTGTCCGTCTGCGCTGCACGTCTCCATCCTGTGGGTCGAGGCGATTCTGCTAGACTCAGAGGAAAACAGTTATCCCGGAAAGGACCACAGCAGGCCACCTAGACCGGCCTCCTCCCCAGAGCCGGGCAGGGTTCAGGATTGCCCGGGAGCTGCTCCTCCTTGATATTTTTAAAAACCTGCAAGAACAGGCATTGTGCGGCCTCTCGGGGTACCTCTCTGGGCTTACGCTCTTAGCAGAGAAACTTGGCTTTGCTGTTTTTTTTAAACCCTCCCATGAGTGAGTTGGAGACACTAATTAGATCCTTCCTCCGTTATCTCATCCTCGGGCTAAACAAGCCCACCTTCAGGCTGAACAAATGGTGGCCTTTGGCTGGACTCATGCCAGTGTGTCTCTCTCTCTGGGGTACTGGTGGGCCAAACCTGGATGCAGAAATCCAAATGCCACCTCACGAGTGCCATGTCGAGGCTGTTTTTGGGGGGATAGGGTTGTTACCGCTGCGCCTCCCATATTATTCACCTCCCAGTGAATACTCCCATTATCCTTTAGCTTGTGGGGTGGACATTGTATTTTAACAATCAGCCTCCAAGATGCAACTTGCATCAGACACTCATCTACAAAACCCAAGGCCGGGAGGACAAATTGTCTTCTCCTCGGGCACTGTCCCATATAGTGCAGGGCTCTCCCGCAGGACGATGCCCCATCAGTGCTACCACTCTCTGCAGCTGTTGTGCCTCCGCCGCCTCCCCGAGCCGGGTACGGCCCTCTGTGAGAGGAGGGCAGGTGACAGGGGTGGTCAGGGAGGCGGGTTCCCTCAGCAGTACCGTAATGTGCTGCCTCCAAAGGCGCTAGCTGGAAAACAACCTGGGATAAATGGGCCTGGCCGAAGTGGTGTGGAGGAGAAGACTGTCACCCCCTTCCCAGGGAGGCAGCGGCCTGTCAGGGCTTGCTTTGGAGGGAGGGGGCTCCTTTGTCGCACCCCTGCAGACTGGAAGGTCATGCGCTGTTTTCCTTGGAGGCCTTGGCCTTTTCCCCTCAGAAGTGAATCTCAAATCCCGCGTAGCAGCGCTGACACAATTTCTAGGTATTATCTTCCCGTGTTATTGGCAGCCTCTGGCCTGACCCCTTTTAGCTCAGTCAGCTTGGAAAAGGATATGTAGAGCACCATACTGAAGCACTTGCACAGCTGCTCTTGCTGCATTTCTGGCTCTTAGAGCCATCAGCAAAATCTGCCATTTGAACTGAAATTTTCCATGTCTGCTTCTTGGCCTTGGGGTGATTGATTAGTTAGTTAGGTATTAATGTTAAGTTTGCAGGTAAATTATTCAACCATATTTGAGCTACCAGAATGTGAAGGGAATACAGGCAAACAGTCTTTTGTGTGAGATTAATTCATAAATTACACGACGCTCCATGGGGAGATATTGGGTTAATTGGAAAGCTGTAATTAACTGGTTGGAAGCAGGATGCAGCCCCCCTTGCTTCACGTGCATCCTGCGGTGTGGGAGCCCCCCAGCCAGGGCCCTGCTCCTTCCTCGCTGCCCGGGAAAGTCCAGCAGCCCAAGTGCTGGTAGTTTTCTCTCACCTTCCTGAATTTCCTCCTGTGCTTTTCCCTTTGTCTGTGCTGGCAGCTGCAGTAGTGATTGTGTTCTGTACAATTGTATCTTGCATAAAGATTTAGAAGGGGAATTAACAGATCTCCCTTTAGGAGCTTGCACTAGGAGGTCATGTTTTGTATCTAATTGTACTATGTTCAAAATCTGCTAGTTCCAAGACATTTCTTTTTCTTCCCCCCCACCCAGTACATTGTGTCTGAATTGCTGGAAGATTTCTCCAATATATAGCTTTTTCTGAAAGATAATGTCCGTTTGTCCACTTCATATAAAGCCGGTGATTAATGCATTAAGAAAATTATATATATGTTTCTTCTTATACTACTTTAAAATATTGACTGTATTTTCTGGGAAAGTGAAAGTAATACTCCTTTTTCAATTCTGATTTTCAAATTGGGGCTAAAATACAGAATCAATGTCCGTTTAGGCTTGAAAATCTTCCAGTATTTGCAATACTGAGATCTAATTTTAACCTCTTAATTTATAAAATGTTAGCAGTAGGCATGGTGAAGTCCTTGCTGATTCTGCAAAGCCCAGTAGAAAGCCCATGTAGCTGAAGGGAAGAAATGAGTGGGGGTTTGGCAGGGGAGATGAACATGGATCACCACTAGATATTGAAAATGGGAAACTACCCAGTTCAGTGCATGGAAGGAAGCGAAGCAGAGAGCCCTGTGTTTCCTCTTCTTTACGATGAGGCTGAGTCTCACAATTCCACTGTAAAATTTCTGGGAATGTCCAATTACGTTTGTAAATATGGATCTTCTTTCCAACTTGGCTGCTTTCATAGCATCATAGAACTGCCCAGGTTGGAAGGAATGTCATAAAACCACCTAATCCCACCTTTCATGGGAAAGGGAGCCTAGATGGGATTGTCTAGCACCCTGTCCGGTCAGATCTTGAAAAACTGCTGTGATGGGGACTTTGCCATGTCCTGGAGGGGCTGTTCCCGTGAATTATTGTTCTTCAGAAGGAGCCACATGGAGATTACTAGGGGCAATGGGTACAGGTTGTACCGGGAGAGTTTTCATCTTGATGTTCAAAAGAAGTTAAACCTCTAGCTATGTACATAGGCATCCATGTGTGACTTGCACTCCTGTGTTTGATGGATGCATTAGCTAACCATATGCATCTTTAGTTAAAACCTGGCTTAGGAAGATTCCAGATCTACTCCATTTACAAGCAACAGACCAATCCCTGTAAGCTTGGGAAGCCTGCCAAGGTGAGATGTCTAATGGGAACTGGATCCCTTCCCTTCAGCGTGCTCTGTCTTTAATCCTGCCCTTATTACCTGAGACGGGATGATTTTTCCGCTCCACTGCTTTTTTCTCAGAGTCAGTTACAAACTAGGATGACGTAGGTTCCCACATTTTTGTGCACGGTGCATGAACTTTGCTTGGATGCTCATTGGCGATGAGCCCTTCTTAAAAGAGGGGAGTTGTGAGATGCGCGCAGGAGAGCAGGACTAAGCGGGTCTCTCCTAGAGCATAGTTATTAGTATCATCCCTGCAGAGGCACTATACATTGCATGAAGTGTTGTTGTGCTTTTAAGGAGGTGTGGGCAGCAGCCCCCCGTGTTCCCCAGCACAGCTCGCCCTTTGTGGTAAGGACGTGGGAAACCCTGTGCTTTGTTCGTCTGACAGCTCCAGGAGCTCTCACAGCTACTGTGACCCCAAAAGCAGGCAGCGCCAGTGGGGGCCGGGGACCGCAGCGAGCCCCCCCAGGGCTGGGGCAGGCAATGGGGCAGCTCTGCGGGACGGGGGGCAAGGGCTTGTGCCTCTGCTGCCCGCCTTTGCCTTTGGAAAGGGGGGATAGTTAAGTTGTACCAGGAGTTAGTGGTTGCTGAAGTGCTTCAGAAGTGTGGCTGTGTGGTGATTTTACGTGTCCCGGCTGCAGCTCGATGCTCCTGCAAGGTTGTTACCCAGCTGTGCAGCTTTCAGAGGAACCCGAGTGACCTTGGGGCCTGATCTTTTAGAAAAGACATTAAAAAACACATGAGTCTTTTTACTGTTTCGGTTTAGACAACGTAAGGTTTTCACTGAATAATTATTCTTGTTTGTCTTGTTAGTGTCTGCTTAAAATAGTTGGAAGAAGGAAGATTCATGCACTTTGTATGTCTATTTATGCGCTCTGCATACTACTTCCCGGACTTGTGTGTGGTATTTTAAGCTTTATTACCTCCCAGTGTTGACATGTCTGAGCTGCCTCTCTAAATTCAGCTGATGCCTGTTGGCTTCGTCACATGTTTCCAAAAATACAAACTTCAGAGCAACAGGATTCAACCAAAATAAGTGTCGAAAGGAAATAGTGGCTGTGTGCTTAGACACGCTGTGCTACAAACAGTGAACGCTAAGTGTACAGCACTTCTTTCAGCTACCCTGTCTCATCATATGCTGGAGCTCTGTCTGCGTGAGTGCTTGCTAACTTGCTCTTTCTCTTTCTCCATGCTTTCCTTGGATTCAGAGAGAGGTAAATGATTTTTGGTTTTCCATTATTCTCTGTGTTTATCCTTCCAGCATGCACCAAATAATGCTTGCGTCAGTTTTCTTTTATCAGTGAACAGAAGCTAAACTTCAGTGAGTAAATCTATATCTCTCTGGTCACCTTTTCACCTTGCTTTAACAGTATTTGTGAAGTTGATAATTGCCTGTTGGGTTTGGTTTTTTTTTCCTAGGTCCCAAACTCTTGAGCACTAGAACTGTTTAAAATCATGAGATGTAGTGATTTGGTGTTTGCTTCTGGTGTTTTGAGTTCAAAATTTACGTGTCATTCTCTGTAATCTGAAATGCAGGACAGCGGTATTGAAATCCCACTTTTTATTTCAAAAACAAACAACCAACCCCAGGATGCTTAGAGCAGGGAATTTAAGAGCTAAATTTAGCATGACTTGGAAACAATGTTCATTTCTTGGTTTTGGTATTTGTTTCGGGTCCAGCTGGACTGGTCGCTTGTCTTTCAAGTTTGAAGAAAGGTTGTCCCCAGTATGTTTGGTTTGTTTCCCTGTACAAAGGGATCATTTGCCACTCTCTACAATGCTTCCCATTTCATGGGAGTGCAGACAGTAAGGCATTGTAGTCAGGTGCTTTGCAGCACAAGGCCTGCAGCCACTCCAAAGGCTCTTACTGATAGAATTGCATCCCTCGGATGAGATCTGGGCTTTGTTTGCGCTTCTGAATTGCAAGGACTTGATACTGAGACCGGGCGGAAGGAACGTGGTTTGGAGATGCAGACCCTTCCTCGCGTTTGCTTTGTGGAATATAATGAGAATGGTTTCCAGGCTTGACTGGTTTTTAATCAATTCTTTAGGCGGCGTTGGCCTAGGGAAATGTTTGAACTTTCTTGAGTGTGGCTTTGCAATCTAATGTAGATTTCATGCGTGTGGGAAGCGATGATCCTCCTAGACGAACACCATCCAAAGTGTGCTGCAAGCAGATTGATGGGTAGTGTCTGCACACGATTGCCGTGTTCTCTGTCTGAATAATAAAGAACAAAGGAGAACTAGTGAGCAATCCTTATAAAACAAATGACACTGGAGAGATTAACTGTTCTAGTGTAGCCTGCTGTCATGTTCAGTTAAACCTGTAGTAGTGCTTTGAGCATCTCAACTTGATGTATTTCTTTATTAAATCTTTAAAAAAAAAAATCTTAAAATAGTCCTTATTTTGGAAGGCTCACGTATTCCAATTAGATCTGGAAGTTAGAAGCGTTGTCAAAAATATCTAAATACTGATTTGTCAAAATCAGGTTTACAGGATCTGCTGCAACGAGGCTGTTCAGAGGTTCACAGGCATAATAACACATTCAATTTACTTAAAGGAATTTCAGCTTTCATCAAAAATGCCAGACTGGCCATCCTGAAGAGTTAAACTACCACAAAGGACAGGCAGCAACTACAATGGCCTTGACACCTGCCTCATTTGTGTGCCTTTTCCTTGAAAACTGCTGCGCAGGTTAGAAAGGCAGCCCTATGCCCATGCACATTTCATAAATGTTGTGAAGCAATTAAGGGGGGGAAAAAAAAAAAAGAAAAAAGTGTGTCTTCCTTTAAGTCCATTTATGAAACAAGCTGAGGTGTAAGCTGCTGCTCGACTTTCCCGCTTGCCGTGTCTGTCTAGCAGTTGGTGAGCAGCAGCAAGCCCGGTCTGACCCCAGGCACAGCCGGGTGGTTTGTACTCGTAGCTGGGCCCCCTCGTGCTGCCGCTGCTACAGGAGCACAGGGTTTCAGGGCAGTCTTGGTGGTGCCAGACCGTCCTCCTTGCCCTGGCAGTAGTACTTCAGCCATAGACTCGTAGAATGTCCTGAGCTGGAAGGGATCCACAAGGATCACTGAGTCCTGTCCCTGCATGTGACAACCCCACAGTTCACACCATGTGTCTGAGGGCTGGTCCAGTCTCTTCTTGAACACTGTCAGGCTTGGGGCTGTGACACCTCCCTGGGGAGCCTGTTCCAGTGTCCACCACCCTCTGGGTGAAGAACCTTTTCCTCATGTCCAACCTAAACCTCCCCTGGCACATCTTCCTGCCATTCCCTTGGGTTCTGCCACTGGTCAGAGCCATCTTTCTGGCTAGCAAGGCAGCAGTGGCACGACCAACAGGACCGGTGTCCCCTCTCCAGCAGGAGGAGGTGGTGGGCAGCGTTGGGACATGGGAGGCGCGTCTGGGGAATGGCTTCTGTGGCTTCCCAAGGAGGGGATCAGTCTGGCTCAGGGAAATCGGACTGAAAGTCGTGCAAATGCTTTCAGGCTTGGCAGCACTGGGCTCGGAAGGGCTGAGCTGGGTATCGAACGCATCAGCTCTGTGAGGGTTTTAAGAAATTTTGGAAGCACGCGGAACTGGGGCAATGATAAGACATCAAAGGAAAACCAGCAGGCTGTGTGTTTTAGGGCTGCCAGATGAAAGCCTCTGAGTATTGCACAAAGTAGCCATAGCTCCTCCTTGAGAGTTAGCAAGTGACGTTATCAAGGAATGAAACAAACAGCCTTTCAGCAGGGGATAATTTGCCCTACAAACTTTATGCATGAATTAGAAAAACAAGCTACACTGTGTCAGTGCCAGACCATTCGAGGAGAATTTAATAAATGCAGAACTGATGCTTTGCTGCAAGGAAACCCATTTTCGGGTTGCGTGAGAACTGAAATAAGAGAAGTCTCCCAAAAGTCTCGGCTTGGGAGAACATCTTAACTACCCGGATCAAAAATTAACAACCAGGGTAATGTAGTGGTACCCAGGTCTGCCGGTCGGGGTTGTGGCAGGGAGCACCAAAGAGGTGCAGGAGCTCTGGGGGTGCGTGGAGCGCTTGGAGTGAAGAAAAATCGCAAGGCTTTCATGTGTTTTTAGGATTGCCAGCAACTGTTAGAAATGTAAGTAAAATTCGTTGTCTCCCACATCTCTTGCAAGTCTTACCACCGAGGAGAGAGGAGTACAGGTGGTTAAATGCACTGTGACTACCTGGGGGGAGTGGGAAGAAGGCTTGTGGGAGTAGGCATTTTTCTTTCTCCTGCATGATGTGACTCTGAAGTGTTTGGTACAGTCACCTGGAGAAGGGGCTGTGCGTTTCCTTTGGAGGGTGTGGAAGGAAAAGCAGTGGTTTCATTCAGTGTCTGTCTGGTATCTGGTAGAGGAAATGGAAATTGAAGGGTCCTCAGTAAATCTTCTACAAACAAATTTTGCAGCTCGTGTGAATCCTGTTTGTTTCATCTAGTTTTGGTTTCTTGCCTTTGGGTTTTTCTCCTTAACTTCACAAGCTCCTTGACGTGAGCCTAATAAAAAGACAAGTGAACTGAACAGAGTCCCAGACTTCATTTCAGCTCTAAATCAGGCCCCTTCCTCCTATGTGAAAGAGTGGTCTTGTTAAAAGATTTAAAACGTTAATCCAGAAGATCTGTAGTTTTTGTCTTACAAATTACTGCAGCATTTCTTGAACCTCATCTTCTCTGCCGTTTGTGATACTAGAATATTCGTGTGTCTCGGAGAAACCCCATCAGAGCATGGTCTTGCTGGCATTATATTTATCCGCCTTTCTTCTTGTGTCTCCTCTCACTCGCCCTGCTCTCCTTCTCTGCTCATTTACTCTTCTCCCACAGACCTTCATGTCTCGCTGGTGAGTGGCAGCTGCCTGCCAGGTGCCCTCCGACCCTGCTCTGCCATAGCGGGGCCCACTCTCCCCTTTTTCCTCCCTGCGTTCGCAAGTCGCTGCTGCTCAGGCGTTGGCAGGAGAGCGAAGGGAAACCTGCAGGTTACAGCCCCAGGAGATGGTTTCCCCACAGCCTGTGCTCTGTGACCCCATTGTCACAGGGGTCTGCACAGACACAGCGGCCTGTGGAAATCAACACTCCGTAGGCTGCTCTGGATGAACCTCGATCAATTTTAAGCCGAGCCCAGGGGATGTAATTTTCTGGTCCAAGGATTCTTGTTACAATTTGTAATACATAAATCTGTAAGGCAATTTACATTTTCCTGTATGTGTATCGTTTTAATGTAGTTGTTTTAAATATCAATCAAAATTATATTGCTGCTAAGAGCGAATTTTTTTATTTCAGACTTCAAGGCTAGGCTGTTGGGGTTTTTTTAACCCAAAAAAAAATAAAGAGGGTAGGGAGGTAATGCATTTCTACACTCCTTTGAAGAAGTAAATTTATAGTGAGAAGGTAATAGAGGATGTGCTGCTTTTTCAGGCTGTACTTAATTGGGATGTCTCCTAGGACGTTAGCCTAATAGTGCCAAACGGCTATGACTGCTACTCAAACAGGACGGCATTAGCATAAATTGTATTTAATGTGATAGTATTCATCCAGGGTTGAGCGGCTAAGTGATGCTTAGCCAGGTGTTAAATAGGTATGGCTATCTCAGGTTTAGTCAATTGCTGTAGACATTTGCCAATTAAAGAAGGTAAAAGAGCAAATAAAAATTAAATTCCTTTCTGCTTAGCACCTCACATTGTCTTTGCAATTCTCTAAATTGCTTTTTAAAATGTCTCTCTGTAGGCCTGTAGTCTTTCAAAATTAATAAATTTCTACTGAATTTTTAACTGTTCAGCCCACTTGTGAAGCAAAATAATTTTCTTACCTGTTTTACTGATTTTCTAGCTTTTTGTTCCAGAGTACCGATTTATGTCCAGTTCCTATAACCAGAAGGATACAAGTGGATCGTGTAGTACATGTGCAAATGATGTTACAAAAAAACAACCAAAAAAGGTCTGCTCTGCAGTACCCCATCTTTATAACCCTGTATCAACAGAAGTGGTACACTTGTATTGTAAAGTTTTAAGAATACACAGCTTTTTTCTTCAACAAAATACATTATTCTGCTACTAAACACCTTGCTGCTTTCCCCCACTGATATAGAAAGGAATTTTACCAGGAGGTATGGTTCAGATCCCATAGATTTCAATGTGCACACACACCGTATCTAGAAAGAGAAGAGTTCAGCTGGGTGAGACGTGATCTCTTCTCCCTGTGCTAGTTCTGTGTCCAGCCTTTATTTCCCTTGTTTTCCCAGCAAGGCTGTCAAGACAGGAAGATGGTAAGGGGAGGCATTTACCCTTTTCCGTAAATTTCTATTGCAAACACGTTACTCTGCACTTCCTTCATTATCGAAGGGGCTGGTTGCACATAAATCTCACTTAAATGTTAATCAGCTTCAAGTGAGCTGCCGTCCAATGAAGGTTTGCAGATGAAGCGACCCAGAAGGGATCCGAAGCGAAAGAATTCGAGAGCAGTCTCGGCGCTTATTTGGTATCCAGGGCTTTGGACAAACAAGAAGTTGTTGCCTTGTGTTCCCGTGTAGCGAAACACGAAGCAAAGTAAAACTTGGATTTGTTATTGATGCTGCAGGGAGCAGGTACTCTGGAATCCCCAAAGCCTCACCGCACCGCCACCCCAGGTCTGGGCTGCCTGTAGGACCGCTCCTGCCTGCACGGCTTTGGGAATTAATGGGGCGGGTTGTGCTGTTGGCACGCTGGCAGAAGGGAGGAGGAGCGGTTCATCTGCTGGCTTTGCGTGGTGGTTTGAAAACAGACGTGCCGGCGGTGTTGCTCGTGGTGCAGGACCACGGGGTTTGAAGAACTGGGCTTTCCTCCTCTGTCTCAGCAGATTTACGGATGCAGGCCCTGTTTTATCTGAAGGTTTGTGCGGGTTCACAATCCACGCGTGTAATTAGGTGGTTTACTTTGTTCAAGCTGTTTGGGTACTTAAAGCGAAACACTGGTGTGTGTCTGAAACAGCACCGTGAAGGTTTTATTAGCTCTCAGTAGTTGAAACTGATGTACTAGCCGGTGTTTCATTTTCTCCTGTAATTGTCTGTACAGCCTTGTTTATGGATGTGTACAGTTGCGCACAGATATATTTATAGAAGAAGCTGCAGGACCAAGCGCTGGAGAAGCCCGATGGAAGCGTTTTGTGCACCACTGCAGTACTGAGGCAGCGTTTGCTGAGCCGAGGGGACCAACCCAGCACCCACCAGCGCCCCCACGGGCGGGAAATGGCGTTTCTGGCGCTTCCTCGAGGTGACTCAACACGAGTGGAATTTCACGGGACAAAGACGAGACATTTCTCACAGCCTCAGGGGTTTCCCAGGCCGAGTGCTGGAGACTTGCTGCAAACAGTAGAGGCATCAACATTTCTCCAAGAGGAACCCCCAGTATCAATACCGGCTGGTGGATGAAGAGCTGGAGATGAGCCAACAGTGTGTGCTTGCAGCCCAGAAGGCCAGCCGTGTCCTGGGCTACAGCAACAGAAGCATGACCAGTACATTGAGGGAGGTGATTTTGGGGTCATGAGACCCCACCTGGAGTACTGTACTCAGCTCTGGGGGCCCCAACATAAGGGCATGGACCTGTTGGAGCAAGTCCAGAGGAGACCATGAAGATGACCGGAGGGATGGAACACATCTTCTATGAAGACAGACTGAGAGAGTTGGGGTTGGTTCAGCCTGAAGAAGAGAAGGCTCCAGGGAGACCTTGTTGCATCCTTTCAGTACTTAAAGGGGACTGACAAGAAGGATGGGAACAGACTTTTTAGTAGGGCCTGTAATGATAGGACAATGGGTAATGATTTTAAACCAAAAGAAGTGAGATTCAGATTAGAGACAAGACATTTTTTACGATGAGGGTGGTGAAACACTGGCCCGGGTTGCCCAAAGAGGTGGTGGATGCCCCATCCCTGGAAGCATTCAAGGAAAGGCTGGACGGGGCTCTGAGCAGCCTGGTCTAGTTGAAGATGTCCCTGCTCATTACAGGAGGGTTGGACCAGATCTTTAAAGGTCCCTTCCAGTCCAAACCACGGGGGAAAAATAACATCATTGTGGGCGGTATCTGCCCCTTCACAAATGCAGAGTAGGTCTGTCTCGTCAGGACTGTTGTCATCTTCCTCTTGCAGGGACAGCAGGGCTGCAGGCACTGCCGTGGCAGGTGAGCCCCCTTGTCACCCGGAGCACCCCACTGCCGATAGCGCATCCGTAACACGCGTCAGACTCCTTCTCGCTGCCCTCGCCACACGTCTTACATGCAGAGAGGTTCCTGAGCTGGGCTCTGCATGGTGGCGTGTTCATTTGGCTGCCGTTAGCCTTCCAGGAGCAGAGGAACGTTCTTACCAAAAAGTGTGTGAGCTCCTTAGACGTCAGCATTGCTCTCCACATTGGTGTCCTTCGGTCAGAAAAGTAAACTTACGTTTGTAAGAGAAATGAGACTCGGCAGGCTGCCCCCAGTCCACCCCTCTGCCTTTAAAATGCTGTTGAAAACACTCTCATCTAAAGTGTTTCTCATTTACAGGGAATAATTATGAGTTGTGTTCCTTTATGACCAAAATCTTTGATCCTGACAGAACTCAGTCTTCAATTTAACGGTTTTAACGTAGGTTCGTTTTTATCTCTGCAGTCCAATGAGTCCTACCTCTACTGGGAGGTGATGTGCTGAATAAACATATTTAGTATTATCTTACAGGTTCCCTTAGGGCTGGAAATCCTTGCAGTTGAGCTTGGTCACAGATAAACTCTCTACAGGGTGAGATTTAACGTGGCCTTTGGGTTGTCCAGGCACTGGCGACTTTTTTTCAGAAAAGTTCTAAATCTTAAACAACCTGAGAAGAAATAATCATAGTCCTGGCACTTCCATTACCCATGCTAGAAAGCTCTACTATGTCATGGTGACTGGCCAGTACAGTGCAAAAATCTCTTTTGTAGGGCAGCTTTATTTAACTTTTGAAAAAATAAGGTCAGAAATTTAGGCCAATTAGTGTAAGCAAAGCTCAGCAGGTTCACATCTCCCTTATGCAAGCAGATCTCTAATTACTATCTGCATATTTTAAACACTTTATACAGTCCTTTGAAATACGATGTTTCTTTAACTAGAATCTTGTATGTGGTTTCTCAGATTTTTTAGCCTTTACAAGCTGCATGGGTTTTCTGTCTTAATTTGTAATTCTCTCTCCAGTTCATCCTCAATAAAATATTTGAGTAAATTTTCCTTTGGATTTACAGCTACAGTTAGAATTATGGGTTTTAATTTCAGTAGGTTGCCATGGTTAGGAAACTGTAATGAGATCTTTAATTACATAGATTAAGCACCAAACTATAGGTGTGTGTTTTGTGGGTATGCAGTTTATTACATTTGTAGATCTGCTTTGTCTAAAGCACACGTTTTATTGTTCTTTGATAGCTGAGACACACACCTGTTAAACTGAAGCAGGAGATACTGCAGATTCTAATGCCCTAATTAGTTTTACTTGTTTCTAATGTGTTGATTCATTTTGTTTACACAGAGACTTTGCTTACGTGGCAAGAGACAAGGACACAAGAATTCTGAAATGTCATGTGTTTCGATGTGACACACCCGCAAAAGCCATCGCCACAAGCTTACACGAAATCTGCTCAAAGGCAAGTAGATTTAAAGTCAGCTGCACTCGTCTGCTTAGGGGTCCCTGAGCCTAATACGTGCAATCAGCAATCGTATGCAGTGTTAGCTCAGTTTGTACCACCAGCAACCAGAAACGGTGTAGAGGATTTGTAAAGGAAAGGACGCAAGTGGATGGGAGTAATGGGAAGCTGAGCATTTAGACTTGAGGAGGATGATACGTGCTTTTGATTTTGACAAGTGTGTACAGAGACTGAAGGCTTTCTTGAATAATAAAGAAGCTGCAGGTTCCAAATGGAAAAAGAACACAATGCTTCAATTAATAATAAATGGTGATGTTAAACTCTGTAAGTAAATCAGACCTTGTTTGAATGGCATTATTCAATGGTATTATCCTGCAGGGCAGCCAGGAAAATAGTTGCAATGTTACTCTGCCCACTTAAAAAAAATCAGGGAGAAGAGGGGGTTTAAGCTACTCTAGATAGAAATACTGAAGGATCTTAGTTCCTGCTTGTGGTAGTGTTGTCTGTAGCACTGGAGAGGGCTCTTCTTTTCAGTTATTTTACCTTACAGATTTGCCACCATCCCCTGGTTGTTAATTTTGGTTTTCTTGCGTGATCAGTTCATGAGTGTCCTCTGTGTGGTCATTTCATGCAGCAGCAGCGAGGCAGGGCATCCTTTACAGCAGGGAAATCTGGTTGAAACGCTTTACAGAGAGGCAGTTAAGCCCATCTACTTGAAACACTTTTTTATTCTTTTATTGAGCTGTGGTGGATTTGAGGCTGAATCCCCCTTTTTAAAAAATATTATTCTGCTCATTTTGGATTTCCTTAAAACATGTGAGTTTGCACCGCAGGAGAAGTGGGTCATGGGGATGAATAACCTTATCAGTTATCCCTGTGTACCTTGTCCCTCCTTGTGAGTCACAGCTCTTCTGGAAAAGCTACTTGGGAAACATTCAGGTTTTAAAATTCTGCTGATTTACTGTATGCCTGTCATTTGCTTTTTACGTTTTGTCTTCCCGTGAGTGAACGGAATCAGTGATGTCAAATTCCCTTCTGTAGGCAGTTATATAGTATAACAGTTTTTCAGTTTGGCAACATGGCAGACGTGGCTACTGAACTTGTGACGTTTCACGTGAACAACGCCTAGCAGGGAGAAACACGCTGCACGGGCCCTGCCACAGCTGCTTTTATCCAGTAAGGTCAGCACGGAGTAGGTGGCAGGGTAGCTGTGCACAGGGTGCCAGAAATGCAGCAGAGCTGTCACAAGCGTAACTGGGACATGAAACTCCTGGCATGAATTTTGGATAAGAGAGCAGCCGAGCATTTAAAACCATGGCTAAGAGTAGCACAGTAAAACAGGGTAGCTTTGTTAAGTAGAGCGTGTTCCTTTGTAATTCAGCACCAGACAGAACCTTGACGCAGGGAAGCGCTTGGCATGTGCTGACGGACACACTGGGCCCCTTCGCTGGGGCAGGGCTCTTCATCTGCGGGGGGAGTATTGTCACGTGTCCCTGTGACAGAAAATACTTTCAAAATAGAAAATGTAAATAAACAAATAAACAGAAACTTCCTAGAAGTCTCTTCAGATCAAACGTCATCTGCTGGAACACCATTAACTTCATAGCTTAATTTACAATTAACAGTCATAGCATTATAGCATAAAGACGCAGATAGCAATGCTTTGTGTATGAGCTTTGGAAAACCTCTGTCAGCTTCCCTGCATCCCTTCTCAGTCGTATATTTGTAGGGAATAATCATCTGAAGTGGTTATTTTGAAGTGGTTTTTTTTTTTCCTGTTTTGCTAATATTATACATTTTGGGAGAAGAAGAGTTTGTATTTTGCATGGGATTTTTAATTCCAGAAGAAACATAAAAATTGAGGAAAAAACTATACACAGTGGAAGATAGATCAGAGAGGAACATGAATAATGAACACACTTCTCTATGTGTTAAATATTTATATGTCTTGCTATATTACTCCTCACTGCAATTTTGCTGTTGATAAAAATGGCTAGTTTTTTTCCTCCTTCATCTATCTTTTATCTAAACTTGGATACCACTTAAACTCTTTATGTGGTTAAGGAATGGTGAATAAATGGTGAGGAAAATTAAATGTGTTGTTTAAAAAGAATAAGCTGTTTGATCATGTAGCTTCTGACTTATTTCAGATTTCAGAAGCTAGGTTGTAATAGAAGTAAATTTATACTTGTAGTTGCTACTGTACTGTATTTTTTTTTTTTAATACTGTGTTATTATTATCTTCTTCAGATTATGGCCGAGCGGAAGAATGCCAAAGCTATGGCGTGCAGCTCTTTGCAAGAGAGGACGAATGTCACCCTTGATGTTCCTCTGCAAGGTACCGTGTGTCACAGCCGGTGTCCTTGGGAGGGTCCTGGGTCACAGACCGCTTGTTTGTGGTGCTGCTTTGGGCCAAAATGCAGCGTGTTGGGCAGAGAGGTCTGGAGTGCGGTCCTGTCTTTTAATCACTGCAGCTGACTGGGACTTGTTAGTGTATTAAATTAAACGTTTTTATTGGTTGTGTTGACAGTTGCTCAGTTATGTCAACTTGTACATTTCCTCTTTTATTTTGAAATAGAGATTTTGCAAATGCAATCTTACTTATTTGTAGCTAATTGCACGTATTGTCTTGTTTAAATTAAAATACCTTGAGACGGCACAAATTGGCCCATTGCCCTTAAAACCAAAATATACTCCAGTTAATCCCTTGCATTCAGGGAAGCTGTAGGAAGACTCCTGGGTTTCAGCATCGATTTTAGCAACTTCCAAGGCAAGAGGTGCTAGTGGATTGTCATCCAGCTTACGGGCCTTTTGCACACTCTACTGCATGGTAAAAGAAAGTTGTCTTTGTGTGTCTCCATTAGTCATAGCTTAATAATTGCTATTTTGAAAGTATTCCAGGAGAACAAACATACTCTGTGGTAGCTGTACAGGAAATTACATGCTTCTAGAGCCACTGGTTTATAATGAATATCTTACTCCTAATCTATACATCAACTTGTGTAATTGTCTGCTCACGCAGTAGTATTGATTACTTGTAGACTGTGTTTAACATATTTACAAGGATGGTATTAAAAACAGATTCCAGATTTTACGTTGTTATGCAGTGAAACTTAGGTCTGTATGTCTGAGACACATTCATCTCTATTTTCTGGTTTCTAACATGACAGCGGTATAACAGGACCTTATTCTTGGCTTAGATCACAAATTTCTTTTAACAGCTATTCCTGATTCCTTTAGAAATTCTTGAGCATTGTTGTGGTCAGAGGTTGTGAAAATTTGCTTTAATCAATGCAGTACCTTCAGAGTACAATTACTGGGTAAACTGTTTCGTGCTATTGATGAAATAAAAGTGGTTTTCCCTGCTGTGAATGCTGATAAACAGAAATCGATTTTTGTTCCCATGCAGTAGATTTCCCAACACCAAAGACAGAACTGGTACAGAAGTTCCACGTCCAGTACCTGGGCATGCTTCCTGTAGCTAAACCTGTGGGTAGGTGACACTTAAGAATAAATGACTTCCGAAGTACCTTGCATGAACTCTGAGGGCTGGGCTCGGCCAGCCAAGCGTAAATGCGCGATTTTCCAAGGGTGAGGCACAGAGACGTCTGCTGTTCACGGCCCCAGCTGAACGCGGGGTTTGCAACCAGAGTACCTGGGAGCTGCCAAGAAGACAGTTTGTTTCTACTGCTTTCTCTGAATATGAACTCTGCTACTAATTGGAAGGGCCCCAGAGAACTGAAATGGTGCAGCAGCTAAACAGGATACAGTTCTGTTTTTTCTAAGCCAGAGGCACCTCTTTTGTTTCTGTAGTTGAAGAAAACCAACTTCACAACCCTTCCTTTCATCATCAAATTAATTTTAATAAGAAGTCCAAAACAGTCTATTTTCTGTGCTACTGTGTGAAAATAAATATTGCGTTATCGTTTACGTAGGTATTTATTTTTCATTATCACATTTTCTTCTGTTTTAGGGATGGACACTCTGAATAGTGCCATTGAAAGTCTAATGGCTTCCTCTAGCAAAGAAGACTGGATGCCAGTTACCATGAATGTTGCTGATGCTACCGTCACCGTCATCAATGAAAGAGTAAGGCAGACTGTCTTGTTTGGAACATGTTTAACGTAATATGAGCACAGAAAACCAGAAACACATAAACACTAGTAGAAAGAGTTCATTTGTACTAGAATTCCTTTGTTTGTCTTGCATTTTATTTCCTTCCAGGGCTGTGAGTCTGCAGAGGATGTGCTTAAAAATGTAAATTACTATAAGTATTCATTAGATATTTAAAACAAATTCAGCATTGTCCTTTCTAGGAGTTCTGAGCCTAAAATATTATAGGTTAAGCCCAAAGCAGCAATCCTAAATTCTAAACTGTATTTACTTTAATCGTAGTATAGAAGCCAAGAGTAATATGAAAATTGGTGTTTCACATCACTGTCCTTTGTAGAGCATTTTCTGTAGAAATTAAGGCAATGAAGGTTTCAAAGAATGCCTTTTCTGTGTCTGGTGATGAGGTCTTAAACCAGCATCTCTAACATACCAGCGCCAGGGCAGCATCCTCTGGAGTCGTAATATCCGTGTATTTCTTCACAAAACAAGCAGTGCTGGAGATGCACGATGTGCTCAGTGCTGATGCTCAACGCCTTGGTCTGCTGGTGGGAGCCTGCAAGGGGAGATCCAGCCCAGGCCTGGGCACACAGGGGACATGCAGATCAAAAGGAATTCCACAGTACCGCGTCAGCCTCTCCGCTTTCCAGGCAACTTAGACTTGAAAGCGAAGTCCCGCAGAATATCCAGTAGTCATGATCAATATTTGGTTCGTCACCAGAGTGAAGAGGAGATCCTGGTGGAGTGTCGCGTGCGCTTCCTGTCCTTCATGGGAGTGGGCAAGGACGTTCACACCTTCGCCTTCATTATGGACACAGGAAACCAGCATTTCGAGTGCCACGTGTTTTGGTGTGAACCGAACGCAGGCAACGTATCGGAGGCTGTTCAGGCTGCTTGTATGGTAAGTGACCTCCTTCAAAGGCACCCGTAGCACTTAGGGTGTTTCACTGCCTCCAGAAACAATTGTCTTTCCAAATTTGCAATTGGATTAATTTCAAGACAAAAAAAAACAGATAAAAACAGGAATTGTGATTCTGGCATATTTAGTTCAATTAGAACCCAAACATTTTTAAGTCTGAAATGTCAATTATTTAGTGGACATTGCCCCTTTACTAATCTTCCCTCCTGACCCCTGCAACATCTGTGTCAGAAATCTTTTCTTTCACTACACAATTATCTAATGCTGGAACACGTTTTGCTTGGAGTTGTGTTATACAACCCACTGACAATGTAGTGAAAATAATCCTTGTTCAAGAACAGCTGAACCCAGAAAACTTATTTTTCGGTTTTCAAAGGGCCGAGTGTATGAGTTAGTGTCCATGCTAATGAACAGTTTCTGCCCGCACATTGGCAGACCAACGTCCTGTTAATTTCAGTTGGGCTGTTCGTCGTGGCCAAAATGGACTATATTTAATGAGAAAGTATTGGAAGTGTATTTAAAGCGCTCTGTGAAAGTACTGGCTGCAGTGAGGATGGCAGAATGCTTTTGCTTTGTTGCAGCTGCGGTACCAGAAGTGCTTAGTGGCCAGACCTCCTTCTCAGAAAGTTCGACCGCCCCCTCCTCCTGCAGACTCGGTGACTCGAAGAGTTACAACGAACGTGAAAAGAGGAGTCTTGTCCCTCATTGACACTTTGAAACAGAAACGCCCGGTCACCGAGATGCCGTAGCGGCATCGGAGAGAAGATGCTCCTGCCATTCAACTGAAGACAGCAGTAGCTACGCTAAGGAGAATGAACAGACGATGTCTGGCCTTCCATTTCAAATCGCTGATGCTTTGTCTTCAGAGAATTTACCCCTATCAAAACAATGTTAGACAAGCATGTTCTCTCGTTCTTGCCACCATCGTGTGATATGAAAAGAAGCATGAATAATTTTTTTGCCGTCAGTGAGTTACATCATGAGCAACGGAAGGTCTGTTTGATTGTAAATACATGAACGTTACCTAAACTCACACACAAAAGAAAAGAATATGGCCACGTCCCTCCCAGTGAACTCATGCTGAAGTCCTTGGAGTGAGTGATGCCCAAGTTGATAGTTTCACCGTCTTGAGCTGGATTTGTCACAAACCAATCTTAAACCCTACAGCACTTTGCTCTATTTTCAACACTGGAGTAGGTACCAAGTAGTAGCTACCCTTGAATTGCTGTAGATTAAATACCAAGTTTTATTTTTTACAGAACTATACCTGTTAGTTTTAAATTGTTTGTCAGCATTGGTCTAGCAACCACTTTAACATCTCCCTGACATGCTTTTGGATCATGGCGTCATTATTTTACCTCCTGGTTATACATTATGGTCTTAGAGACGAATTGCGTTTTAATACCAAACCAATGCTGAAAAATGCAGAAGTGTTTTCAGTAATTGAGTCGCAGGGTGATCCACTGAAGCTTTTCAGCTTTAAACATACAAATGCAACTGTTGGCTGTTAAATTTATTCTTCTAAATCTGACATTAATGTATCAAAAATACCATTTATTTCACACAGGGCTCAAACCAATCAGGAGTAAGAAGGAACTAATCAGTAATTGTATTGTCTTACAACTCTTAGAGAGACTAAAATATTCCATACCTTTTCTACACAAGTGTTTGTTGAAATGTTCAATTCAGCGTCTGGTTGCACAATTTCCCCTTTCCCCTCAGAGTTTGTTGCTGAATGCTTAACGTGCCACAAAAAGAACAATCATGGGATCATGGGTTTTGTCATTTACAAAAATTCCTTTTTTTTTTTTTTTCTTTTAATGCTCTTGTGACAAAATAAGAAGAGTTGTTTGCTAACAGGATAGTGCTTCAGGTGGTACAACTTGACTTCAATGCTTTTGCTCCAGAGGTTTAATTCCATTGCTTCGATTTACACACCACTGCCGGCCCTGACAAAGTCAGGCCAGTATTGCCCCTTAAAATTGTGCCTCTGGCTAATTTTCCAATGCAGTTGGGCATCTGGAGTCTCTTTGCCATCTTCTGTCTAGACCTGCAGATTGGTCCAAATTTTGGAAATGGCACATTAAAGATATTTGTAATTAGTGTTTAAAATGTTTTGCCTCCATTTATAGGAATGTTCTAAACTGTAACTCCTAAGTCTGCAAAACTGGTCGTACTGTAATTTTAAAAGAACATCGGCAAGGTTGTTATTTCAAGAACTCTTTTTTTATTTTACTATGCAAGAGACTGTTATTAACAGTTTTCTTTTTATTTCCTTGTTTGAAGAAATTAACGGCAACACCTGGGCAAAGCAACTTAGGAACACAAGGGGAAAAGAATGATGATTCAAGAAATTCCTGCATTGAAAAATGCAGAAGAATCATTAAGCTAAACTCAGCGTGATGTGTGAGCGAGTGCCAGGTGAAGGCCAGCTATGCAACTGTTGTAATTCCATCCAGCTCTGGGGATTGCCGGCTGAAGAGCTGATCCCCCACCCAGCTCGGGTCTCTGTGTGACCGGGATTCTGCACCCCAGGCACTGCAGCAGTTGTTTCCCCGGCCGGGGCTCAGGTTCCCGCTGCATCCCGTGCACCAGCTCCGGGGCTCATGCAGTGGCCCAGTTCCTGCTGCCGAGCAGGCGGGGAGAGCCTGGGGTGGGGGGACACAAACCAGCCCCCGTTAGCAGAACTGAGGGTGGGAAGTGGCCACGAAGCCAGGGCTGGAGGCGTGGGGGTGGCAGCTTGCACACAGGCTTTAGTTTCTAGCGATCCCTGTGACGTCTGCTAGGAGCGGCGTGAAAACTCACTCCCTGTCGCAACTGCTGCCAAAATGTGGTGGCCAGCAATGTACCTTCAGGTAGGATCGTGAAGTTGAGGGGTAAAAGCTTCCCTATTCCTCATCGTGCTAGCGATCCAAGCTTTGACTTTCTTTTAAATTACGGAAAGTACTTTGACAGCGTCTTTTTAAAGTTCCAGCTGGAAACGCCAGGATTTGGGGTTTGCGACTGTTCATTTTAACGCAGTAATTAAATTTTGTAGTTGTTTCAGTTAGTTGATTTGAATTTCTTTAAATTAAACCAACACTTGGCAAAGAGCAACATAAAGGTTCTCCTGCATAGGTGTTGGCAGGGCTATGGACATCTGGTGAGCCTCGCCTGGCAAAGTGTGCAGTTGCAGGAGGGGCTGAGAAGGCAGAAGGGCATTTGAAAAGCTGTGGATCACTTGCCAATATGTTTTAAGATTGTGTCTGTTAACAAAACGTTGTTGCTTTTGCAAATACTTAAGTAGTGTGCTTAATGGTCTGACTATATGTGGCCTTTTTGCTTCAGTAGAGCTCCTTCTTCTCCAAAAGATTAAATACACACCCAGGTGTTTGCAGAATCAGAGCCTAATATCGCAAAGCCAGTTATCTTTTTTTAAACAAGATATTAAGGCACTCTTTTTACCATGGCCAAAAAAGTATGTATGGGGTATGTGTGTTTGAGCAACTGCCACTGTCTTAGTTGATGTTATAGCGACTCTTCAGTTATCTATGCATTTTTTTATAATAACTAGTGATTCTGTAGGCAGGCAGCCATGTTCACTATGCCTTGTATGTCTGATACCGTATTTTAAATTAACCTGTTAAATACAGCTTGAAATATTTTTATTTTATTTATTCTATTTTTACTGAAATATCCTGCATTATTATGTTGATGTATTGTCTTGACTGGACGTGCTCTTGTAACATTCTCCACTCTGTACACTATAGGTTGCCTAAAAAAAAGGCAGGCTTTGTAATTATTTGTAGTCACATTTTTATTGAAGTCTGTAGAAAAATCATGTAAAGCAGAGCTAATTTCTTAATTTTTTTTTCAATGCAAGTAGCAAATTAGAGGCAAGTACCACATGTCAATCATGTCATTATTATGCTCCCTTGCAGAAGCAAGGGGATTTATATTCACAGTCAACAACTAAGAGATGAAAACCTTTCTTTTGAAATCCGCAGCGCTGGCTGTAGGTTTTGTTTAAGCCACTTACCATTTCATTTGACAGGGAGCAGGGGACGTGTGGGAGATACAAAGCTACAGGGGCCACCTACAGGGTGGTTAAACCTGAACAACAAAGCTGCATGGAAGGGCACACAATCCATTCACAGTAAGATGCGTTCTTAGCCATTATACTTTATATGCAGAGTCACCTGCACCTATAGAAACAATACGCCCTTTCGTGACAGAGGAAGAAAAGCTGTGGACTGTCTCATAGCTTACGCCAGTTCTGTGTCACTAAGAGCTCTATATCCCTTTTCTTTTAATTTTATCAAACGTCACAGATCATTTAACTGGGGATCTAGAACTGATAGTAAATCACCCATGGAAAAGAACTTTATTTCAACAGGTAATATGTGCTCAGCTGTTACAGCATCACCATTAACCCCTACTCCTTTCTTGGGCAGGTTAATTAATGCATTGCTACACCTTGCGCTGTACTGTCAGCAAAAGCAGGTTTTAACAGCAGTAAGAAGGAAGGAAGGAAACACACCCATTGTTTATCAGCAGAGCTCGGTCTTGGGTAAAGCACCTGCTTGACACCAACAAGGACAATTTTCCCTCTGTTGACCACTTCTCCACATTTAAATGTAATCTGTTCTGAGAATAAATTTAGCTGCATAAAATGATTGTCTCAGCTGTTACTGGTCCACAAAACTGGGAAGGTATTTATTTTGTTCCAAATTGTGGTTGAGGGGAGGGAGGGAAAACCATACCAGGGGTTTAGAGGCAATAGCAGTACAATGGACAATTTTGTATCTGGAAAGCTGAATCAACAGTTTCTAGCTGAAAATTACAAATTACAGAAAACGGGTGACATAAGATACAGTTTTACTGTAAAAAGTCATCGAGTGTTCTCTGAGCATACAGGCTCCTACCTCCATCTGGAGTCAGGTACAGATGTTGCCACCACATCATGTTCAGTGCTTACAAAGTAAGCTGCTGACCTGCAGCTCAAATTCTTCACTACCAGCTCTTCGAGGTTCTTGGTAAGACATGAAGGTTCTAACTGCTTTGGCCTCCGGAACACTTCAAAGACTCAAACTCCTGAAAGCGAGATGAGGCCAATTGTGGGACATCATGATGCGTATTATGTAAGTACCCCAGAACTTCTGTCATCAGACACAGGTATGTTCATTTAGAAGTAATTTTAATTACATTTAATTAATGATACAGGTTTTGATTTAAAACGATAGTTTTGTTTTCTAACTGCAGAATGTCTAAATTTATTTTAAACATTTAACAAGCATATTGAAAAAAATACAAATCTCCTTACTGTCCATTCCTTTTATCTAACATGTAGAATCTCTTCTCCTCCAAGATGGTTTTGAAATAAAATAGGGATATTTTTTCCAGTTCCGTACATTGCGGGTGCACAAGTCTAGATCCATCCATACAAGTTTGTTTAGGAATAAGAGCAGATGGAGTTCATCCTTTTATTGGAGCGGGTAAGGAGCCTGGGTTACTCACAGGGTTTACAGGAGGGGAGCGATGCCTTTGAACAGGACGGCTGGCTCTGATTAAAATGCGAAATGAAGTTTTCACAGATTCCATGAAGCAGCAATATTTGTCTGATGAACAAGACCCAGGTGTCTACACTGCTGGTGGGGCACCTTCACATCCTTTCTTCTGAAGGTGGTGCAGTTCCAGCTACATGGGCTGGTGGGGGTGAGGAAAAAACAGAGATGTTAAAACATTTTCCCTGGTTCTAAATCCACTCTCAGCTATATGTCAAATAGGCTAAGATTCCATACCATATTGTCAACACTACTGGCAACATTTCTGCCAAATATCTGAACTGATTGCCTAGAGGAAAACTTCTCTTCTGGGCCATGACTACCTTTGCCCTTCTACATCGCTGTGCTGGCTTTGTTTCACTTCTCCAGCACTATAAGCTAAATAAATACAATTCCTGAGGTGCCTCTTGCAGTCATTCCATCATTGTTTGCCATTTTCCTTCTTTATACTGTCCATATTTAATACCAAATCAGATTCCTCTTAAAAACATCTCCGTGTGTTCCTTTTATCCTCTGCTCAGATTATACGACAATTGTAGGTATTTAACAGTTACTTTATTTTACATTTGCTAGCATCAGGGAGCAGGTTAGAAGCCTGCAGCTATTTCCAAAGAGAGACAAAACTACTGTGTTCAGTCATTATTCAGCTGACTAGCAATAGCATTTACAAAAATAACTTACTTTGACCAGATGCAGCTCTTTTCAACTAAGGCTGCTTAAAGTTGGTGAAAAGCAGCCATGACCCACAACCCAGCCTGATATGACATTATGATGACAACTCAGTATTTTTAGCATGAGTATTTATGCAGTTGTCATTGTTAATACTTGGAAGCACACCTGAGTAGAAACCAAGGGAGTGAGAACCAGAAAGCCTGTGCGTGGGCTTTAGTGCACTTGGCCAGTTACCTGTAGGAAAGTTCACATCTAGTTTTAGAAAGAAAGGTGAACTGAGAGGCTGCTGTGCAGGGCTGACTGTCCACGTGTCACAGGCTAAAAAGTAACATACAAACATGGTATCTTGTGAAGAGAAATAACCTCTTAATAAATGCAGTCTCACTTAAAAAAAAAAACCCTGAAATTTGAGTATTCCTACAAATCTATGCAGGTCATGGGGGAAAAAAAACCCTGTATGCTTTAACTTGTCACTTTGAGGTGTATAGCAAGAAACTATAGCTTTTTGGTCTTGCTCCCCCAATGATCTCAGCCTTATGCAGCTGAGCTGCATTCACTTTAAGGTACCATTACCAGTTTAAAATTTCTACCTAACATGGATATTTCCATGCAAATATCCCATAATATATCTGTTTCCCACAGCAAGATTATCCTGCATAAAGATATACTGTAATCTAAGTGTATTGATTAAGGCATACAGGAATCTTTTACCCCCTCTATAAAGGTAGGAACAAAGTTTGAGGATTCTTACATCCATGGGCGGGGATGGCTCGGAACCACTGGCTTCACCAGTTTAGGCGGAGGGAACATCCTGCCCCCCGCAGCCTTTGGTGCGTGACAGCAGTGCTGACTTGATGTCCTGGGGCTGTTTCCTTGCAGCTTTTCGTGTAGTGCATGCGGTGCTACTGCTGAAGGGAAAACAATGTCCACCGTCTTTGTTTCCATCCTCTTACGTTCTGTGCGTGCCTTCCTAGCGAGCATCTGTCCGTCCCGGTCCGTGCGCTTGGGCACTCCAGGCAGAGCCGCGTCTGAAAGCGGGTGGAGAGATTTCTTCAGCTCAACACGGCGGTTTGTTCCATTCACGCTCTTTAGCTGTATGTTACTGACTGCTTTAGACATAGATAATTCAGCCTTAATATTAGGTACAGTTTGATGGTGAAGGAACTCTGCACCAGCAATATTCCTTCTACATTGTGTTACTTTGGGTCGCTTTTTCTTCTTTTTCTTTGATTTTTCTGCAAGCGTGCCATCTAGTAGTCCTTTTGCTGCAGCACGAGCCAAAATGTCTTCATCAGACATATTTTCAGGAGACTCTTTCTGAAAATTTTGATGGAAACAACAGTAAATCTAACTTACAACACAGAGCTGCAAGCTCAGTACTTTAATCCTGCATTCCTGAGAATTTACTCCACGAGAAAACTGTGGCAGAATCTATCAAAAAGACTTAAGTCATATATGATAAATGCTAACCGAACAATTCAAGAAATTAAAGAACGTGACTGGTGTGACAAATGGCATCTGAGCATTTGCCCTTCAGAGACTTTGCCCTCGACACGCCAGAAGAGGGGAAACCGAATTCTGGACTTGGTACCACACATTGACCTGCTCTCTAATGTATCTGGAATATTATAGCATATATATGCATATGTATATGTGTGTGTGTATCAGGAATAATTGCTAAAATACAGAAATATTATCAATAACATTAAACAGTCATAATTTTCATGATAGTGAAAATCCTTGCTCATGATACATAAGCAAGGAACTCTCAAACTAGATTAACTAGGAACCAGGTCAATATCTGTAAAGAGAAGGAATGGGAAGAAATTATTTACAAGTAGCCAAGAAGAGGGGTCAGTACCTGAAAATCAGAAATTTCAGTTGAAATTATGCTGCTTAGTACACATTTTATGCCTCACAGAAAATGCTTATTTCCAGAGTCACCTAAAAACTGGCCATTGATGCAATTAGGAGCAATTGGTTCCGTGCATTAGAATTTGACTAAAAAATTATTCAAATCAACTAACTGAAACAAAAATGTTTCTTTGGAGGGCGAGAACATGGTAGACAGATGTTCACAGCATGATTAAATAAAACTTATTAGCTTAGGGAGCCAGGTTAAAAAATATTCTACATTGAAAAGAGGTCAATAATAGATAACTTGAAAGGCTTTTCATGTGTGATTCTCTCACTCTTACTAAAATCTTCTAAAACGCCCCAAGACACAAGCGTCTTTCAAGCACTGTAATTGCAGTATGACAGAAAGCAGTACAACTAACCAAATAAAATCTCATCTCTTTAATTTTCAATGACATTCTAATTAGCCCCCCTTCCACTTTTGGTGAAAAAGTCCTACTTTTCTCAGACACAAGAGGAAAACGTTGATGCTGAGGGATGCACACAAGCCCTTGAAGGTCTCTTCTCATGCATCATGCCAAACTGTTCCAGTTACAAAAGCCCCCTGCCTTTCAAGCCAGATTTGCATATGCCTTAGTTTTGGAAGGAAATATATTCATACCTATTCAAATTATAATGAAGTCTTAATCCCTACAGGTAACACGGTCTGCTTGGATACTGGGAAATCCTGGGGACAAGTACAGACATAACAAATAACTTTACTAGACACCATTTGTCATGAGTCTACTCAAGCTGTGTATTTCATTCCAAGGTGTGACAGCAACACTGTATTTCCTCTAGATGTTCCTTGCACTGGCTTAGATCAACAAACTGCTCTGATCACAAACAGCTCCAGAAGAAAACGCACATCTCGAAAGTTGTGCTCAGCATAAACCCCTAGAAGTGGCACATTTCAACTGCTCACCTGTTATTTGTTCTAAGACAACTGAAGAACAGCCAGGAATTTTTTTAATATAGAATCATTTAGGTCAGAAGAGACCCTCAAGATCATCAAACAGGTTCCATTTCATATAGTCTTTTGTGGAAGGCTGCAATATTCTTTTTCTGTGAAGTGTTTTTAAATGGTAATTTTCTCAGCTTACCTCTCTCTCTAGAACAGCTAGAAAACAGCCACTGCAAATTTCTGATGGCTCCATTTTGAAAAATATTTCAGTGGAAGCCACTGAACTGGAGCAAGTAGAAAAAACAGGAGGAATAAGCCTGTAAAAAAATAAACAAATCACCAGAAAATAATATTTAAGGATATAAAAATAAATAAAACATATTACAAATAATTTCCAAATTATGACTTTCAATGAGTCTTACAGCATCTTATCTTCATTTTAAAAAAAACCAAACACCACAATTCAAGAAAGACATGAGAATTCATCTTTTTAGAATTCATTCTTTTTTTCCATTTTTTCCAATAATTCCCATTTAATATTTTTCCAATAATTAAGTATATTAAGCACCAGATAATAAATATGTTTGAACATAATTAGCAACTGTGTTCTTTCTCAGGTCTGCAATTACTGGATTATCAAGTTGTCCATGAAGTTGAGAGATGCTCTGAAAACACTGAGGAGTACGCAGAAATTGTAAAGGTGTTGACTTTGAGTTAGTAAGGTCAATAATACATAATATAATACATTTTATATATATCTCTCAGCTAAAAATCTTAGGTTAGAAAAAATTGCTTATTGGTAATAACTGAGTGCTGTTTGTTCAAATTTACAGTTTTGTAGTGCATCAATGAGGACAGAGAACTAACCTTTCCTCATGTTCTCCTGGTATTCCAGTAATCCCTACCTGTCACAAACAGGCCTCCAGGACTTGGCTCATAAGGCTGCTAAATGAGTACTAAGGTGTTTCAGCACAGAAAAATGCTACTGAAATGTCCTTATGCAATTTTTACCCCCTCCACTTCACACTGCTGAGGACTGGAAGATACAGCTCCCACCCTCAAAGCTGCCCTGATCCTCTTGAGACAGAGCTTTGTTCAACAATGTTACTGAGAAATGCATTTAGTATTTGTAAGCAATGTCCTAATTTGGCTGTCTGGGTCACTTCCAATGGGAAGTGTGCAAAACCGTGTGTTCCCAAGTTTTCTCCATAATCTGATTTTTTTATGTCCCTCAGAACTTGGCAAAATTGAATAAAAGGCTCATTCCTTGCATCACCAAATAAAACTCTATGCCACATGGGAGATTTTTGCTTTTAGATCTGATCATCCAGTGCAAAAGAAGTGATAATCTTTAATTTGATTGCTGTGTAGAGATTACTGTTACCAGAAATCCCTTTAACGGATGATCTGGCCCTGAAAATGGATGCAGAAAATAACTCCAGTTTGATAAGACAAAGGGGACTGCATGAAAGGTTTAGCATCTCCTCTAGACACGCCTGTTTGCCATGTGTACCCTTACGTAATGTAAAGCCTTTGCTATAAGTTGTTGTATTTTTAAGGTAAGCTCAGCTTAGACAGTGGGTACAAGCTTGAACCCATCTTTACAATGCCACAGCCCTCAGCCCAGCTGTATGGCGCCATACTCCAGCACAGCATTAACTGGTTCAGCACCTCTCCAGTGCTGCAGAGTAATTCCAAGAGAATACACATAAGCACAACTTCTGTAAGAGTTTCTTGAAAGCCCTCAGTTTTCTTGGAAAAGGAAATTAGTATTAAGTAGACCTGTGATGCTCACACAGGATGTTTTATTAGGATAACTCGCCTCTCAAAGCCACTACTGTGAGCACAGGGGCAAGTAATTCCACAAGAGTTTTCATTCTGTCCTGCACTCTGCTAGTCAGATAAGTTACTTAATTAATTCTAAGGAAAGTGTACAAGGAACTGTTGTAAGTAGTACACACACCTTAAATGGTTTGAGCTTTCATCTAAAAACAAACATAATCACACTATGTATTTTATTTATGGTATTCTATTATTGCTGTTTCTGCTGGTACCAGCAGCTTCATTGTAGCAAGAATTATTCAGGAAAACATCCAAGAGATGAGCATGACAGCAAAGGAAGAACTCATACTGGAATCATCATTTATGATGTTCAGTCAGTCTTCAGTTACAAATTTGCTCAGGTCTGCAAAAATCTTAATGTAATTTTATTCCCCTTTTCTTACCATTTGAGATTGCCTTGCATTTTAAAGTATAATTGGGTGGCATGACAAGTTTCCTGATGTTTCTGCAAAACACTGAACAGGTTTTGGTTTGGGTTGAGGGGGTGTTTTAGCCAAGAGGGAATTTTTATCTCAAAAAACTCAAAGCTCCAGAAAAAAAAAAATATCAATTTTTTGTAATATAAATATATATATATTGAAAAAATGAATTTCTGTATTACTTGCATTAAAATAATTCAGAGACCAATACGTTCCAAGGTCCCCCTAGTTATCCCCACAGATTAACAGCTGCATGGAGGTCAAGACATGACACACTTCACAAAATTCCAAATCCCAAAGGAAAACACAATTTACAGCAAGGGTCCATAAATGCTTTTGAACTAGCACAGCATCATAGGCAAGACATACGCTGATTTTGTCCCATTTAGTGCAAAACTTCAAGCAAGCTGCTCTTTTCTATTGGTGATTTGCAAAAAAAATGCATTTTGTTGTACTATTTGTTAATATCATGCATAACATATCTCTTTTAAAAATTCTTTTGACTGGCCGCAGTTATTTTGATTTTGCAAATTTTGATCATGCAAAATTTAAATATACTGAATGGTACCTTGAACCACAGTACCTCTCTCCACAACGGCCAAGTCATTAACATCATCTAAAATAATATAAAATCTAAAATAAAATACTACTCTCCTGTGCTTTTGACAGCATAAACTCTTANCTTGCATTTTAAAGTATAATTGGGTGGCATGACAAGTTTCCTGATGTTTCTGCAAAACACTGAACAGGTTTTGGTTTGGGTTGGGGGGGTGTTTTAGACAAGAGGGAATTTTTATCTCAAAAAAATCAAAGCTCCAGGAAAAAAAAAATATCAATTTTTTGTAATATAAATATATATATATTGAAAAAATGAATTTCTGTATTACTTGCATTAAAATAATTCAGAGACCAATACGTTCCAAGGTCCCCCTAGTTATCCCCACAGATTAACAGCTGCATGGAGGTCAAGACATGACACACTTTACAAAATTTCAAATCCCAAAGGAAAACACAATTTACAGCAAGGGTCCATAAATGCTTTTGAACTAGCACAGCACCATAGGCAAGACATACCCTGATTTTGTCCCATCTAGTGTAAAACTTCAAGCAGGCTGCTCTTTTCTATTGGTGATTTGCAAAAAAAAAATGCATTTTGTTGTACTATTTGTTAATATCATGCATAACATATCTCTTTTAAAAATTCTTTTGACTGGCCGCAGTTATTTTGATTTTGCAAATTTTGATCATGCAAAATTTAAATATACTGAATGGTACCTTGAACCACAGTACCTCTCTCCACAACGGCCAAGTCATTAACATCATCTAAAATAATATAAAGTCTAAAATAAAATACTACTCTCCTGTGCTTTTGACAGCATAAACTCTTAGCCTGCATCCTGTAATCAACTATTACATCTATGACCAAGCAAGCGCCAACTGTTTGCATTTATCTACTGTGACTGAAAGGAAAATTCAGAACGCACCCATCAGTCTTTTAACAACTGCTCCTGCTGACAGGTTGTATGCAGTATAAAGTACACACGAGCACATACTTTGTTCATATATATTTGTATTTGTTACAATTGCACAGGATGTTCTCTTACTGTAACCTGTCCCCCAAGTCATTCATCTGAACACAGGGACAAGCAATCTTGCAACAGGTTCTTATTCTTCTATATTATTCTGACATTTTAAGACTTGGTTTTCCATTGGAACTGATGGGTTTAGGTCTGAAGCAGAGGGCAGGCTAGCAAGTGCCCTGGTGTCTGGGCTCCATTTTATCTTAAATTAAATCTACCTTAATTCTCCAACTACTGATAGGATGAAAGCAATAGCTCTATCCAAAGCTCACCACAATGTTATTTCCAACCAGTGATGTTTCCCTCCCATCACAATTTCAGATGGGAACAAAAATATTACATGAAAAGGTCAAGAGGATGCTACTTGGTACTCTCCTAACATCAAAAGGAATGGAATGAGAGGCAGCAAAAAACTACTTTAACTGTTAATCTAATGCAGGACACAAACAAGTCTAAGATAAGAATTATGCCACAATTTAAAGTTATACTTTCATTTTTCCATAGCTAAAGCTACTCATTCCATACCGATATGGTTGTACTTTGTCTTCTTCCAAAACTTCAGATTCCAGTGCTTTTTTCACTACTAGTTCATTTTCTTCTGGGTAAAGTGAACAAGTGCAGTAAACAATAGCTTGTACTTTGTTAACTACAAAACAAATAAAAAATTTCCACTGTTCAAATTTTTCATACACACGGTAGTTTAGTAAGGATTGAAAGAATCATGGAAGTTATGCTTGGATGTCACTTTTACCAATAAAATATATCCTCCTACACACATTAGTATTCAATCTCTAGTGGTTTTTAATAATTAAAATACTTTCGAATACTTGCAGGTTTCAGCACAAATTCAGATCTGCATTCAGTCTTTACCAGGGAAGAAAGTAGCAGCATGAAGATGGAGTCAGACTACATTTACAGCTTTCCCAAAGCAGAGTGTGACTAAGTCTGCAAGCCAGTTCTCTATGCAACACTGGAGATTATTGTATTAATGGCTGGTGACCAACAGGACACAGAAACACCTTCAAACTTAACGAGACCATTATTTAGGGGTTGTGGTTACACCCTTACTGTTAATAGAGTAATCAGTGTATTTTTAACTATATAAAAACTGGTGACAGTACAAAGGAATTGATAGTATAATACAAGGTCTTCCCAGGAACTGGAGAGCCAGCACACTTACATTTCATCGCGTGCATCAACTCATTAAGCTGCCTCTCAGCAAGAACATTGAGTTTATCCTCAGATACAGATCCCCGGAAAAAGTCTCTTAGGAATCCTGCATCTAAATACAAAGAGTTGTAAATTTGTTATTGTAATTTGGTTTAGTGTCTTAAAATTCAGTTGTTTACAGAAAATGCTTTGGTAACAGACCCAGTTATTGCTGGTGCAGTGGGAAGGCAGGTTTTACAAAGTACAATACTAAGGAATGTCTAAATGATCCTTCTTTCCCTCTTTACCTGTAAGTACTACTGCCTCTTACCTGCTTCTATTTGAGAACTGTAGAGCGAATAGACTTAAACAGTCAATAAAGGAATGTAATCAATGGAAAATTATATACATGCTGGTTATCTTGAAATTAATTTTCTGCCTATAGTCTTTTTATTTTTAAAAAAAGGTTATTTACACTCTGCTCTCCAAAATTACCCTCAAACTTCATACTATTGACTTGAAACTGCCTCTACAAAATGCTTTTAATTCTTCAGTGCCACCTAGAAAGATTGTGCTCTCTTATTGAGAATCCTAAGCTAGGCCAAATACGTTCTTGCTCACTTTGTGTGGAAAAATCATCTGTGTAATTGATTTTTTTCTCTTTTGTATTTCCACAGCAGCCTGCATGCACATCACACATACAGAATTATGCAAGTTATTCAAGATATTTATTTTTCTAGTAGTTAAAAAAGGAAGTGCTTTCTTAATAAAATGATATCATTTACTCAAACAGCTAACACAATACTTGAGTACTGTCTACCAGAAAGCACGAGTTAGCTATTATACCAGAAGTTACCTCCGTGTTCATTGACAATGAAGTCTATCGGATTGCCAACACCCAGTCCAGAGCACTGTGGTAACAGCAAAATAACTTTTACGTTTTCAAGTCTCGGGTCTGTTGACCCTATCTCAGTAAAGTCTTCATGTAATAACCGAATATCTGGCGAAAAAAAAAAAAAANAAAAAAGGAAAAACCTCAACACTTCTAACACACAGGCAAGCCTGCCTAATGTTCATGTGATAAAGGTGAAGAGACAGTGGTGTTACACAGACTTTCACAGAGCTAAGCCTGCTAGACCCAGATCCTCCAAAGCATGTCCCACTGATTTCAAACAGATCGAAGGACTAGCTAGACCTCGGCACCTCCCACTGAAAAGACTGCTAATGGGGTTCCAGAGTAATGTTGCATTCTGTTCTGATCACGTCCTCCAGGTAAACTGCACAAGTGCATGGTAGTTGGATTAACATGCTCAGAAACAGCTGAAAAATCAGACTGAAAGCAACAAACAAAACACCAAATAAATAAACCCAAAAGTTCCCAGCTACAGTAACTGCTATACAGTAACTATTTATATGGAAAAATTCACCCTCACATTTCAGGAGCCTGCATTTATGACATGGTTAATGTGAGATCTTCGATTAACTTGACTGTAGCTGAAGAGCTGCCAGTTCACCTTGAGACAAAAAATAAGTTGTTACTACCCTCCCCAAGTCCTCAAACAAGGCATCTCTGAATTCTGACAGAATTATGCCCTATTTATAGATACCACAAACATCTACATTACAATACTTCAAGCATGCTTTTTAACAGAGCTAAGTTTTAACACCTAAACTTTACTTCCATGTGACTGAACAAGTTCCCCAGTTCATCTGCTTTTGCTGAAGATTTCACACCACAAACAAAAATGTTGGACGTGTTGTGAATTGTCAGCGCTGACATGTGGGCAATGGTCAGAGGAGAACCTACGTGAGCCACTATAATGTCATCACCTGTATTCAACAGCGCCTGTGCAGAGTGCACAGCGAGGCTGCGAGACTTATCCTAGAAAATAACAACACAAAAAATAAGTATGATAAACTAATTTGGTTTCTATGAATGCCAACCTACTTTTCCAAATTAGGAAAGTATTTCATTGTTTTCATGACAAATAGCAAAGAAGAAAGGAGAAAAACTCATCAGGGATAGCTGCTAATACTGAATTCAATAAAGTACAAAACCAAATGTCTCATTAAGTCATTCACTAAATTTAAATTATTTAATTCTAACGAATGCATAAGAAAGTCTAATATCTATAGGTGAAAAGAATGTAAGTGCATTTATCCTCTTTCTTAAGGAGGAACTCTTAGCAACAGATAGTTCCAGAAAAGACAAAGGCCATAATGTGCAGAATTCACCCTCAGAGGCAGCTTAACAGAGAAATACAAAAATATTCACATAGCTTTTGATAATTATAGGAGAAATTAAGCCCTTACAGATCAAAGACCAAGATTTTGCTGAAATTTGAAAAGAGGCAGATGTGAATGCAGAAAGCACAGGGACCTTTCCACAAGAATACCTGATCTCATACCATAGGTGATAAAGAGAAAGAGAGAACACTACCAAATTACTTTAAGAGGCAAAGAGTGAAGATATGGACCACAGCTACCATGTTTTGCAGCAAAACTGCCAACACTGATGATAAAGGGGAGGTGGAAAAAAAAAAGCATTAAACCTTGAAGTTTACATCAATGTCTATGTATCACCTTACAGCACTCAAGTACCACCCTACTCCAAAGACAGAGTTTTTGAGGGTTCTATTTCCTCACTTTGAATATTCTTAAGTAGTAATACTCAGAATTTGTTCCCATGACCTATGGAGCTCTCATGGACAGTTCTTTTCTGTAAGTTTTCTATTCAAAATACACATACTGAAATTGAGTATTGAATACTAAATTATTTTGTAAGTTGGGTAATAAATTTTGCAGCTAAAATTTCCAGAAAATGCTAAGCATCAAGTGAAAAGGCCCTTTGAAATGTTTCTACTGGGCACTCAAAAGTCATCAGGCACTTCAGATAATTTGTGGTTGTGTGTTGTTGCACAGTTACTCCAAACCACCGCTCTACAACAGGAACCTCTGGCCAGTCCTGCCTGGAGGGGCTAATGATGGCAAGTCAGGAAAAAAGACCAGTGGGGCTTATGGAGACTTAGGAACCACATTGCACAAAATACAAAGAACTGTCATCGTTCCATCACAAATATACCGTTGAAGAGGGAGAAATATTATAATCCAAATATTAGGATATCATTATCTACTAACTGGCAGTAATGCATGTAGAGTTACGTAGAAACTTCCCTCATATTTTCAGATGTGAGACAGCCTCTTTGACCACTTTTCATGTTTATTTCAACAGTTTAAATATCAAATTTAAAACATTCTACTAACTTAATTGTCGCTATCAATTAGAAGCATTAACATTTGCATGCTAAATTTAGTAAGTGAAACAGTTTCTAACCTTCTAATTATTAAAAATTTCTAAAACCTTATGAGAGTCTGCTGCTGCCTGACCGATTTAACAGGACAGTGCACAATACATGACCTCATTCTAATGCAAAGCATTATTCTAGTTTGCAGATCACATTATTCAAGGGTGACATCAACTCACCTGCAGTAACAGTTTGGAATCCGCAAAAAGATCTAAACTAAGCAGTTCTTCTTTAAGAGAGGAAGGAAAAACCAATACATCAGGGCAATGTTGGTCCACACAGTATGTGTAACAGTCAAAGTCTGACACAGATTGAACTCTTGTGAATCCCTTGTTCTTCAAATCCCCAAAAACATCTTCAAGGCTGTTAACATACAACTCTGGCCATTAAATATACAACAGTTACTTAAGTAATACAGTTCACACTGATTATATGTAATTTTGCATTTTATTTTTTAAATGTGTGTCTATGTCTGTGTGTGTACATATAGCTATGTATTTTAAAAAACAAACAATACCCTCTGATGCAGGAGGGGAATTCAAACTATTTTAGGCATAAGTTCTGGTTTCAAACAATTAAGTTAATAAGTCTGATAAAATAAATTAAGAAAGAGGTATGTGTCTCCAGAGGATGATTCAAAGCATCAAAACCTAAATGTCCATGTGCTCAGGGGATACATTTACTGCTAGAATAGCTTCGTTCTTTCAACTGCTTTCAATTTAGCTCAGCTCGCTAATGAATTTAATGGCTGATACCTCAAATAATCCCTGTGCAGATGTAATAAAGGCATAAATGCTGAGGTTTGCAATTCAAATATCATAAAGATTTAAAGGTATATACACTAAGACCTGTTTGTTGAAATGCAGTTTCAGACAGTGCCATAAACTTATCTGGTACATTAAACACAGGGTCAACGCAGCAGCTTTCAGCTCAGTCTTAGTTAAGCATTGCAAAATCACAACCCGAGTAAGACACCTTCTCTATCTCCAAGAGTCTATAACCTCAACACAGAACATTGGTCCAAGGCAAGACTACAAAAACAAAATTATTGAGAACATGATCAAATGGATTATCTGTCTAACAAGAGAACCTGGTGTGGTCCATGTTACCAGTTCGCACAGAACTGGCAACACCAGCCAACCAAATGTAAGGATTTTTAAAAGTGTATTTTTATTTTAAGTTTACACTATCCTTACAGAATAAACACCAGTATTAAGCACTGTATCTGTCTTAACACCCTTCACCAACATTATTCCTTACAGTTATATACCCACTTTTTAAGAGGTTTTTCTCTTTCCCTATTTTTCGTCATCATATACTCACCCATATAGTTTTTTTTAACTTTACTTCCTCTTTCAGAATAGTAAGAATAGTAAGAAACACTGTTTCAGAACTTTGTTACAGTTTATTAATACCACTGCTGCAATACATAAAAACTACAAACAAACATAAGGTAATGTCGCTGGACTAAGCAGAATTTCCTATAAGAAACTTAAATTACTGGCAATAATGTAACCTGGAAATTCTAAAACAAGTGTGTAGCAAACTTTATCACTTCATCTGTAAAAACATCAATATTAGATGATACTTTAAAGACCTTACCTGATTTTAAATGTGTTTATCCAAACATATAAAGGTAAAGCAGAAGTTCTTTGTTGCTGCTCCCGTATGGCTTCTGGCAGAAGGTATTCAATTGAAAGAGCATCGTGTTTGATGCGACATCTCGCTAGTGCAGCTGCCAACTTGGTCTTAAATCTACAAAAACAAATCACAAGTTTACTAAGTTTTATAAATGCTTACAGCAGCTGTTAACATGCAAGGCTTCTACTACAATAAAATGCTGCTTAGAAACCAAACAGAACACCAGGCCTCATTTTGCAAGCTGCTACAGAAAATACACACTCATAGGACATTTTCTACCCCAAACAATGGTAGATGCAAGGTACATAGTTAATACTGTTTTACTTAAATGCACAAAAGACTGGAATTATGACAAATTACTCTGAAATAAACCCATTTTCTCAGCTAAACAAATCAAATATGTGATTCCACTGAAATCTGTGGAATAATGTTGGAACTGAAATCTGTGGAATCATGTTCCCATTGGAACAATAATCCCATTTCTTGGTATGTTTGAAGATATAAATACATATATGTGCAGAATGAGCATTTGACAAAAGCTGACTTCTAAATGTGTACAGAAACAATGTAAGTATGATGGCAACCAGGAGTCAGTTTGACTACTATTAAGTAAAAATCCCAGAGGAAATATTCCATCTTCTCTTCCCACAAGCTTTATGCATAATCTTCACAGGTGATAATTCAAAGCAAATAAAAATTGCTGGTGAGGTACTTCAGATGTCAACACGTATTACTTGCTGCCCTCCGTGAATACCTTGGACTTAAAACATTCACGAACTTCTGGGGTTATTCTAAAGCCAGGAGCGACACAATTTTGTCCAACAAATGCCTGTTGAGTTCATCAAAAGTCTGAAGAAATAACTACTTGAACACTATGTAAAATGTTTAATTTACATATTCTTTTTTGTTCCAATTACTTAATAAATATTTAACAAAGTTCCATAATAGCAGTACTGCTAAATAAATGGATATTATTCCATTCCATGGCGTCTTGACTCTCTTACACTCATACTTATGAATGTTTACTGAGAATTTAATTTCTTTTGTAAAATTGTAAGAAAAAAGTTTCAATTACTCCAAAATAAAATGCCTTTTTTCTAGCAAAATATTCCACAATATAAAGATGGTTTGTTAGTCATATTTTACTTCACTGTAGGAATATGAAAGTTTCCCTTCAGACTAGGTTCTCATTAAAAATAAAAGAAGCCCACAAAATCTGAAGCTGAAAGACAACTGCAATATTGACAATTATTAAAAAAAGGCACTAGTTATACAAATCTGTAGTTCTGCCAACACATATCAACAAAAAAGTTCTTAGCATATACACCTGTATAAATAACACTCTATTTTCCGAACTTCTGGTACAGGTTCCTCTTCATCAAAACCCTCTCGTGCTCGAAACTTTCGATCTTGTAGGTCATAAAGCATCACAACAAGCAAACTGGTTAATTCTTCTGGCTGCAACAGAAAAGGAACTTGATAGAGAAAGTGACACAAGGCATGGCTTTCTTCTGCAAAAAGATCCATATCAAACATCAGTCTCCCACGTTAAGAGGCATTAAAAATTCCAATGAAGCACTTATTTGTAAGAATATGAAAGTAATTCCTCATGGAGAGTTAGTAAAACACCTAAGAGTTTCTAAAAACTCAAATACACAACTGAAGTTATTTAGCTTATCAAAATCAAAACCACAGATAATATACTACATCTTAACAACTTTTAATGTTATCAGAATTTAAGCTTTGAAATTATTTTCTCCTCGTAAAGTATTTCCTCGAACAGCTAAGCTAACAAAAACCTCTTGACTATCAATTTGTCTCTTGTGAGATTCTTCAGTATATAAAAACTGATAAGCTCAGTATATAACTATTCTGCAATTGCAACACATGTAAAACCTCCTACCCATGTCTAAATGTTTAAAATGGGGAGCATCTCTTTCTTAGGGACAGTAATTAACAGCACTTCAGTTACTCTTGTCTACCTCTTTTCATTAAATTCCTGCAGTTCTTACACCCTCAAAATTTCTTCTCACAATTAGGTTGGTTCAAAAGTAATTGCAGTTTCAGACAGCGAATTTTAAATCATTATAACTATGCTCAAACACATCTTTATCAATCAAAACAGAGACCACTACAATCAACACATTTTTGCCAACAAGAAATAAGTTTGTTTATCCCTGTAGCATAAAAATCTATGCTTCAGGATTTGACGAACTCTTGGGAAGCATATCATGGATCCTGCTGGTTGTGGAAGCGTTTTCCCTGTTAAAAGTTGTTGAGATGTTTGAAGAAGAGCTACGTGGTTGGCAAGAGGTCAAGTGAATATGGCAGATGAGGCAAAACTTCGTATCCCAATTCATTCAACTTTTGAAGCGTTCATTGTGCAACATGTGGTCAGGCATTGTGGTTGAGAAGAATTCGGCCCTTTCTGCTGACCAATGTCAGCTGCAGGTGTTGCAGTTTTCGGTGCATCTCATTGATTTGGTGAGCACACTCCTCCGATGTCACCGTTTCGATGGGATTCTGAAAGCTGTAGTGGATCAGACCAGCAGCAGACCACCAAACAGTGACTGTGACCTTTTTTTGGTGCAAGTTTGGCTTTGGAAAGTGCTTTGGAGGTTCTTCTTAGTCCAACCACTGAGCTGGTCATCACCAGCTATCATATAAAATCCACTTTTGACGGCACTTCAAAACGACATCTTTTTTTATTTTCAGTCAGCTCCTGAGGCACCCACTGATGGAGCTTTTTCACCTTTCCAGTTTGCTTCAAGCATAGAATGGCTGAATTAGAGTTCTTCGGCAACATCTTGTGTAGTTGTCAGAGGCTCAGCTAGGACGGTTGCTCTCAGTTAGTCATTGTCAACTTCTGCTGGCCGCCACTACACTCCTCAGCTCAAGGCTCTGGTCTCCTTTGCGAAACTTCTTGAACCACCACTGCAATGCACATTCATTAGCAGTTCCTGGGCCAAATGTGTTGTTCATGTTGTGAGTTGTCTCCACTGCTTTATGACCCATTTTGAACTTGAATACGAAAATCACTCAAATTTTTTGGTTTTGTCTAACAACATTTCCATAGTCTAAAATAAATATAAACAGCGAGTGATAAGCAAAAAAAATAAGCCAGAAAAGTGCATTAAGAGGATGTATAACACATCCACATTTAAGAATGTATCCAATATCAAATGGCAAATTTCAACAATACAAAAAACTGCAATTACTTTTGCACCAACCTAATATGATCAAAATTAGCTAGAAAACTCAAAGTATTAGGGATGTACACCAAACACAAAATGTTACCATATAAGTCTTATTTCCTTACAAAAAACAAGCCAAAGAAAAGTCTTCTCACAACCATCTCCACAAATAATTCTGGTTTAATTAATCTCGCAATTTTCAAACGCATCAAAGACTAAACTGGGAACCAGTTTATTACTCTGCCTGACCTAGATTTTTTTCTCATATCAAAGCAAGGAAGCATATTGAGAGAGTAAACTGGACCAATTTTTGCCAGTACAATATTTATATGCAACCGTTTGCTCAGGAAATGAAACATGGGTTCAATGCATTCTCTTCTCTGACGGGGTCCACTCCACGCTTTCCAACTCCTAGGGACAGAAAAGGAGCAGGAAGTTTTTCCCCACTCACAGGGGGACACAGCTGGGAAGGAAAACACATGGACTGGCTCATGGACAACATCACTGTCCAAAGTATTACACTGCAGTAAGCATTACGGTCCACTCTCCTGCCTTCCTTCTTTGAAGGTTTTGATTCCCAGCAGCAAGGTGCAACAACAGCCTCACAAACAATATATCTAGTACCTCGGAGATTGATGCTTTAGACAACTAACTAAAAAGGACAGCAATATTTCAGTCTCGGGCTACTGTATCGTTCAAAACAACAAATGCTGTTTTGAATAATGTTGCAGAATCCTCAGAAAAGGTTCTAATTACACCAACTCAGAAAATATACAATTTATTTTCTCACAAAAATATTCACTTACTATTGAGTGGCACGGGTAAACACAACTGTCTAACAACATTTCTTCAAGAAGATCTTGATCTGCAGAAAAAGAAAATACTGACAAGTTAGACTGAAATCCACAAGATTCTATGGAGGAAAAAGAAAAACTTATAAATCACTAAAGAAAAAGCTGAAAGTTTAAACATCATGAAAATTAAGGGCAAACTGAATCAGAAACAGTTACAACTACATAATTCCTTTACAGGAAAAAGTAGAGAGTTTAAATGTTTGATTTCACAAAATGATAGCAACACTCAGATGTACTTAAATATTTGAGGGGTACGAGGATTCTAGTAGTAACCTGTAGTTTAACAAAAGATTCCCCAGATCTCTGCTGTCAGACAGAAACTAAACACTTCGTTTTTACACATTTTCTCTGCTGCATCACTTCTATTGGCAATTCTTAGAAAAGTTTTGTACTTACACTTTAAAGCATTGAAAGCCAGTCCATAAGAAACACGCTGGGAATACTCATCTTTAAAAGTGAGCATGGGAGTTACTGAGCCATCACCATACCGCACCAGTATTTTATCTTTACTCTTTTCAGTGTGAATGCCTTGAAAAATCTTAGCTGCATTCATGTATACAGAGTCGTGATAGCCATTCTTCTCAATCAGAGTCATTGTTCTTTTTTCAACGGATCCTTTTTCATCTGAATTTTTCATTTCATTTAAGTCTGAAGTATCATTTATAACATCCTCATGTAAAGACACCAAGTTACTTTTAGAACCTGGCATTTTTCCAGTTGCTGATTGTGTAAATGCAAGTCACAATCCTGCAGCCTCTGCAAAAAACAAAGTTTGTATTGAATAATGATATTTTCTTTCACTAGAATACACTTTCCCCTTCATTTTCAGGTTTTCAAATAATTTGTTTTCTTTTTTAGGATCCAGTCCTTCAAATATGTGTATACTTATATCATCTCACATACTGGAAAGTATTTATAATACTTTTCTTACCTTATTTATTTTCACTCACGTAGATACAAAGACTAGTTACTTGTTTTAAAGAGACCACTGCTTTGTAACAGATGATCCTAAACAAACTATATGCAGAGATTTGATTCTCTGTGTCTAATAAGAAGCATTATTGTTGCAGACAGAATAGGATCTCTCACTAGAATTGCCCTTTAATAAAAAGACACTACAGAAATTTCAAAGCGGCCATCATTCTTCCAAAGAAGAACCATCTCGAAGAGAGTTGCAGTGAATTCCACATGCTTGTCCATTCAACTGCATTATCTGTTCCTAAAAATGGATAATAAACATCACGTAAGTGTTAACGTATTTAATGTATTACCTAAACAGCACAATTTTAAATGCAGGAAATCCATTCTGACAATCTCTCAATATATTATCGAACTCTTCATACGTCCATGTGCATTTCTTAAATTTTCTGCACATCTTATATAATCAATAAAATAAAAATTACCTTCCCCAGAGGTGGAATAGGGCTATTAAAAAAACAAACAAAAAAACCCAACAAAAACAACAAAAAAAACCCCACAAACAAAACAAAACAAAAAAACACCAAACCAAACCACCACAAACCAAAAAGCCCCAGTGTTAGTTGCATCCAAACATATGCTTAATTTCCCTATAAAACCTACTTTACTTAAAATATATCCATCACACTGCTTGGATTTACCTTACTTGCTCTGGTTACTAAAACATGCGTTTATGACAATGCCTGAAGGCTTAAAAATCAGGTTAAATGTTCAGAAGAGGGCTAAGCTGAAACAAATTTAGTCACATGGGAAAGATGTAAAAAAAAAAAAAAAAAAAAAAAAAAAAAAAAAAAGGCGTATAAAAGAACAACAAACCTTAGTCTTCCTGTGTGGGGAAGAATACAAGAAAACTGTAAGGAATTCAGCAGCTTTAGCACAGACAGCTAGACGTGGATTTGGTGCTGACAAATAGTTCTGGATATTTTAGGATTAACAGCAGAGAACAGCAGAATTTGTTCTTTTTGACAGTCTAAAAAATCCAAAAAGGTGATACTCTGACCAAACAGAATTTTCTCTTTTGCTACATAATTTAGCTCCGTATAACAATTCTCAAGTTTTTTCCCTGTGCTCCACACATTCCTCAGGATAAACTACACACCTCTTCTCCACAGGTGAGACATCCATGCTCAGTATCCTTTTTTCCTCTCCCCTTTCCTGCCCCCATCACACAGAACACAGTGGAGAGGAGGATGGCAGCACACGTGGCTGGCGGGGAAAGGAGGAACACCAGCTGCTGTCCCCAGCCAGCAGCCATGAAATGTCCCATGCTGAGCCAGCATTCCCCCATTCAAACTCTCTTTCCCCAATCTCCTTCCCAGGATTTGCTCCCCAAAACTGAAAGCTGCTAACTCTGTAGCAGCAACTTTTTCTGTCTCTTTACAGAGGTCTTTGGCCTCAGACAAACAGCTTCTTCTGGTGGGAGTGAAGCACCAACAATCTTAGTGTTAGATCCAGCACCAATGGATCCATGGAGCAAATGTAAATTTATTTTATGAAGCCATACAGAAACAGAACAAGAAGCACTATCAAAATAAAGCAATATTCTTCACTAGAATAAAGTACCAGATTAACTAAACCAAACTGAAACTCTTGTGCTTAGAAAAGAAAAAAAATCATAAATCCTTTCAGGATGTTTTACACTAATCTGACCTGAAGACCAATATGACTTCATAGAAACGAGAACAGCACCTAACAGGGACCAGGAGCTCAAATTCCTTCACCAGCTGAACACAAAATACTCCTTTTTAGAACATGTAGGAAGGGAATTAATGTTTGTGGTGTCAGGACTTAGGACCTGAAGGGTTCCCAATTACTGTTTGTGACTTCTTTGCCAAAGCCATTTGTGCCGACCTGCTGACCTGCAAGACACACTCTATTAAGATGATTTGATGAATACACTTTCCCAAAAGACAAATGTCATCTTAATAAAGATGAGATGACAGTGCTCTGCTGTGTGCAGACTGTACAGCTGCGACACTGTAAATTATAGCTTGGATTACTAAACTCTGTGCCAAGTAGAGAACACCAAGCTTGATTAATACAAAGCTCAGCTGAGAAGAACTAGAGAAAAGACTCTGCCTTTGCCTATGGAAGAAGTGAGCTGAATCTCAGATTACTGAGTTGAAGGGAAAAAACCCTCAAGGTCCCAAGGAGGTCATCATTCTCCTGAAAGCGAGAATGGCCTTCAAAGTTCAGAATTTTTTTTCCCATTGTTTAGTTAAGAAAATCTTCAAACGAATCATTAAGTTGTTTTATTAGAGGGTCACGAAGAGAGGTGAAGAAAGAATGTGAGGATAAAAAAAAAAATATCAAAATAAATATTTCTGAGTCTACAAACACTAAACTAATCTGATTTGGACACAAATCCAGCATCTCTCCATACAGTCCTACCCACTGATTCAGTGTTAAAAATATGTCCATATTCTCAGTGACCTGGCTGCCTAGAGGTACAACTGCCCCATCTACCAAGCAGAAACTTGCAATAAAGTTTCCAAGTCCTTTCCAATATACTTCTGCAATGTTTTCCTTAAGCTTGATCAGAACTTAAAAACACCTGTGACTAAACTTCAACGGACAGCTATTGGCCAGGTGTTTTCTATGACACCCAGAGCACGTGCTGCAAGCAGCAAGCACCTATCTCAGGACAATATTGGTTGTGAAAGCACAAAAAACAGGCAAGGAAGTATCTCCCCACTTCTGCTTCCAAGTGATAGTCCACTAAACTGATGACAGTGATAAGCACAACTCACTGTCAGCGCAACAGTTCAACGAGCAGTACCAGCAGCACCAAAAGGCAAAGGGGACGCTTCTTGTGTCTGTTATCTGTGCAAACGGACATACAAATCTCTCTCCTGAAAACACCCATATTATGGATGCTGACAGACTCGAGTTACTGTTATCCAAGTACAAACAATACCAATAAAGATAAGAAGACTGCAGGTTTCAAACAGTAGAGTGGGAACTAAGGCTATACTGCTTTATAGCCAGGCAGTGCAAAGTAGGAGGCCTGGAGGAGTTCACAACTTTTTTCCCTATCTTTTTTCCAAAGACTGCGTGAAGGTCTCAGCTGCTCTGGTAGGCTTTGTATACAAAGCATTCAACACATCTAGGACTAAGCCCACAGGAAAGACAAGGGAAGAGCACCTGTAGGGAATGTGAGTGAAAGAGAAGACATCATGCTCATGTTCTGAGCAAGCTCTGGAAAAAGGTGGTTGAGGTGACCTTTTTCTCACTCCTTAAGGCATTTGGAAAAAAGTAACACACCAGGTATCTGTCAGGTACCCTCACAGATGTCCACCAAACGGAACTGCCTCAAGACCAGCATGTTTAAATACGTAAGAGAGATTTAATCATTGCTTCCCAACACCAGAGACACACTACCCTTTTAGCCAGTATGCCTGCCAATGGAACTGAAAAAAAATTTAATTCACTTATTTGAATGTTCTCAGTTTCAAGTGAAGTGCTTCACAGACCATAGGTTTTGCAGTTATCAACACCACTAGAAAAATACAGTGTTTGTGGTACACCATATAAATCCATATGCATAACAAACAAAAAATGTGTTTCTAGTTTATATGTAACTTAAAGTGGAAGTTAAACAGCATACTATAAACACTCAGCTTGAAGGATGGCTCTAGCTTTGACTTAATGAACTCAAATGAACAGAGTTATGACATTTATTCACTGCACAGAATAGTGAAGCATTTCCACACACACACCCCTATCAAAGTCACTAATTCCTCTGTTTATATACCAATACATGTGTTTTTCCAGCTTCTTCAGTTATCACCTTTTTCAGTAGCTTCTACCATTATACAATCCAGGAAAACATGTAAACAATAAAGAACCCCACAGGATCTGTGTTGTATCAGGCACAGCACACAGCCCAGCCACTTAGTACTAGCACATTAACTGGAATTGATGAAAAGCAGCTCTCTGACCAGGGACACAGTTCCTCACACACCAACAGTAAATGCTTGACAGCCACACACTGTTGGTTTTTTTCTTACTAATCTTACAGGTATACATGACCACATCTGCCTTCTAGCATCAGCTGAGACTGTCTGAGCAGAGCTCCAAGGGATCGCGAAGCTGCTGCTGTCCCCAGTTTCGGTTAACCAAGCTGGAGGAGCTCCAGTTAACCAAGCTGGAGGGAATGGAAGCTCAGCGAAAGTCAGGAAAAGGCAGCCACTAGACCATTCCCCCGCTTGGCTTTATTTATGAGAAACTCATAAATAACTGATGAGAAACTCATAAATAATGAGTCAACTCATATAATGTCAACTCATAGTAGTAATACAAAAAACAAAAGCAAAAACTTGTGTAAATACACAAAGCATTTCTTGAAACACCGGGCTGCAAGGCCTTAAGAAACAACGCCTCCAACACCATACAGGTGTGGGCAGGGCAACTGCTAACCCCTTGCCCCTCAGCAGTAACCCAAAGGTCCTTTTTTTTTTTCCTCACAGGGTTTCTGCCGGCCGCTGCGGGAGAGGCGGCCCCGCCACCGAACTGCCCCACGCTGCCGCCGGGCCTGAGAGGGGCCTGAGGGGCTCCTCAGGGGCTCCCGCGGACCGCGTCGCGTCAGCCTCGGCACTGAAGCCCAGCGCCAGGGCTGGAGTTGCCCACGCCGCCCCGGCCGCCCCCTCAGCGGCCCACACGACCCCGCCAACCCTTTCCCACGAGCCAGCGGCTTCCCGCCGCCCGCCCACACACACCTGCCGCGCCGGGGACCGTTGGGCTCGGCAAGGGACGCCGCCACTCCCTGTCCTCCGATGGGGGGGTCCGCCTGCACAGCTGCCCCCACCTGCCCGCCTCTCCCGCCAGCAGCCCCCCTCCGGGCCGGGGGCGTTGGTTCGGGCCGTGGCGGCGCTGTGAGGACACTCAGCTCAGTCCCGCCCGGCCGCCCAGTGGGGTCCTAGGGGGCGTGGGCCCCGTGTACGGGGGCCAGGCTGAGCCCTTCCATCTAGAGGTTCTCCAGGAGTTGCATAAGTCATTAAGAAGCCACAACAAAATACCCAGATCCGCCTTGGCAACGGCACGTGTGTGCATGAAACGTGTTTCCCAAGGGTTGCCATCTCCCGACCTTAACCAAAATCCCTGCTTCCGGAGCGAGAGCTGCTTTGCTTTTTTTTTTTTTTTTTTTAAAAAAGAAGTTGTTTAATTCCCTAAACAGCCTTAATTATTGTGAACACTTTGAAAAATAAATCTTACCTACCTTTACATTTCTAACTGCATCAAAACACCATCAGTTACAGGATTGGAAACCCCGAAAATAACAGGAATAGTCCCACATAAGGCACTGGGTTTTCATTTGCAGTTGAAATTAGCGGGGTGGTATTTACCGCAGGCTGTGCCCTCATAATGTTTTAGCTGTTTCAACCCCACCTTTTATTCAGTCTCAAAACACATAATTTGATCTGGCTTTCTAGTTGTTTCCAGGCTTTTTATTTACATTTAAAAAAAAAAAAAAAAACAACAACAACCACACAAAAAAAACACACACACAAAAACAGGTGTTTCTGGAAATTAATAATCAAAAAAATGGATCAGCCATAACCTTGTCAGAAATCTATTTTTTCCCCATAAACTTTGTTCGTGTTACATCAGTGCTGTTACGGGCAATCTTTAAATTCTCCTTAATAGGGAAAAATGGCAAAATCCCCCACAATTCAGTTACAATCTGCAATGACTTTCAGTGTGACATTTCTCCAGTACGATCCTGCCTGGCCCCTGGCACAAGCACCTGCCACAGGTGCAAATGCTCTTATGTGGGGAAGGCAGCAGTTCCAAGCCACGGCTGCAGTAGCGCTGCACAAAACCAGAACCAGGATTTGGTCTAGGTCAACTTTCCATTTAGTGAAGCTCAGCACACATCTTAGCACATCCATGTTTTTTACAAATTGAGAGGTCCCTGAGTTTTTTTGGGAACAAGCTCCATTGCAGCACACAAGCCAGCACTTGTTACCCCTGCTAAAATGTGGACGCTAGCCAGATCCCTTTCTGGTGTCAGCATTATCAGGTATCTAATCAAATCAAGCTGCGACTGTGCAACCAACCTGCAACTTTATGCAATTGCGTGCATCAGGACTAGAAAATTCGGAGCGTTAAAAGCAATCCGTAGTTTGCTGATAGGACAAAGACACCTTTCTGGTTTGGATCTGCTACGTGCTCTGGCGACACTGCTGCAATTGCAACAGCAGCAATTAATTACAACTCAAGCCAAGCGGGCTGGGTAAACTTCGTGCATAGTAGTTCAAACAAATCTTGAATTCTTCCTGATGAAGGAGAGGAATATATGATTAATAGGCTGTGTGGATCAATGAGGCGCTATACTAGCAACAATAAAGATGGAAAGGAGTTTTTTGTGCTGTTTATTTCATTTTGTCCAAATAGATATGGCAGATCTTTTTAAAAGACCTGACTGGAAATTACTGCTCAGTGTCGTTGTCGTTTCTGTGCACTACTCTTTCACCTTAAAAGTGAAGGTGAATTATTTCGCCTTCAGGCGAATATTATCCAGGTTAATATTATTTTGCTACTGAAGATCAGGAAAAAAAATCCATTCTTCTTGCCAGGTTTTATGAATTCAGGTTATTCTTGAATTTGAGATGGCAGATTAGTTACGAAGACAACTGGCTTGAAGAGGAAGGTGATGGAAATCAAGTAGTGCTTTTAAAGGCAATCGGGTTTCTTCTTGTTTGAGAAGTCAAGGATTAAGCACTTCCAGTACAAACTGGAGTATGTCTAAATTCATCAAAAGCATGCTTTTAAATTAAGACACCAAATCATTCACCAAATCATTCAAGTGTCTGAATGGTTTAAATATTAAAATAATTTTCTCATGTGCATTTGAATAAAAACCTGAAAAAAAGAGTTAAGGAAGATGACTGCTTTTGCTCTTCAAATGCCCAATGACTAAGTGAAATCATTACAGATTTTCAAATTAAATCAAAACGAAATAGCGCATAGCAGAACCAGCAAAGAGATGCTACTGAGTACTTAAAAATTCTCCTTTTCTGGTGATCTAAACTCCATATTGTAATGCACTACTCTGCTGGCTCAGGCAGAAGGAGATCTTTTAAATTTGAAGTCTTCAGTCACCTGGTTATCTGTGCATAAAAACTGTTTGGAGCAGTTCTGATAGTAGGCATTTGACCCAGATTTAGAGGAGTGGGATGGGAAGTTTTCTCTGTCTTAAATTTGAATGTACACCATTTCTGAGTATTGAGCACCCACTGAGGAGTGTGTCTGACTATTCTTTGCTCCAAGCACGTGATTTAGGATTCTCTGGAACTAAGAGAAAGCCTCTTTTCATGTAACTGAGGGCATTATTTTCCTGTTAATTTTTCAATAATTTTGTCAATTGATTTAATTCATACTCGAATTAATTTCTCCTGAATTGTTGAAAGTAAAATAAAAAATTCATCCAAGACTTTCACCTTGTAGAATTTTTCATTACTCATTTCATGCACAGGAACTTGGGTTTAATAGCTTGCGAAGTTCTCCATAGTGAAAGATCAGTAAATAATTTACTTCAAGTAAATAAGTCATCAATAATATCTACCGGGATGGCATGTGTAATGGGTATGTGTGTATTTATCATCATGTTCTTGGTGGCTATGGAATCTGACCCTTTGTGTTGTTGCTCTGTTTTGATAGCTCTTTCAGACATACTAGATTAAGTATTAAATATATGAGGAAGGGTGCCATTTCTTTTTTATTCAATACAAGTTGCAAAATTAATGTGTACACAGAGGTATTATATAGCAACTGGGAGTTGGTAGCAGAACAAAGACTTCAGCAGCTTTCTCTCCTTTAAACACTCTGTGACTAACTGTGGTTTAAGTCAAACTGAAAATAAGTTTTGTTGCAGAAATTTTCAGAAATTTGATGGTTCAAAGCTGAGAGTCACTGTAATATTTTGTTTGACACAAAGATGTCTTTGTTTTATTTTTCAAACCATTTAACGAGTACCATGTTTTAAATTTAAAGCCTTTAGGGACCTATAGTGGTGAAAGACATATGAGATCTTACCTTAAATTCTTGTTTTCTTTTATGCCATTCCTTCTTGTTGAAGTGTTGCATTTACCATAGATTTCTGAAATATTTGTTGGTATCCTGGTTAGGCTCAGCTCTCCTACCTCAGACGTGGAAGATTTATGTTCTAGAGTGGAGAGTCTTTTAGCAGTTACAAGTTGATCTGAATGCAGTATAATAACTGCGGCCTTAAATACCATTTAACCATCCACAAACTGCTTCCTGGACTCTAAGGTTACCTGAGAGCATAGGACTGAGGAAATATTGTAAAGGTGAATAAACGAGTCTTCCGCCTTTGCTTTTCTAGTCTACTTGCAAATCCAGCCAAAAATTTAAGAGGTTTGTTCGAAAAACAATTTTTGATATTTAGTTTTTCTGGATGTTTTTATTTTAGTTTTAAAGTTAATGGCCAAATGAGTCCAAAAATTGCTAATAGCTTCAGAATGATCAACTGTTCACTGGAAAGGTTGCCTAGATGTGTTCTTTACTAAACTACTGTGCATTTATTTAATTTTATCTTATAACAATTACAAGAAATCTTGGATTATGCTTTATAATAAGGAAAAAAAACAAGTTGGGTTTGATCTGGAATGTTATAATGTTTCCCCGTTCACTCTTCTGACTGTTTATTTTACAACGTGGAGGAGTGTGACTGTAACTCAGAATAGCACAAAACAACTAACAGGAATTGGCTTGAGACTAATAAATACCCCAGTAGAAAACAGTAGGCTAGATAAAGCATTATTTTAGCCATTTGAAGTGTGGAGGAGAAGGGAAATCTGACTGTGAGGTCCGAAGAAGAAACCTGGATATCAGGCACCCGTATAGTTGCTGTTAATCTGTGGGAAGAAAGTGAGCTGCCTCAGGGATAACAGGAGTAAGAGACAGAGGAAACAGAGCCAAAGTTTCTAGCCAAAGCCTACCAGAGAAAAAGGACCAAAGAAGGCTAGTGAAGCTTCCAGTCACACAGAAACAGAATAAAATGGCCATCACTGCAGCAATAATTAACTTTTTTTTGCCCTCATAACCTTAGCTTTCCAATTCTTCAAATAGAATGATTAAGATTTTTTGTGAAAACACAGCTGTCAGGTTATTAATAAAACATTCCTCTCTGGTGTCATTGGTTTATAGGTTGTGTAAATACATTTCTATTGTTTCTTTACCAAGAAAAATGCAAGGCTGAGTTCCTTGTTTCTGATGGTTATGACCTTTAACTAATATTGTGATCATTGCTGCTAACATTAAGATTCAACAGTGATTTTCTATTCACAGATACTTTTCATAGACATTTCCAGCACAGGCAGAAATTGTTCTGGCATAAATGGACAATTAGCAAAATAATATTGGTTAGCAAATCTAAAGTCTGACATATCAATTTAAAAAAAAAAAAATCAATTAAAAAAAAACACAAACAAAAAAAGCTCCGTGCGTGCACTTAAAATAAACGTAGATACATTCATAATATTATTATTTTAAGTTATGAACAGGGGAACAATTACCGGTACAAATATTTCCCTGTGTAATCTAATTACAGCACAAATGCAAGGATTTAACATATAAGTCACCTTAGCTGACAATGTTTATAGTTTATCAAGAAAAACAAAAGTACTGCACACATTCCATAGAAACCTTTTGTGTAAGACAATGTTGATTTATGTATATACTAATAAAATTGCGAAGATGTCTGCCAGGAAGATAAAGGAGACACAGGACAGAGAAGTAAAGCACAGGCAGATAATTTGACCCCAAAAAGCAGTTGTCGTGAGGTTTGGCAACGTGTAAGAGAGAACATTCTTTTACCTGTCGGGAACAACATGTTCAGGTTTTAGTGACATAAACAACTCATTTAATTTTCATCTTGTACAAACATAAGCACATCTATACAGAATGGAAAGCCCTGAAGCTATAAATGTGTAATGAACTGAAGCTCAAAAGATTTGTTCGTGTCACTGCAGTTGCAAGTAAAATTATAACCTGCTTTGTTAGTACATTTTTTGTGGAACATGTCTAAAGTGGTGCACAACATTTTCTCTGTTTTCCTCCTTTCTCCTATAACTTAGTTTCAGAGACAATCTGAATTTCTAGGACAACTTGAGCAGATGCAAAGAAGTAGGACCCTCTGTTCTTCTCCAGCACCCCTGCACAGTAACACTAGACAACAGGACAGATTTAGGCTCCTGGGGCCCCAGCAGCCTTCCCTCTCACCACCTGCACTCACTGAGCTGAATTTAAATGCTCTTACTGAGTTCAGGGATACAAGAGTGAGCTTTCTTGCCTCATGCTTCTGCCCAAGTCATATCCACCAGTGGTGTCAGCTTTGAGATCCTTAATTCATTATGCCAGTTCTTCCTAACAGTTTTCATTCCATTCACAAGGAAATTTTAAATATCCAGATGCATGGGAGGACTGGTGGTGTGAGGTTGTGTATGTTCCCCTCTGCACTCCAGCTTTGCACTCTGTTGCTGATATGCCTCTTACTATGGTGGCAAAGTTTCATTTACAGAGACCACAAACCTGTGCATGCTAGTTCTACCTTAAATCCAAATTCACTGCTGTCCATGTCTCTCCTGTGATCTCGCCTCTTCTATAAGAGTCATGTCAAGGCCAAAGTGAACTCTAAATGAGACATTAAGATATCTGTTTGTCTAAAGCAAGTGAACACACATGCTGCTAATGTCCACAAGCACCTGCTTTACTGTGTTCAGTTTTATTGTTAGCACAATGATATGCCCAAGAATCGTCCTGAGTTTAGTTAATTTTTCCTCCTTTTGTCTGGAGAAGAAGTCCAGTTTTCAAATCCCTTCCACCTCCAGGTGAGGCTCCAGCCCCTTACTTATAAAACTTAGAGTATCTATCTGCCAGATCAAACAGCTCTGACAACTCTGCCTGTTTATACAGTGCACCCACCCCTGATGTCGGAGTGATTTAGCAGGGGAGCTCTGCATTCCAACAGTCTTCCCTGTGACTCGCTATCATCTAACAGCACACTTTTCAGGTACTTCACCCAAGGCTATTTTCATGTGGCCCTTAAAAGTTCGCAATGTGTGTTAGGCAGTGTTATTTAAAAAGCTGTAAATCTTAAAAAGATAGTTGTACTTCCAGGGCTCAAACCCTTAACAACATAGGCACATATTGTAAGAAATCTTGTTACAATCCAGTAGATTTTACAGGATCAGGCTGTTAACTATAAACTAAGGCAGAAAATTAGCATATTTGTTGTGATTTTCCTGCTTTCTTTGCCTACTGAAACTTATTCATCTAAGAGCTAAGTCTCAATTGAATGTCAGCACGCTGACTTTGCAATTTAAGATACACCTGTTTGTTGCAGGACATCTTCCTGATTAAGAGCATTCATCACAGTGCCTGTACATATTTTTCTCTGCTGATGAAGCTGAGCCCCGTTTCAGAAATCTCTGGCACTGCTCTGCAGATAAGAATATTGTAGAGCAAGCCACAACTGTAACTCTCCTTGGAATGCTGCCAAGCATTTTAAGTCTCAAAATTAACTTAACTCAGCCCTATTCAAAATATCAATCAGTTCCCTCTCAAATCTATCTTATGTGAAACAGATTTTCGAAAAGTGTTTCTTAAGCAATACAATTTCAATGAAGCTGTTGTGGCAGTGCATATGCATCATCACATCATTGGCTGGGGATGAGGTTGTTTGATCTATTATGCAGTCACAGGAATAAAAAAAACAGACTGTGCTCCTATTTGTTTCCTTTCACCATTTGCAGCTCGCTTGATAAGTGCCCTTGCATGAATTTGTCCATTTTCCCTTTCTGAATACTTTGTCGCAGTTTTCCAGCAGTAATAACAAAATAGTCTGTTAGTAACATGAATTGACAGTTTTTTTAGTGTGACCATTGCGTTTTCACCAATATCTAGCAAATGGAGATAATGAAAAGGCATGTTCTTTGTCCTGACAAGTCACAGTTGCATTTTCATGCTCTTGAACGAATGGAAATTGAATGGTTCTCCCAAACAGAGATTAAAAGAATTGAATTCACTCAACTGGCAGAGGCAACATAAGAGCATTCGTCAAAGTTTGGAGGATAAAGATAAGGCATAGTGGTTTTGGATCACGGTTTGTGCTTTTGTCTTTTGCTGGAGTTAAATTTTGCTCAGAACATAATTTGAAATCAGAAGAACATGGCACTGGGTGCTTTGTGGCACACCTCAGATTAGTGGCTTTTTAAAAACCTATTGTCTGTAAAACAGGTAACCTGCATACCCCAGTGACTTTCCAACTTGGCTTTTTGTTGTGTAAAAGGACAGATACTGCCAAGGCTTGGAGCCTGTCCTCACAGTGCCTGTCCTTTCCTCTCTTTGTATTCCTCATTTCTTTCAGGGAGCAAACAACAGCAGTGACCTGATGTAAAGTCTGGCACTTCCCTAACCTCCACCCTGCACTGTTTAAGTACTCTATAAAATAGGATAGGCTTTAGAAAACTCAGCCTTCCAACTGATTGCGTGCATCTAATAACTGCCTTGTAGGCAAGGATCAGTGCGTGTACCTCATGTAAACGATCGTATTGTCAAAATACACAGAGACGTGCAAGCTACAAACCCATACAACTAGTTTTACAAGCTGCTGATAGGTTTTGGTTCTTTCCATGCAGGCCAAAGGCATTAATTCAATATGGGGATGGCCAACATGAAGTGAAGAGCACATTTTTCTTCCCTGTGGTTTTAGCATAATAGGATGTATACAGTTCTCACTGTTCTCGTTGAGGACTGGCTTGAGTATATCTTGTGCTTGACTTCATGGCTTATTTTCTTTTTGTGTTACTCAATGGATGTTGCTGATAAGGTTGCATTTTCAGAACAGTTAAATTAATTCGCATTAATAGCTAAGGCTGTTGAACCCCATTGCGATCTACTGTGATCATATTGAGCAAAATTTTCCTGAACAGAAATAGCAGTGTGCTTATCTGTCCTAAATCAAAACAGCCATCAAGCTTCCGTTTAAAATTTCACTGATTCTGCATCTGTATGCTGGTCTGGTTCAAGCCACTGTGTACATTAGCATTGCACAACTTAGTAATCAATCTCAAACATTATGGGTTCCCAGAGAGACTGTTGGAATTAGATGTGGATGCTTTTCATTGGAGAAAAAACATTTCTATTCAAAATACCACAAGGGAACTAAGAGGAAAATACTAAGAAAAGAATAAGAAAATAGAAGATTGAGAGTATTTTCACATTTATCATCCACCTCCTTTTTGCAAAGCTTTACATCTGCTAAATTCTTTGTGAAGCATTCATTGTAATACACCAGCAAATGATATCGTAACATGAACTTACAAAATGACACAGAAGGTTGTCGTTGCTCTATTATTTCAGTTGTTGAAGCCTTCAGTGATAGTATTAATTGTAACAGAAAGACTGCAGTACCCTGGGTTTTCATCTCGTTAAACAGATAAAGAAACACCGATTGTTTGATATCAGTGTATTTATTGCTAATTTGGAGATTCTGTTCTTCCTGACAGCAATTTCAGATGTGCTTCCGAATTCCTCTTAATCTATTGAAGTATCAATGACAGGAAAATAAAGGGTTGAAAGTCTAAGCACCTTTTTCTGAACCAAGATCTCGAATAGATTTATATTTAAGTTACAGAAGGAGTCCTCAGTTACTTAATCTTTATTTTCTAACTCATTAAATATCTGTCTTGTTCATTCAGATCAACTTCCCTTGGTTTCAGCTGTTAATTACTGACCATAGCAAGCCCTGGACAGGCAAAATACTACATTAGCTCACCCAGCTTCAGATAAAACTGTGTGAGCTAGAAGTTTGAATTAAACATGACTTTCTTACATGGAATTGCATCCTTTCTTAATTTACTCATTCAGGTGACTGACAGTTAAGAAGACTAATAAAGGTTGCTAGAACAAATCAGAACTATTTTACTTTTGCCTGAGGATGTTCACCCAGCAATTTCGTGCCACTTATTTAGTGAAACTTTTGGCTTGAGGTATGCCAATGAAAATGAGAAATAGTAATAATTATGTTAATTTCAGTGATATTGCAGTGATAAACCTGAACCTTGTTTTCTAAACAGGCGTCAGGTTACTTTTGAGAAACCTTCTAGGTCTAGTCTCTCAAGTTTGTCTTTCAAGTTCACAGCACGAAGTCCAGTGACACATTCAGAATTTATGGCAAAAATCACATGTTTCTTCTCAGCTCTGATACCTGGCTGCTTCTGCTTGGCAATAACCTCCCATGATGTGAAAGATCCCAGAATGTGTGGAGGGGACAGCTATGGGGTAGGGGGCTACTTTCCTCGTCAAAAAGATTTCTACTAGTGAGTCGCGTTATAACTTCACCACAACCGAGAGAACAGTTAATGGCAGTTAAAACCTGATCTGATTCTGCTGCTGAATTTCCTATATTTCCAGTACTTCCCAGCGGTGTTCAGATTCTTTAGGCTTACCTTGCAGAACTCAGGTCACACTGACATCCTGATACCTGAATTGAAGCATTTGTAAATGGAAATATACTGCCTGCTATTTCTTAGCATAAGAAGAAATTCCAGAGGAAAAACAATATTCCCAAACCAAACTTTGCCAGAATAACACACATTTTTTTATTAAACTTTACAATAAAATTCTCTAACATTACATTAAGTTTACTATACCAAAGATGTATATGAAATTCAATAGATGACATGGTCAATTTGGCAACATTTGATCAGACAGCTCAGTTATCTGATTGCATTAACACTACGTATCCAAATTCTCCTTGTTCTGTCTTTATATCTCTCCCTGATGGAATCCAAACCCTGGAGTCAAACAATAAAATTTCCCCATCTCTTTGAAAGTCTTGGATCAAAGGAATGAGTGACAACTGTGATCTCTGAGAATAGAAAAGCACACACTTTGGTCAGATCTCACTCACTGTTAAGAAACCGTGACTGGAGATACAGCACATAGTTAAAGTGAAATTAGGGCCAACTCATGAAGTCCAGACCTCAAACTTCATCTGCAACTGCATTGCTGTTGTGATTCTCGATGTTAGTGTTTGAATTCAGTCCCACACTGAAAATTGCAGATCCAGCTTTTTCATGTTTGGAACATAATATTTAAATATGGTAAAAAACATTAAGCTTATCTCTCACTAAGCAGAATTTAATCAGAGCCTCCCTGAGCCCCACAAGCCAATCTTATTTTTTTTTCCTGGATTTCTGATCCATTGGCATCACTTCAGTTGCTGTGAAAAAATATCACCTCTAATCAGATGAAACAACATCATTAGCTTGTTCAGAAAACTCCTCAGGTATTAAAGAGACCGTTGCACAGCTTAGTGCTCAGTGTTAACTGGTTCAATGAGACTGTTGTGAGTCTGGAAAAAAAATCACATTGTCATCTACAGCATCATGCATCACAAAATGCAAAGAATAAATTACTTTACGTACACTTGGGCATGCAGGAGGTGTAATCATCTTGGATGCAGACCAGGAGCTGTCATCCATGCAAGGAAAGCTCCGTGCGTGCATGGACTGGTGACCCTGCTCTCCAGTTCTGCATTGCCACCTCCCGGCCAGGTCCTGGCACACAACTCCTGGAAGCTCCGCATTCACAAGGGTTCTGGCCTTGTGCTGGGACAACCATCCCCTCTTCGGTTCCAAACCAGCCCTAGTGTGGGCGAGGAAACAGGCATATTGAGTCTCCCCATGGTGTTGCTGAGGGTTTTTTGCCTTCCCCTGTCTCAGTAAAGACGACTGGTGAACAATGAAAGATGGGGCACAAAGGCACTGGAGTCAGAGTTTGCACTGTACATAAACCCGTGTGTGACAATATAAAGGTGTTTCCATGTACATGGTGTGTATGGATTGGAGGTATGACACTGCAGGTCCTCAGCCACGTTTTCAAATTCTAAGCTAGTCTGAGACACCATCATTGCATGAGAGATGTCCTCACCCATCCACCTCACTGGTTCTATGTGTTGCTGACTCACTGTAGGGCAAAGTTCAGTATTTCTTTACTAGTAGCCAGGTCACATGGGAAATGGTCTACAGCCTCATTTTTCTTGCCCTTGGCTTCTCCATTTATCTCACTGTCCTGTATAACCAATAGTTGGTAGGGACACATCAAATATGTCCAACACAAAAGCAAAGCAAGGCTTAGACACATGTTCATTTAACAAATGAGTTAGAGATAATGCCTTCTTACCACACCTCTCACCCTGGGATTTGTTATCACCTCTCTGCCAGATGTCACTGGTGGAATAGCACATATGAACGCTCCTCAGCCACGTCACTTCGAAGTCTGATGGCTTAACTTAAGCCATTGTGCAAAGCGGTTCAAGTGAAGATGCAGAGTTTTGCATGGACCGTAGAAAATGTCCATATATTCTCTTCCACCAGCAGAACTGAAAGAGGCACACATTCAGAGCAGGTAGCATATAGCTGGGAGCCCTAGCATTGTGAATTTCTGGGGTTTTTCTTTGTGAATATTTTGTGCCTGATTTCTACTGTGTCTTTCACTGGGGCTTTTAACTAAAGTATTCATAGAGCTTGGTCTTATTTAAAGTAGAATGAAAGGCTCATCATTTTGTTTAATTGTTCCTCAGCTTGCTGGGTATGAAACATTTTAACAGTAAATTTAGAAAATGCACCTGCCTTATAGTTTTACATTTGCATTTCCCATTTAAATCTCAGAAATATATTGAGAGATTAAATTGCTGAGTGGTTAATAAATACACAAAACCAGTATAAAAATACTATGGTTAGCATTATATAGCCTTTCTTCTGTGCCTCTAGTGGGATGAATATGCCCAGCTTTACAGCAGCAGAGAAGCCATTTTAATTAGATTTTTGAATTAGATTTTGTAGACCTGTGAAGAAGAAGAAGGTGGCAAATACAGGCCCAAAGATACCACTGATTGCAGGGAAACTCATCATGCACTGGCAGCATCCTGGTAAAGAAGATAACGTTCTCCAGCCTGACCACACAGGAGGAAGAAACTCTTGCAAGCTCTATCACAGAAAGAGCGCTTGTGTGAGGACTTCAAACCAGCAGGTGTGCAGAGTGTCTCTACATATCCACACACCTCAGGAAAACGTACCAAGATAGAGGGAGACCTGAACTAACAGCAGTGTTTTAGAATTCCTGCAGCAGTGGCATTATATGCAGTTTTCAAAAAGAAAAAAACTGTTTTGCTGAAGGTTTTGTAAGGTAGTATGGCAAAGCTAAGGCTACTTTTCGGGTGCTTTTTTCCTCTGGGTGACTAGTACATGCCAGTCTTCAGGATCAGCAGCTCAATACTTTTTATGACCTTTACTTTAAGAACACTTCAAATGTAAAAAAAAAAAAAAGCCCATGTGTCTGCTATTTCTGAAACAGCAGAAATCGCAATGCTAATTGACAGGCAAACTTCTCAGACATTGTTTTTTCCTAGATGTGGATCATGAAATGAAATTTAACTAGATTCAAAGAGCTGACTGGATAAAAGGGTCAACATTGGGGGTCCCACTGACCATGGTAACACTACTGCAAGGTCAATAGCTGTAATATGAATGCTGACTTTTGAGTTGGTTTTTTTTTAACTAGTCATCTAAGTGCTGTGAAACTGTGTGTCTGGGGCTGGTACTGACTAATGTGTGTATCACTGGAATCATCAGTGCAGTTTGGTGTTTTTTCTTGCTATAGGATCATCTCAGATTATTTAACAAGCATGCAAGCCAGAAGGCATCATTTTTCTTCCATAACGACTGGGGGCATATAAACACACTATTTTAGTTCTGCATTATGGCTACAGATATTTTCAGACATTTCCTTTTATTAAATGATGAAAGGTTTCATTCAGCTTGGGAAAATGACTGGTCTTGGCAATTGCTTACAGCACACAGAGCAAAGAGCAACTCCCTTCTACCTTTTTTCCCTGCATCTCTACTACTTGTCCAGCAAGTGGAGTTGTAGGAACAACACAGACAATTTATCTCGAACTTATTATAAAGAAAAATACCTGTGATCATTAGTAAGGCGAGTTCTACTTTGTCTACACCACTGTACAACAAGTCAAATGTAACACATTCATGAGATACTCATTTACCATCTACTGATTTATTCTCAGTTTTGCAGAAGAGCAAAAGGTCTATAATGTAATTAGTGTTTTCCAGGCCCTGATGCTGGGTAGTCACCAGTACTAATTTTTTTTAGTATCATCTGTCAGTCATTAGCCACTGAGTACATGACAACTGTACAATCCAGGTAGAAGAGATATGAACGTGGTTGAAAGGGGAGATATAGATTTGTTTAGCTTTTTATTATATAGTGCGGTATTCATAAACAAATAGAATAGTGCAACATAAGCAAATGAAATGAAAATGACAGCCTAACTTCATTGACTGTTCATGATAATACATATTTAACTATGGATAAAACAAAATTTATACATCTATTCAGCATATAATTTTTCCCATACCTTACCTGTATATTGCTCTGTTTCATTACTAAAATTTATTTATCCTACTGTCATATCTTGGTCTATACCCTTGCTCTTTTTCATGGAAGCTTGTCTCTGTCAGGATCAGGTCCTGTAACAAATTATCTGCATGGGTTCGATTTCAGTCCTACCCCTGTGCTCGCAAACACTTTTGTACTTTTGGGATAGTAGGACTGCAAGTAGACCCAGGGAGCAATGGCAGCAAATAGACAACTTACATGCTCTAAGTTAAGCAAGTGCAAAGCTCTCTGTAGGATGCGGGCCTTATTCTTATCAGGTTTATCCGATAACTTCCCTTTAGTTAGGTTTTTCTGCCTGGTTCGGTGATTATCTTTGGTCCTCATGTCTGTCCCTCAAACTGCACAGTGTCACAGTGATTGTTTTTCCCTCTCTCATTAAGCATTTTTTAGACCAAGATATACTATTTTTCATTCCCAAGCTGGGCACCGTAATAAACAGGAAAATAACTGGCCAAATCCTCAAAGCATTTGGCATTAATGCACAAGGAATTAATACAAAGTGATTCGTGTCCCGTTATACCTGGATACTTGTATTGTAGTTTTTGCCTTAATGCCTTTTATAAACATTCTACGTGTGCAGCCTTGATAGAGCTTCCCATTTTGTTATAGTCTGACCTCGTTCATTAGGTGTGTGTCTAACGGTGTAGCAGAAGCAGCATGTAGGCCAGGTAGAAAATACTCAAATCTATACTTTAGCAAAATTGGGGTTTAGATGTGGATTCAGGACTTCATGGCTGGCTCTGCCTCTGAAATAGGCTTTTCCAGGTGGGTTGCCCAACCTTTCCTCAAAGCTCCAGGGTCATGAGCATGTGAGTCAACATGACAGTGTGCAGAATATATCAATTTCCAGCCATATGCTCCTTCTGCTCTTTGCCTACTAGTTATATCAGCCTGACACTCTCCTAAATCCAGATTAAAAAGTGGCAGAACTTTACTGAGATGAAGCTTTTCTTCTTATCTGGCTACTTAATCACATGGCCAAAGGACACATTAGCAACCACTTAACTGGGGATAAATTTATGTGAGTGTCGCCACACACAGAGTTGCAAAGGAATTGTTTGGGACTGGGACAGAGAAATCTCTTTTCAAAGAATGGATGAGCCAAAGCCAGTAGCTGATTCTGGAAGCTTTCCCTGCCAGACTAGGTGATAATGTCGGAACCTCTGCTTCCTTTAATCAGAAGGACTAACTTCCAGCATGTGTCACCGTGAACACATTAATCTGTTTAGAGCTACTTGATCAAGTGGAAATGGGACACAGTCACAGGGGACAAGCAGAGAGGAGCCAGGCTGGGAGCAGGCCCTACAGAGCTGTGCAAGTCTTGAATTGAAAAGGAAGGAAATAGGAGGCTGGGCCGTCTCTTTCGCTGCCTCACCAGGCAGGATCACCATGCTTTTGTGTGAGGAGATGGTGTAGGGAGATTGTGGCTGCCCATATGCCATGCTGGGGGTTTTCTAGGAACTTGTCCACATCTGCCTGCCCAACATCCTGCTGGATGTAATATATTGTGAAACTGTTGCGGATATTTGTGTTTAAGTAGGAAACTGCAGATCCAGTGGGTTTGGCATATTTTTTTTTTTCATTATTTTTCTGATAACCTTCAAGCAAGAATCTTAGACTGGAAACAGAAAGGTAGAGCTCGAGGCGTAAATCTGGTGCAGTTGCATCCCGATAACTGCACACACACACACAGGCTGGGCCTTGAAATGCAGGCATTTGAAAATACAAAGAAAAAAATGTTGATCTACATTTCATACTATTGTGAAGGAATTTCACTGCTTCTGAAGATCACCTTATACCTGCACTTTTTTAAAGCCAGGGCGACTTGACTTTCCCCAGGTTCTCTGAGCTAATGTGCCATCAAGGACTCAGTCCTACTTCAAAGTCCAGTTGAGACCCAGGGATGAATGGGCACCGTTATCTTCCTCACACTCATTTTTCTGGGAGCTCTTCCTTTGTTTACTCACTCCTGAAAGAAAACTTATCTGCTACCCTGTTCAGACTACGAAGAAATTGATTTTCTTTCCCCTTTCATCATTTGTATTTTTAAAACTACCACCTTATCTCCATCCTGAAAGGTGGGATAACTTGTGTCTTCATTTGAGTGCAGCTTGCACTTAAAACATTACAGATAATGCTTTAGCATCTGTTAAGAGTGGTGATGCTGCTCCCTGAATTTAGCTTTAATATATGTAGGTTTGAAAGATCTGCAATCAGTAATTGTCCATATCCATAACATAATTATTTATTAGATTCTAATAAAGAATAAGGATCTCAAATTTGCTCTCTAAATATGTCTAGGGCTTGGACAAATATTTTCATCACTCGTGTTCTAATTATATAAAATAGATGTGGTTGTAAACAGAAAACTTTTTTTTTCATGGATGATAAAAACATAAGTAGGTATAAACAAGTATAATGTGGTGTTTGATTTTAAAACATAAGAAATGTATCATCGAATGTCATATAAACTCTTGAGTTTGTCTTGTTTCTAGCTCAATTTCACAAATTAAAGGCAATAAAATGTATGTTCATGGACTAACATTTCAAATTATCATTGTTGATGGTTAACATTGTTAAGGTAATAATCCGTATATCTTTTTTATGCTAGAGTTAGAGTGGGAGAACTTATGGTCAGCTATGTCAAATTTCTGAAGAAATGTTGCCTCACATGTATATTTGTTGTTATGTTCCCCAAGCTTGTAACAAACTGGGTAAATATAACAAACTGGAACTGCTTAGATTCAATACAGAGTGAAATAATTTTAAAAAGTGTTCTGTTTTGACACAGATTCTTGTAGTGAATGGGTATCTCCAACTGGAGTGGAGTCTTAATCTGGCATCTCTTGCTAGAATAAGGAAGATTAGTGTATTTTAATGGGGTATCTCTACACAATAGTCTACTTAATGATAGAGAGTCCCTAATCTTTTTTTTCCCCCTGAAAATGATAAATTACCTCTGTGTATTTACAACAGTTTTTCATTCTTTGCCTTTAGTATGTGCCCTTTAGCTCCCTGATAGGTAATTAATAATATATTTGGTCTTGGGGTTTGTTTGTTTTTTTTTTTTTTGTAGCATTACTCTTGAGGAATCATAACCAATATGGACTGTACCTGACCTCATTTTCCAAGTTTTTCTTAAGAGCAAAGTTAGTATTCTTCAGACTTCTCAAGCTGAGTCACACACTTTTTCAAAGTAACAACCACAATTAAAATCCCTGCTAGCATTTTTTTTTTAATTGTGTACCCAAGTAGCTAACCAAGAAAGGTAGTTTCATGATCTGGCCTCGTAACCTTTTGCACTTGCACTTTTGCTCTGACGTCATGAGCAGTACAACGCTGGCTTTGTCAAAACTTGGTCATGTCCTTGAAAACTATTCAAATCACTTATGAATTCCTTAAATCATGACAGTCACACATGAATGCACACATACACACATTCATGAGAGTAAAGCCTTTGCTGGTTTAGTAGGAGCCATTGGAACACAGCTTGTTATTAAATAAAGCCTTAAAATACACCTAACAACAGTAAGTTCTATTGAACTTTCTGCTGCACTTTTTGTGCATCATTTGTATCGACATGCCGCCTCATTTTTTTGCTGCAAAACTAGCAAACCACTCCTTTCTAACATGAAGTGAAGGCAGAGCATTAATTGTTTGGGTGGAACTTGGGGATAACAATTACAATGACTCCCAGGATGCTTTTAGTGATCCAGAAAGCTGAGCATAAAAGCATTTCCCTTTGTTTCATGTTCTCATAAAGCAAATCCATAGAGGTACGTGATGTATGTTGGTTTTTCCCTTCTCTTCCCGCTATTGTCCCTGTTCTCTGGTTTTCTCCCCACGCCACAGGGCCTGGTGCCTGGTCCTGCCACTGATCGCTTTTGTTTACAGGTAACATGTGCTGTGTGTTGCCACGGAACTCGTTGCCCTTCAGAAAATTCTTTAACTCCTCTTTCTCCTCTTACGATAAAGCAGTGTGCCAGCAGCTTCTCACTTTTCATATTCAAACCATCTAGGTTGTGTAAGAGGCATGATATTGCGTGCCACGGCTTTGGAGGGTTCTTTGTGGTGGCTTTTAATACAGGAGAGCACAACCTGGATGTGGCAGAAAAAGCAGAGTTCAGAGCTGTTTTCCAGAGCAGTCATTAGCAGTCAGAACAGTACAGGGTCAATGAGTAAAATATCCATTCTTCTCTGTGCCTGTCATGGCAAAAAATATATCAGTGTGCAGCTGGTCACATTAGCATCACTGCTTTAGCCCAAATTATAGTAGTTCAGCCTTTAACTTTAGACATCCCCAGTGATGGTGGCATTACAGGTGGATGTTTCCATAGGTGTTAATCCTCCCCCACATTCATCAGAGAGAACCCACCTTCCTAATCTCTTTCTTTCTTTCTAGTTCAAGAGGAGAAGGTTAGAAATTACTCAGAAGTTGTGAAACTGTACACCAGCTCAAGAGCAGAGGATTCAGGAAACTGGTGGCAGTGGCCAGGGGAAAAAGGTTCTCAAGGAAGAAAAAGGAAAAAAAGAGCAGTCCATTTATCTCCTGTAGAACTGCCTGAGCAACCATATCCCCCCTATTGGGACAATACGCAATGAAGATGGCTGGAGCAAGCTCAGCAGTTTCAGAGCTGAAAGGCTCATGGGCTGGCAGAGGTTTTGCTGGTAGAACAAGTAATGGTTGTGCTTCCTTGGACCAGCTTCAGGGAATCCAGCCCTTCACTGCTTTTAACATTCAGACAATCTAGAAAACTAAACTGTGTTCCTGTGTTAACCCACAGCTGTTTATCTCATGTATGCTTTCCCTACATGTCACTACAGCCTTGCTTTGAAGTCTTGGACTAGAGCTTCTCCTGCAATGGTTTTCAGAGGCTTTGTAATACATAAAGGAGTTGCTAAGGGTGCCAAATAGGACTAGTAAATGCTGGATTTCACAAGGTAGATGAGATGGGCGGAAACAGGTTCCCATTCAAATGCCTCATTCAGTTGTGTTCTTAGGAAGCGGGAGAAGCTTTCCATTTGAAGAACGTGACAAACCTATCCACCGAGCTTATACAAGCCAGAGACGAAATGCAGACACCTCGCTTTGCTGTCAGAAATCTGCAGGCCTGGTGTAGCTGTAAATTTAAATTGCATGCAATCTGGTGCTAGTGAATAGATGATCTGCATTATGTAAGTCTTATCACAGTTTTTGACAGGTTTTTCTTAATATGTGAGCTTCCTTAAATATCCTAATATCAGACAGAAGAGCCGTTGTTCAACAGCATAAGAGAATGAGATGGGAATTAGTATTATTTCCCAAATCAAGTGTATGGTGGGTAAGAATTTTATTTCTAGAAAAGTTTTGAAATTCAGTTGCAAGGCAGAATTACCTAAACAGATAAAGTTAAACTTTACATTTTCTTACATTCTGAATCAATCCAGTGAAGCTCAACTGGAATGAAAATTTTGGATTGACCTAGTCTTCATTTCCCCTTTTCTTCCTTTGCAGATGTGGTGTCTACTAAAAAGTGGTGCTTGTGGATACCTGTGTTCTTGTGGGTTTTAAATTCTCATTGCCTTTAAACGTACTCTTTCTGGATCCAGGCAAGAGGGAAGAAAAGGGAAAGAAGTAGTCAGGCAGAGAGGGAAGCAAGGAGTGTCAGTGCTTCCATGCTGCTCATTGTAGCCAAAATACGGATGGAAGAAAGTCTTTCACATGATGCCCAGAAATGCTCAAGTGCCTGATACTTTATAGCTCATAAAAATCTGGCCAGTTCTTGAAAATAATTAAGCCTCATTAAGTCAAAATTCAGGAATACTCAGCCAGCATTATACTATGACAGAATTTCGCTACCTTGGATTACATAACAACCCTGTAAGCCAGGAAAGACAACTATACTGCTAATTAACATGCAATTATGCCAGTATGTAGATGAGGAAATGAGAAGTGGTAGCTTACCTGACTCTTGAGAATGTGTGGAAGCGCTCATTTAGCAAAGCTCCCACTGACTGCGTGTGACTGGCAGCGATACCTGCAGGCAGGGAAGGACTCTCACCTCTCTACACATATTTGATGTGTTTACACATTCTGTTTTCTACCGTGATCTCACCTGCCAGATGTGGCTTTGCATGCAGAATCCGCGTGGCCTTTGCGATGGGCTATGAAGTACAACAGGGGCAATGTTGAAGTTCTGGGTTACTGCAGAGGTTCCCCCAGCACTTGGCTTCTATCTCTTGGAGGGTGTCCCCTCCTCTGCCAGGGTCCTCTGGTAGGTAGCAGTGGCTGAACTGTCACAGTTGACTGACAGCTGCTGCCCAAACTGGAACCAAAACAACTGTTTCCAGGAAAAGCATCCTGTTCTGAGAAACCAGATTCCAAAATTCATGAATAATTATGTGTGATACCCTCATACTGAGGCATATGCCATTTTTTGGGATACCAACGTATTTTTTCTGCCATTCAAGACTTCCAAAGCTTTCCATTTTATATATTAGCTATTTTACTATATTTGTGGAGGAAAGGCACAGAATTTCTGTACGTGTTTCACCTGGCATTGATAGACTCCACACATGCTCTTTTGCAATTAGGCTACAACGCGAGCTTTATTTACCTTCTCAGCTGTGGTATAGGATGTTGCAGGATTTGTTATAAGACCTTTGCCAATCCTCTGGATCCGTGGAATTCCTACCAGAGCTGACTTTGAATAGCTCGCTTGTCCACATTCACAATCTATCTTTCAACAACCAGCACAAAAGAAAAGAAGCCAAGTAATGCTGCTGGTTAGAAGTTTCCTCTGTTGTTCATCAAAAATAAGCACATCGTTAGCTTGAAGCCAGCTGAGAGTTCTGAGGAGAGTGGATACAGTCTGTAAAACTCTAGCTTAAAAAAAAAAAATAGCAATGTAATTTTTACAAATCTCAAGTAACTTAACAGAGGTGCCCTAGGTCTTGTACATCTTATGTTTTTCTTTCACTGAAGTTTCCCCAAACCCTTTACAAATGCTTGCTCTAGATAGTGAATTTGACACTATTGTTTAATACAATGATGTGTTTGCAACACTGGAAAGTAATGTTTTCTACAATGGGGGATTTTTTTGCATAGCTGTGTTGCCATTCTTTGATGTGGGTGAGGTGATCTATACCCAGTCAATGCTTTGGAATGCTTAAAAGAACGTTTAAAAAAAAAAAAAAAGAAATAAAACTCCATCTTCTAGATTTCCTATATATTAGATTCATTTGATTCCTTTGCAAAATGTCCAGAAGCTAAACAAAAGGCTGTCTATCTATAAAGAGAGCTATCAGGCCAAAGAGGGTCTCACTGAGCTTTTATTCACCTGCTTGGTTTATCTGAAGCCTTCCATGAGAGCCACATTTCTGAATTCTGTTGCACATGTATTTTATGGGAATAGCTAGCTGATTGTACTGAATATGTGTAGCGTGTTATATGGAATGCTTGCATAAAAAGAAAAAAAAAGATCGTTTTAAGGCCTTTTGTAAAGAAAATACTAAACTTTTTTTTTTTTTTTTCCTTGAGGTCTAGTCCTAGTTGACAGGGATCCTTTGCATTTGGGAGTTGAGGCTCAGCGTGTCCTGTGCCTTTCCTGAGGTGTTCAGGGAAAGCACAAAGGGTGAAGTTCCCTCTGTTCCACCCTTGCTCCCAGGGATTAGCATTTGCTGTGTCACCCAAATGAGTTATAGCACTATTATGTGATATGACTCATGAGGAAGACAAGGTTTCGTTCGAAGGGCTTGAAGGTTTCGTTAGAGCCAGGAGCAGACAGCGTAAGTTGCTGTCCTGAGCACAGCCCATGGTTGCTTGGAGAACTCAGGAGCCTGGCTGTGACCCAGGAGGTTTAACCTGCCCTGAGAGATGGTGCTGGGCTCCTGGGGGTGGCAAGAGACCTCACTTGGTTGCCACCAGCAAAGGAACATTTAGATTTAGAGGATTCCCAGGCTTTATTTTCCTCCTAAAGCCATGTTTTTAACTATCTTTGGATTTTACCAGTTTCTGTTTGTACTGCTTTTTTGAAACTCAACAGCTGTGTCTGTCAGAAGTTTTACATCCCAATACAAATGTGATTTGTGTCTGCTAGTAACTGTTTGGTGAGCAGTGTGGGAAATAATATAGGTGTTTTCACATAGCGATTTTCTGGGTATTCCTGGTGGTGGTAATGGCCGGGAATTGCCTCGGGGTTCAAAACTCCAGGCTGGAACACATGGAAGAAAATCATAGCAGCAGTTTTTTTCCAGAATCCCTTTCTCTTTAGGCAACACAAGTGAGGTCAGCTTCCAGACAGAAGACAACCAGCCCAGCTGAGGAGTTTGTGCTGGAAACATCAAGTTCAGTTGGAAGGAGTTTGTATCTGGACATTTTCAGACAGCTGAAACTTGGGGAGACAATTTCCCAGTATGAAGCCTCTGAGACTCTTAGCTTCAGACAGTGCTGCTGGACCTTGGTGGTCTTCAGGACGTCTGAAACTACTTAGGGTTGGAGAATACACCTGCAAATTGCAGGCAGTCACATTCAATTGCACTGGGGTTTCAGTGCTTGCAACAGCCACACCTACAAGTGGAGTGTAACTTATACCAGTGCTGCACATTCGAGTTTGGTGCATGTCTTTTGCAAGAACTCGTAGTTAAATGTATGCCTAACTCTACATTATTATGATTTTTTAAATATCGTGTGGCATTATATAAATGAACAGCTTTACTCAGCAGTTTTCTGCAAATAATAGGCACTTTATTAAAAAAATTCCAAATCAGCTTACGGCTTAACGCCAGTCATTGACAACCATCTTTAACAACAAATCTCTACTTTTCGGGGAATGGGATTCATGCAAAATATTGAAAGATCAAGCCTGTGGCTGACACACTTTTTGAAGATCTTAGAAATTAACTACCTCAAATACCCTTGTGGAGTGACAGTTTAAACAGCTCCTTGCTTGCATTAGGAAGATGTAATTAGTTGAGTGGCAGAGCCTCTTACTGAGGTAGTTTGTAGCAGCTGAAGTATTTCTTTACCAGCATAGTTTATAACAGTAGTACCTAAGGAAAAAAGTCTATTGATAGTATATGGTCTAACAGAGAGCAGAGAATTATTTTGGCAGCTACTGGCTTTTTCTCATGCAGGTTAAGTCATTAATTTTGTTCTTTTAACAACATAGCTAAGCTGGCAAGAGCTTTCAGCACTATCTGTGCCTGTGCTTACTTAACAGATAAAACAGAAGCATCAGAAAATTCTGAGCATCTGAAAAAAAAAGGCAAAACAAAGCAATGCAGGTAGATTCACCAATGTGCCTTGACTCAAAATCAGTCGTTGTTTCAAACACTTGCAAGCAAAATGTAGGTATGTGGGCATCATTTTCTCACAAAAGCAAATGGCTTGGCTGAAGCAAGGTGCAGGATGGCCATGTAATCCAAATACAGAAGGTCTCTCAATGCTTCTGCAATGACAGGGCTGAGCTAGCAGCAGGACCATGGCCTGGCTGGGCCAGGGAGAACTGCGTCCCCTCTACGTGTCAGAGCTCGAGGTGGCTGTACCCATGCAGAGGGGTGCGAGGGGGCTGGGATGGCTGTCCCCATGCAGAACAATGCGAGGTGGCTGTAGTGGCTGTCCCTGTGCAGAGGGATGCGAGGTGGCTGTCGCGCAGGCATCAGTCCACTGGTGCAAGGAGCTCATCTGTCACTCAGCTGCAATGACAGATGGAGGAAAGGCTGAAGATCACTCTTCCTCCAACATCCTCCACCTCCCAAAGGAGTCTTTTGGCAGGTCTGGTTATTTCGTATGGACATTAAAAAGCTTTGCTTTATCACCTTCCCATCACTGCCGAAAGTTCTGAATATTCTTGTGTGTCAAAAAACAACCTTGTTTTAGACTTTAGATAATAAAAATCAAACAGAAATCATTACCGTTTTGGTTTTGTTGTGTTTGTTTTTTTTTTTTTTTAAAAAAAAGCTTAAAACCTGTATCCTGAAGATAAGATAGGGACTTATTCATTTACAAAAATGTCTTCTTCAAGATTTTAGAAAGCTTGTGTGTTTATACAGGTACCTACAATCTCTCCATCTCTTCACTAAGCATTGACGTAAATAAATGGAGAAGACATTCATTTCTTCATACACGAAGACTGCTTTCTTTGCTCTACGGTCACAACATGAGCAGGGGCAGATTTTTCTGGCTTCACAAAACAAAGCCAGCCATCCACAGTAGCTCAGTATCCTGGCTGCCCTTTATGCTCCTTCTGTTTTCCAGCAAAAATTCATTCCTGGAAACATCTTGTTCTTGGAATAATCCTGGGAGTCGAAGAGACAAAATTGGCAATTTTTTGGCTGCATTTCTCCGGCAGTCTTAGACTTAGCAGGTTGCTAGTGTTACTGTATACCAGGCCTTCCCTCGAGGGACGTGTCAGTGCGTGTGTTGTTGGTAACTGCAGAGGTTTGAATCAACCATTTTCTTCTGAAATTTTCAGAAGGGAAAAATATTGCTCTTCTCGTAGTTTTTCCTCTTGAACTCTAGGGAAAATTAGAACTAAGATCACAAATGTAACTCTTCCATAGTGAACAACAAAAAGCTTTTAGTCATCCATGAAGGATTGTATATGCTGACAAAATACATGCTGTGGCCTTCTTTGTGCATGTCTCATTTGTAAGGTTTCTAGAGATGCACTCTAAAGATAAATTTCTTATTTAGAATAACTAAAAGTTTTATTTAAAGAGCAAATAACCACTCTGAATATTTGCTTATTCCCAAAATGTGCTTTTTCACATGGGATCACAGGACTACTCTGGTCCTCTACAGCAGCAGCAAAGCAGCCATTTTTCCTACTAAATTGTGGCGTATTCTCTCTGCAAGGGTGTTGTTTGTACAAAGTTTGCCAGCAGAGAATGGAACAGGGATTGGAAGGACAGGTCAGAGATGAAGTGTACTGTAGGAGAATCACCCTTCTTCCCATGTAACGAATTCCAGTCATTAGGGATTTCGTGGTCCCCTTCAGTCCCAGGCAGGGCCCAGTGCAACCTCCAGGTCCTGGCTCCCCCACTCATCCCCAGCTGTGGCTGCCCCTCTGCCCCAGGCAACCTGGTCTGGCAGACAGGGATTTCTGAGCCTGCTAAAGAAGCTAAAAGAGAAACATTGCCGGAAGAGCATGGTGGGATGATTCACAGACACAGGGTTCTAGTACGTCATCACCTGTCTCAAGTGACACCCATGTCTCCTATGTTTGGTATGGGATTTTGTGTTTTTTTGTCTCCCTCCAAACAGGGGATAAAAAAAAATGGCTGGTACAAGACGAAATAAATCAGCTTTCTAATTACTTCTGGAAAGCCAGACTACTCCTCTGCAACTGTAAAGCTTTAGCTCCGGCTGTGTCCTGGCATATCTCCTCTGTGCTTGTTTGCCTGCATCCTCCCTGGGTGTATTTTTGCCATTAACCAAAGATTGTCCCCCAGAGGAGCTGATGCAACATGCCAGTGCAGCATCCCTCATGTGATCTGCAGCTCACCAGCCTCCTGTCGCCCCCTCTATTTGCGCCCTTGGTCACTGTCAGGGATGACTCCAGCTTTGTTTATCTCAGGGAATCAACATAAATCTGTTTGCTGTCTAGTAGCTTTGAGTTTCCCAAGATTACTCCCAACTGTGGGAGTTGTCTCAAAACATCTCTGCAGTTGTGACTGCCTTAGCCAGCATCTCTTTGAAATGCAGGCTCCAGGTGATTGACTTCCAAGTAAGAGGAGCTGAATGGGTTTAGACAGATTAACATTCTAGCAGTAAGTGGCAGTCATTCCAAGGAGCTAAATCAAATTCTCAAGTGCTCATTAGCAACAGGAGGAAAAAAAAAAGAAAAAAAAAAAGAAAAAAAAAAGAAAAAAAAAAAAGAAAAAAAAAGTTTGTANAAAAAAAAAAAAAAAAAAAAAAAAAAAAAAAGAAAAAAAAAAGAAAAAGAAAAAAGAAAAAAATAGTTTGTAGTTTGAGAACATAAAAAAGAATAAGTGCATGATGGAGGGATTTGGTGGAAGCTGTTTTCTTCATTATTGTTTTTCATTGATGGCCATCTCCCTAAAACACCAGATTATGCGAATTTGTTTATAACATGAAGTACGAAGGTGCAGTTGACTCAGGTTCACTTCAAGTTCAGAATCAGCCTGGTAAATTTTGTCTGGCAAGACATGTGTTAACAGTTCCACACTTCAGCATCAGTGTAACATCTGCTGCAGCTGCCGTTTGCTGTCCAGTCCTGGAAGGACTGCTCTACACCCCTGAAAAACAAACCACAGCTCTGCTGTGATGATTGCATTCAGGTCATCCAGGGCACTCGTAATATTTTGTCTGTTTGGAGTGTCCTAATAGGGCATCATTGCACAAATCGCTGTGGGAGGGAAGTAAAGAGGACGTTCACCACTTAGCAATCCGGACAAGAAATTCCACTCTGTCTCGGGGCATGCAAGGACAGCGGCTTCACCACAGGTTCAGAAAGGTGCAGCCTGTGTTTCTCAAGGACACCGGCCATTTCCGAACAGCGTGGTGAGGAGGGTGGCACGAGGTGGCCGTGCCACAGCCGCCCCCACACAGCCACCCTGTGTCCCCCTCCTCTGTCAGCACGGTCCCCCTGCCCTGCAGCGCTCCCCTCCCCGGGCACCCACCGCTCCTTCTCCTCCCCACACGTCCTCTTTGCTCACTTCAGGCTTGGGAGCAATGGTGAAATGTGGGCCTGAGTCTTGCTGGGGAGTGCAGTAGTTTACATTAATTAAAAATATTTACGGTTTTTTCTTAAGTTTGTTTTCCTAGAATTCTACAAATCATGCAAACAGATTTTTGCAGTTTAGGCAACTGTACTGCAAAAACTTCACCTTTTCTCACTAAAAACATAATAAAAAGGCATAAATAGGAAAGATTTGAAGTTATTAACCATTAGTCCTGTAAAAGTAAAATCAGCTCTGTCTGGGTAAGATGTTCTATGTAGAGCGAAGTCCCCAGTTACTTCTTACATTTCAAAACCAGCAGAGGCAAATCCTACCCCAGGTGCCCCTTGCTGCTTGATTTACTCAGAGAAATATTTCCTCTGCTGTTTCATGCAGTGCTAATGAGTTTAAAACCCAGTCGGTTCACAGCAGCTGAGCAGTGGTGAGAGCACAACCCTGATCTGTACCCGGCTACGGACTTGCCTGGAGGAGAGAAGGGAAACCTGAAAGCACCTTGCAGACTTGAATGCTTGAAGGAAAGCTGTCTAAGGGTATGGTGTAAATCTGGCACTCACAACTGGCTTTCTGCACACGGGTGCTCCTGCTTCATCCCCTGTGCTCTCTGCCTGCTCTGAGCAATGGTGCTTTGCTTAAGTGGAGCTCACCCTTGGCACAGAAGGAGCATCCCTGATGGAAAGTGTCTGGCTGCTCTGTAACAGAGTCAGCGTGAAGCCTGGAGATAGGTACATACATTCCCTCAACCAGCACCCACATTTTCCAATGCATTTTAGAAAGCTGCTTCACTGAGAAAAAAAAAAAAGCAGCGAAGAAAGCACGACTTCAGGAAATGCTTTTGCTGACATGGTGCAAAGAAAATATTTTTCTTATCCAAAACTACAGAAGAAGCTGAATAAGCCCTTTCCTTTCCTTTCCTTTCCTTTCCTTTCCTTTCCTTTCCTTTCCTTTCCTTTCCTTTCCTTTCCTTTCCTTTCCTTTCCTTTCCTTTCCTCCCTCTCTAAGCCTTCTGCCTTTGCAAAGGACATTCCTTCAGACCTTTGACATCCCATCTAGCATATGGTCAGGTCCTGGGACTATTAAAAATGGTGGACACCTCTTGGTTTGACTCCTACCTTGCACTGATGGGCATGGCAAAGCTTTCAACTTTGGTTACAGGTTTTTGCAGTGCCACAGAAACAGAAGCTGAAATGATAGTAAGTGAATTTTCTTTCTGGGATTCTGAATCTCTCCATTACAGTCTTGATAGTTTACGAGCAGTAAATTTCTGGATCTAAGCCCATTATGCTTGAAAGTGCTGCATGCTGCAAAAATTTGTGCAGGAATTTGAGTGATTTCTACTAGGAAGTGTCATGCTTTGCTCCCATGATCACTATTATAAAGTATGATCCTAGTTAAAAAAAAAAAAAGAGAGAGAGACAAAAAGTACCTTTGTGTTCAGAATCCTGGGTTTTTTGCTAGCATAAATCATTTTTTCCTTCCCCTCTCCTTTGAATTTCTTTGTTCCCCTAAGCCAACACAGGTAAGGAACAGGGAGTTGGATGCTTTTCCTATGATACTATACTTCAGCACAAGCTTGATAAAACTTAATTGCATTCACCTGTACAGCCCCCACTGCAAGTACTGTGGACACAACATGGTGTCCAGGATCATTATTAACAGTGATGATTAATGGAGTATTTGTCAGAAACGGTGTGGGAACAACCGATCATCCCTTCAGGCAGGGGGACACACCAGATGACCTCACCAAGTCTCATCCAGCACCATGACTCTGATTTTCAAACAATCAGATGTTTGTGGGACTGTAACTGTCAGCTGGGAAACAGCATCCTTCTGTCCACAAGCAGAGCTCATTGATAGGTGTGCAAAATTCTCTTGCCATGCAAAATTTTCAGGAATATTTGATGGGTTTCTTCCAATTATTACCACACTTCTACTATGGTGCTGCCTGCTAATGGAAAGCTTCCCATTCAAAGTGATGCTTTTCGTGATATCTGTAGTGTAACAGCCTGGATTGCAGTAGGTGTCCTGCTGCCCAGGTAGTTTGGAGAATTCAACCCAGTGATGTATCATACAACTACTTTATGTTACGGAAGAATGAAGTAAAACAACAACATATCTCAGAGATCTAGCTTTTTGCAAAGCCATTTTCAACATCACTCTTCTTTCTGTCTTCTACGAGAAAACTAAGTACAAAAGCACACTTTAAGGAAATTTTTTTTTTTTTTTTTTTTTAAATAAAGATCCTAATTTCTAAAGGGGAGAAATATTTCACCTGGTGAATATTTGCTTGATGAAAGTGTGAACAGAAGGTTGATGGCATGAAGCTGGTGCCACTGCAACAGACCATGTGCATGATCAAGTGTGTTCCCAGGTGGTGGCTGTTCCCTGATGGCTGGGCAATGCCTTCCCTGCTGCCACCAGCAGCTCAGGGGCTCGTTATGCTGAGCTAGGTGACCTGACCTGAGCTACCTTTGGGAGTGCTGACATGATTGTCTCTGTTGGCTCAACTTCAGCTTGTACTAAAGTAGTGGTAGCAGATGGGAGGGAAAAGGTACTTTTCAGAGCCCTCTAGGTTTTTGCATGGTGTCTGCATGCAACCTTTCCACAGGTACTCAGAGCCTAGTTCTAGCTTCCTCTGCTTGCTCATGCACATGACCTGTTATTCATCCCACTGGATAGACCCTATGACTTTTGCTACCTGCAAGTTAAACTGGTGAATTTTGAGATAAACTGGGGCTGGATGAGTATGTCTGGGAAAAAGAGAAAAAAGTAAGAAGTGAAATGTAGTAAAGATTACAGAAGACAAAAGAGTTAGAAGAAATGATAGTACTAAAGAGAAACAACAAAAAAAAAACAACACCAAAAAAAGGCATGCTGGCCATCGCAGTAGAAAGTGCTGCTAACAACACAGTTGTGTCAGCACTGGCTGTAGGGGAGGTGGTTGTGACTCAGTGCACCACGTTCCTCTCCGTTTCTCCTGCTTAAAATAATTCTGTCTATAATGCCAGTAGTGATGTTGGCTTTGTCAAGGTTATTATTAACAAACCACTAATTACTAAGCTAATGGTATTTAAAAAATACAATTAAGGCCTTATAAAATTCATATAAACTCTCTGCTTTTGTAGGAGCAGACTGGCAGGGCTGGTGGAGTCAATTACACGGCGCTGAAGGTAAGTCCCGGCTGGCTTCCAGGCACTGTAAGTCATCAGGTCTGTGGCAACTTGTACTTCTCAGCAGAGGTGGCAAGGGATCTGGAAAACTGCTCGTTGCAAGATAATGAAAGCTCTTTTGAATTTGTATTTCATTTCCTAGTTGAAGGAATGTTCAACTATTGATTACTTTGATTAGTACTACGTCTGTAATAATTAAACTGAAGCAATTACTTTTCTTATCTAGGTTTCTTTCTGGTTAATTTAGTTAACAAAGAGAAATGCTAATCTAGTGAATGAACAGATGAGTGTGTTTTACTGTTCATCTTGCTGTAATTAATATAAAGGGGCTGTTAACGGTAGGGGTCCTTTTCAAATATTGGAACAGGCATACTGCGCTGTTCTCTTATAATTATCACCAGCATTGTCTCACATGCTCAGTTTTAAATAATTGTTATAGAAATGGTCAAAACTGGACTTCAGTGCTCTTCAGAGTATTCCTGCCAGAGCCGGTCACTCTCTCTAGGTTTCAAGCTGGCAAGCAGTGTTTTTTTAACTTTGCTATCCCTGTTTGGGACAGCACACTTATTCCGTGTAAATCCAGATTTCAAAATGGCTTGTGGTGCAATCTACTCTTCAACATGATGTGTATTCCTTTTGTGGTTCTTGGCCTTCTTTTTTTTTTTTTTAAAAAAAAAAAGAGAACAGAGAAAATATTGTGATCTTGAAAATTTCCCTGTCACATAGCCTTCTGTCTCTGTTTACCAACAAGGTATATGGATGTTTTGTAATGTTTAATTACTCCTTCCATCCCCATTGCTGATGCTTGGCTATCCTAGTAGTCTGGGCTCTCTTCTTCCCCTTGTGCATAACCTGTTGTTGATCTCTGTGTCCTTTTTGGAGGGTGGGAGACACACAGCCAGACACTGGCACTTGCCCAGCCATGGCCTTAGGGATTTCCTCACCAGTGGGGGTAGGCAGCAGCTGCCCAAAGCCTGGGAGGAGGACACAAGTAATGTTTGATCAACGGTGCTCAAGGACACAATCTTACTTGTCTTTTTGCCATATTGTGGCCTCATGGGAATATTTTAAGGAATTACTTTGAAAATTAGTTAGATCTCGTGGAAGTTGGTTTGTGATATCTGCCGCCCGTTACTGAAGGTGGTCGTCAGATGCTTTCAAGCTCCTCTATCAGTGTGGGCATTAGAAACAGAAGTTTTCAAATTTGAGTATCGACACAGAGCTTTCCTGAAAGCCAAGGCAAATGCAGAGATAACCATTATTTCCCACTGAAATTAATTTTTGGGCATACATCCTTCTAGGGTTAGAAGGTCAAGAGCATTACTCTCGGATGGGTGGATAGACTGGAGACTACTGAGGGCTCAGAAGCTATGAGCAAATGCACAGAACAAGAAGCTGGGCAGTGCACAGCAGTGCAGGTGTAAAGTTCTACCAAAAGCCTGCAGAGGGGCCCTCTGGTTTAGTGTCAACTGTTGCTGCAAATAAACTATTTCATCGTTATTTGATTTCTCCTGTGTTCAAGAAATCACACACTTAAATATTTTTGCAAGTAGTCCGACTTGAAATAAATGTTCCTGGTTTTGCTGCAAATCATTAGTTAAAAAAAAGTCTTTTAATTCTACCCTGCTATCTAAGTCAGAAAGAAAGTCAGTGTTTATTAACATAAGGCTTATGTGGGACACAGATCTCACGTATCTGGGTGACCTTCCTGTTTGATGAGTTCCTTTTTCTGTGCGATAGTCCCACAGCCCACGTCCTGTGTCCTGCTGGAGCACTTCTGTCCATTGGAGAGGGGAGGGCATTCAGCTCTCACCATTATTTTCGAGTCGCTGAGTCATTTGAGTACATTTTTTTCTGCTAACCACCCGTGACTATTATGGGATGCATGTGAACACCCCCTCCCTCCCACAGGCACAAGCGTTCCTAGTTCCCCTGACCTCTACACAAGCTCACACCCAGCTGAACACACAAGTGTCTACATGCGCTGTGGTGATATCTGATGTTGTCTCGGGGGCCTCTCAGACCTTGCTTCTTCTGTGTGCTGAGAGACAGAAATTGTGAATGCAGGCAACTTCTTTTGTTTTCTTTTCCCCTTTTACAAGGATTAATAAATAGCTAAGATCTACTTGGCTTGGGGTTTTGTTCTGTTCTTAGCGCTTGCTTTGGTACAGAATGATGATTTCCTGCTGAACTGCTTCTGCTGCACTTCGCCTGTTTCACTTCCCTTCCAAGAGAAGTGACTTCAGAGTAAATACCAGAGCAGGCCTCAGTGCATCTCCTAGCCAAGGTTAAATCTGACCACACAGCCTTGTGATTTTACCCAACTCCTGATTTCACCAGAGACAGCTTCCAGTTTTGAGCTAGAGAAATGTATGTTTGCTATGAAGAAAGCACCCAACTTTTCACCTGTGAATTCTCAATGATCCACAAGGCAGAAGACGTCTCCAAGTTCCTGTGTGCAAACTATCCACTCTTCTGAGCTGAGAAATTGAGAAAGAATAGCAATGCCACATTCAAAAGTTTTTACGCAACATTTTCAGGTCCTCATTTTATTAGGAGGACTAGAAAACTGCTTCACATATGTGAGAGAGCTCAGCATAATAACAGAAAGGACGTTACTATTATTTCTGTGCTGGAGGACGTGCTGTCCATAGCTATTTGAAAATAAACAGCTCTCTTCCCTCCAGAGGATTAATAAAAGGGAGAGAAGAAGAGCAGCAGCTTGCTGCAGCACCCTGCAACTTGTGGGTTTAGGTTGGAGGAGCAGCGAGGTTATCTGAGGACATGTTTACATTCGGCAGAGGTGCATCGTGCAGACACCCCCAAACTAAAGCTCCGCAATGCACCTCTCTGGCTCCAGGAGTCCCCACGGAGCATTTGCCGTCCAAATGCAGGAGGAGCACACAGCATACCAACCATACCCGCTCCCCTGAGTAAAGGGCTTACATCAAAGATAAAAAAGAGCCGCTGCTATCAAAGACAGGTGTTGCTGTGACATCTCCATGCTGGGGCTTGCTGGGAGGCTGAGCCCCTGGCGGCTTGCAGGCCCTGGGCGGAGAGGAGCGGCCCACAGACCCGCTGTGGCTGGGGGCTCCTGCGCACAGCGAATGCAAACCTCGGAAGACTGCTTCGTACCCAGCTCCCACAGGTGTAACAGGTTACACAGCAAGCTGGGACTTAGAGGCTGAGGAGAGTTATTGTAAAGGGCAAAAAAAGGACAGCAAGCTGCGGTGCAGGCAGGCAGGTTGCACAGCTTGTGGCAGTGCCAGGTGAGGACACACCTCCCACGGGGCATGTCATCTCCATCCCAAAACACAACTCCAAGATCCTCTCACTGTTGTCACAACAGAGCTCTGTCTTAATGAGGGGCTCAAGGAAAACGCACCAGTGGCTTTACCTGCTTCTTTTAGTTTGCGAATCTGGTGTGAGGGCAGCATGGAAGAACACGTGAGGTTACTTGCAGAAAAGCAAATATTGGTGTGGCCTGGGCTGACACTGCTGGAGTCATGGCAAGGCAGAGGCAAAGTGCCGAGATGGAGGAAAGGATGAGAAGGGCTGAGATATGCAGGATTTAAATGAAAGCCTGGACCCGAAAATATATAGATAGAAGGTAAGACTATTGAGAGGGTTAGGATGGTCAAACCACCCACCAAGTAGGAAAGCAAGACATACAGACTGGGAAGGGAGGGAAGCCACAGAGACACAGGTTGGAGTCAGCCTGCATGAAGTATCAGAGAGAAAACAGCACAGGTGAGGAAACGTGAGAGGACAAGGGCATGGGGGAGATCATGTCAGTTTCTACAATTTCTTAATAATTCAAATTATAATCCTTCTAATTTGAATAATCAAGAATAACTTGAGCTATTCCATTAAAGGTGATGTGATGTTTTCACAACCACATGAGGAAAAGAGACAAGATTTTTCCCCTATCCATAAAATATTTCTGAGCAAATTCTTCTGTGCAAGTCTGTGATGCCTTTCATGAAGTCATGTGTCTGGGTTTGATCTTTGGAAGGAAATTATTTCTCTTACGTTGTACTCTTTTGGTCTTAGTGGAAACTGATCTCAAACCAAGCCAGTTTTGTTAGTAAAAGGCATTGTGTTCAAGCCACAGGATATCTGTGCACATCCCAAGTGACAGGAGTCAGTTTAATAATTCTGGACTGGTACCAGTAGCAAAGAATCTGTAAATATGTTCTGAGCTGAGTGTTTACAATATGGGGAGCTTTGTTGGTAAGAGGCATTTAAACCTATATACAGAGCCAGCTCTGGTACTTCCAGATGTGCTGACAAAGGGGTGTTTTTTTTCTGCCTGATGCTCCACTGGCCTCAGCCAGCTCCCAGGAGAGTGGATGGGACAGAAGATGGGGTCATCCTGGGAGGCCAAAGATCTGCAGTGGTTTCACTGAGCTCTCTCTTTCCTTCTATTACTCTCACCATTAACTACCCCTATCCATCTCATCCCTTCTTCCAAAGAAATGGGGTCCCAGATCTGCTCCCCGTAAGACGTTTCTGCAGAAGAAGGTGCAATGTCACCAACTGAGCATTCTGAGATATCTCATGTAGGGAATTACAGTATTTCACAGACCAATGTCAGAAATGTTCACTCTCCACACTTCAACCTTAACTGGAAAAAATCGAACACTGTAAGGTGACTGACTTAATTGCAGACTATCTTTGTTTAGTGAATTATATCCAAATATTTAACCCGTACTAGGAAACATTCTGTGTTAGAAAGCTTAAATAAAGATATAGAGTTGAAATAGAGACTTTTAAACTTTTTACAGAAGTAACAAATATTCTAATTCTCCAATTAGTTTTCTGATATTTAGAAATATTTCATCCCTGGGTAACACACTTCCTCACTTCTGTTTTTCATAGTTTCTCGGTTAGTAAAAAAAAAAAAAAGTTGTTATGCTTTTCATAATCTCCTGAATGAAATACAGTTGCCAAACTTTCAACATGCAGTTTCTTGCTGCAGTAAAGTCAGCTCTTGGCAGTAGTGATAAACTGTAGAATAGGTATTACACAACTGACACCACAATATTCAAAAGGAAGTGTTACAAACTGGGAGACACCCTTGCCCCCGCTCCCCAAAAACCAAACCGGCCCCCCAACATTGAATGTTCATAGACATTTTTTATTGCAGCTTTAAGATCAGTTTTGGAGGACGCCTTCCTTGATCAAATACTGTTGCCTTTAAAGATTAGTGTTCACAGCCTAATCATGGTGCACTTAGCTTAATTTGCTTTGCTATGGACTCATTAAATTCTTTTCTTTTGGTCAGAAACCCTACCATGGCTTGGCAGAGGAACAGGAAATCTCTGCTCTGTGCTTCAGGGTTGTGACTGCTCTTTCATTTTAACCCATAGACTGGAGGGTCCTGCAGCAGATTATGGCGGGTCACTCTTTCCTTCCTATGTAAAGAGCTCACAACTCCTTAAAACACTTTGTCAGCTGAACAATTGGGACTTACAGAGGGAGAAAAATTATTCTGATGCCAAAATGTCTCAGACTGCCATTAGATCAATTAGATCTAATGTTTAGTTTTAGATTATCTGAACCCCCAATGGCAACAATCCGTACAACTGATCACAAATTTTCTAGGATGCTTTCATCCTGTCTCAGCATGTGATAGATCCAGCATTTGTTGATCAAGAAGAAACTTTCCTGAATTATAATGCTGTCATCTGAATGGTTGCTGTATGCTGAGAAAGGAAAGTGCCCTTCAAGAACAACCTAGCAATGTCTACCTGTTATTTGAACTGGAGTCTGTGAATCAGAGTACAGTATGAAATACTGTGCCACAAGCAATAAATGGTGGAGGTTTTGCACTACTGTTTTGCTGACAGCTGTGCAGTGTAGAAATCGCTGTCTTCATCGAAGTTTGGAAATCCATTAAAAAGCTGTGAGCAGATGTGTCATGGTCACCCCTATGCCTGCAGAGGGGTGCAGACAGGTGTGATACCTCACAGTTTTACCTGGGCCCATGGAAAGTGTCTTGTCACACACAGTGAACAGTAATGGATATTTTAATTGCTGGGTGAGCTATTGCATGTTAGCTCTAACTAGACTCCTCACGTGCTGTAAAACTCTTCACCTGAAGCTGAACTGCCCTAAGAAAAATGTCAAACTCTTTTCCTATCTTGGGCATCTTCAAACCAAAGCTCCTTGAATTCCCCACCAGAAAAGAAGGCATGAACTGGTTTTCAGAGGGGATGTCAAATCCAGTCCGACCAGCACTGACAAGGATGTTTCATGGTAGGATAACTGGAATGGTTGTTAGGATAAGAGGAATTTTTTTGTTTCTCAGAGCTATGTCAGTCAGAGGTGAGACCCACAAGCCCATGTGAACATACTATTCATTGTATTACAGAGATTCTCATTTAGAAAAAGTAAGCTTTACATGTTGGCAAAGAAGTATTTCTGCCCGTAATGCGTATTTTGCTCCTCTAAACCAAGCAAATGGAGCATAAGCTACATGAGATAGATTTGCTGGGGACTTCATTAGCAACCTTATCAGATGAAGACACTATGGAAAAGCCTTGCTTTAGGACAAATGGGACACATTTTTAAGGAAGATGATGCTATAATACTTAAGAGATTTTTGTACCACTAAGACTCTCATCATTTCCTTCCCTGGATTATTCTTTCTTAATGAATTTAACTGCATAAAATATTTTCAGCTAATGCTGAATTCTCATTTTAGTTCAAGTATTTGATGACAGTTTTCCCTGTGATTATTTGCTCATTAACACTGGTAAGTTCTAAAATATATTTATTATACTTAATGCATTTGCTGAAACTGGAATCATACCCTTTTATCAGCTTTTGAATTATGATATTTTGGAGAGAACACATTGCTAACATGAACTTTGCAATATTTGACTGTGTGGCTTTACATGTTATCCCGACAGTAGTTTGATTCATTGGTTTCTGTCTGAAGCAAAACTATCTTAGGGAGTCAAAGTGGATTTGCTTAGTTAGAACCTGTGGGATTTTCCTCTACTGGAAAATGAATACAATTAGAGAACACGTGTTTAGAAGGACAAACTGCTTTCAAAAAGCGCAGGTAATATAACAGTAACAAAGCAGCATAGTGTGTACTCAACTCTGATATTTGTTTCAAAAATTAAGAAAGAATCATTCTTAAGTATTCCTAAGAAGTAATTAAGAATAAAAATAATTCTTTTAAAATTAGGAAGAATTGTGAAGAATGAATTTCTGCTGCTAGCTTTAACCTCCAATATTGTTTATTCTTTAAAGATTTAACTTGTAGGACTGCTAATGTACTGTTTGTTGGGGGCTTGCTTTGTTCAGCTATCCTAGATGAAGATCCTCTGTCTAGTCATCAGTTACAGATATTAATTGGGAGGAGGCAGGGGGGAGGAGCTAATCAGTTGCAGAAACGTCCTGCACAGGGAAACAAACAGATGAATAAGATCTTTAGATCCCTACTGGTGGTAAATGTTGTTATCTTAAGTATTTACATACACATGATGAAACATCGCCTTTTTCAAGTTTTCCAACCAGAAAAACAGAACTGCATTTGAACAAAAGTGACAGAAGGGAAAACCTGAAAACTTTTTTTTTTTCTTTTTCCTTTTTCCTTTTTTTGGTTTTGTTTTGGTTTTGTTTGTTCTATGGGGCGTTTTTTGTTTGCTTGTTTGTTCGGTTTTTTGTTTGTTTGTTTTTTCTTCTTTCTGTTGCTTGACAATACAAGCAGGAATTACTACTTAAAAAAAAAAAAAATCTTCTGGTGTGTGCTTCCTGTTCCAGTTTGTTTAGTCACAAGTCTGAATTAGATCTGTCTGTTGGTTGGTTTCATTTACTATAAACAGGTCTTGTGCTTTGTTTCAATACATCAAAGCCCATAGCCAGGCACAGACAGGTAATGTGAAAGGGGGTGAGAAAGTTTACAGTCTTGCTCCATTGTTTCTTTAAGGTTTAGAAACAACGGTGAGAGGGATCACCCAGAGGTTAAAAGAAGGCTTGGCGCTTTTTTTTTTTTTATTTTTTTTTTTCTTTTTTTTTTTTTTTTTTTTTAAATAAACTGGTTTCTCTTTTGTTCCTTTTCTAGAAACCACATGTAACTTTTGGTCAGAAAAGGGTAAAATGTGGCACTTCTTTAACCAGCGTTACCGGTGCCTTGGGGTAACTGGATCGGGCAGAGGTGTAGGTTCCTCTCCCTGCTGTGCTAACGCCGGCGATGCTATCCTTCAGGTGAGTACCAGCGTTTTATTTTCTTTTCAAATCTCCATCCACCTGAAGGATGCTGATAGCTGAGGAGGGTGTTTTCTCATGACTGACATTGCCAAAAAAAAAAAAAAAATCATCGCTGTTTTAGCCCTTTAAAGATAAAAGGGAATCACTCCCACAACATTTTTAGTAAAGCTCCTCTAAAAGTTTGCTTCCTTCCAGCCTTTGCATCTCTCCAGGTTTCCCTCTCCCGTTTCTTTTATTTTTTTTTCTTTTTATCTGCCCTCTTAAAACAACAGGAATGCTGTACTGGCCCTCAGCCAGCCAAGGCTCAGCGAGCAGGGTAAAATTTCAGTTCAGATTTACGGGAAGGTGTTGGGAGTAAAAATCTGGTTTGGTGAGTTTGAGGCAGGGAGTAGTCAAGAGACAACCTTGCTACTGTGAGTGTGGAGAGAAAGGGAGGAGGAAGAGAGAGTGGGGGGAGGATTAAAAAAAAAAAAAAAAGCCAAACACCCAGGCTGGGGATGAGAGACCAATTTTTGCCCTGTCCGAGTTTCAGTGCGTGTTCCTGAGCTCCTGCAGCCTTATCGAGTTTGTAGGCAGAAAGTCGGGTCTGGAGTGGAAGGGCAGCGCGGTGCTGGTGGGGAGCTCGGCGTCCCGCTCAGCGCCCTGGAATGTGCGGCTTAGGGCAGGGGCGAGCAGGGGCTTTAGCTTAGCTGGTACTAATTGCAAGTTTTAGTGCTCAAAACTCTGTTTAAAAAAAAAAAAAAAAAAAAAAGAGGGAGAGCAAAGAGCCAAGAGAGGGGGTTAAGGCTGGGAGAGCTGCTGCTCCAAGCAGCAGCGTGAGGAGTTGCTCAACTCTCATTTAGCAGCGCGGTGGAAAGGAAAATGCATTAGGTTGCTGCCCCAAAACGCTGCCGTGGCTGCGAATGGTGCTGGGTGCTGAGGCGGGCTCCAGGTAGGTACCGTCGCTTTTTGGTTTGCTCTGCTCTTCCTCTCTCGTTACCTGAGGGTTTACTCTTCTGTGATTGGGTTGGCAACGTGAGAGGACAGAAGTTCGCTCAGAAAATACGTTTAAAATATGTTTAAGGGAAAAAAGTAAATGGAGAGGACTGCAGAGATTCTCGGTGAAGTTCTGGTGACTCTTTCCAAGTGACAGATTTCTAGTGATTCTAAGGAAAGATGACAGATGAGAGGCAGAAACAGGTATTAAATAAGAACAGAGTGAGAACTGATCTGCAGATCTGAGAGTTTTAAATTATAAGAGTATGTTTTCCTGTGTCAAAGAAAAACTACAATATGACGCGTCTAGTGTCTTTGGAGGAAATTTTAGAAGGAGTATTTTGTACGGCTGTTTCTTCTTTTTCAACATTTATAACACTCTAGTTGGCGCAGAATGCGGAGCGGTGGCATAGGTGACAGGGAGGTGACAAGAGAGCTCTGAGATAAGCTGATGTCTGCCAGTCTATTACAGACATTAACATAAGAATGGCATCTTATCTGGGAAAAGTTCCTGATGACCGTTTAAAATACATGTATCGATCAGGAGGTCAAGCATCTCCTTCACTCTGAGGTATGTGTGATTAGAAGAGAAATACCATGGACTCCTTATTCATGTAAAAAAAAAAAAAGACAGCTCTTTTCTTTTTTTCTTTTTTTTTTTTTTTTTTTTTTTTTTTTTTTTTTTTCTTTTTTTTTTTTTNGACAGCTCTTTTCTTTTTTTCTTTTTTTCTTTATTTTTTTCTCAGAGGGAAAGCTACACAGCTCATTTCTTCCTAGGAATTTAAGATAAAACTTTGAGCTACAGCCAAAGTGTTATAATAGTTAAAAATGGGCAGGGACCTAAGAGATCACAAAATCCCTCCAAAATTTCACCAGCTCAACTGGGCTGACCTGGCAGAGGGCAGGAGCGTTAAGACTGGGCTGAAATGAGCCGCCTGAGGCTAACACAAATTGAATATTGGTGCCTTTATGTGCCTCCTCGACTTTACAAATGATAATTTGGGCAAGCCTGCAATTATTCTGTACCAGTCGAGCCGATTTCACGCGATTTGAGAGAGGGAACCAGGCATCTTTCGTAACCGCGGAGGCAGCGAGCGGCCAGGCGCAGGCCCGCGGGTTTGCCGGCCGGGTTTGGGCAGGGATGCCGGCCGGGTTCGGGCAGGGATGCCGGCCGGGTTCGGGCAGGGATGCCGGCCGGGTTTGGGCAGGGATGCCGGCCGGGTTTGGGCAGGGATGCCGGCCGGGTTCGGGCAGGGATGCCGGTAGGGTTCCGGGCAGGGATGCCGGCCGGGTTGCGGGCAGCCGGTGCCAGCCCGCGGGGGTGAGGGGCTGCCCGCGGTGTGAAGCGGCGCCTGGTGAACAGCTGGAAAACTGTCTAGGAAACGGAGATAATGCCGGGAATACGCCGTTGTTTGGTGTCCGGCAGACTCGTAGCAGGAGCGCTAAAGGCTGGTAAACTGCTGTCTGGGAGATAAATGAAGAGACAAGCACTTGCGGTGGGTGTTCGTGCTCTCTGCCCCGCTCTCCTGCATATTCCCGTCCCGGGAGTTTTTTCTCCCGACCTGCTCCAAAGCCGCGCATCCCGCCGGGGGCTGGGGCAGGTGCTCCCGCCTCGCCGCCCTGCCCGGGGAGACCTCCCCTGCTTTTGGGTACGGACCTCTTGGGAGACACAGGCTCCAGGCCTTAGGTGCTGTTAGGGCAATATTTAGAGTTGCCTGACATGTAAATTCGGTTTCTAATTGTTTCTGTGTGTCCCTGCGGCAGCCCCGGATGCGAAATCTTTGTTTGCAGTTTTAGAAGGTAAAGGAATGTGCTGCCTCCAACACACCAGATTTTAAAAAAACAAAACAAAACAAAAACACAACAAAAAAACCCCACACCAGATTGAAAACCTTTGAATAGAAGTATTTAACATAAGCAGTGGAGATGGTAGAGCTTTCAGGGAATACTGTTTCAATTACAGTTTGGTCTGAAACCTTAACCTTGCGCAGCTCATACCCAGCTAGCTTCAGCCGGGCTCTGCCCAGCACCAGAGGCTGCTTTTGTGCTTTTGGGGCTGCCCGCGTTTTGGGGTCTTGGCTTCCTCCATGTGGCAAAGCACCCTTGCTCCTTTGCTACCACTCTGTGAAATGCTACACCTTCTTCTGCAAAAACTGCGAGGGCACCTGACAGAAGGCAGAGGGGTTTGCTTTTGCTTGTTAGGGTATATTTTTTCCACTGTCAGGTGTTTCGCTCTGTGAAAATTAAGACTGCTTGGGTAATAGGCTGGAAATGATGCTTTTCTGGTAGCTGAATAAAAATGCTTAATCCCAACAATATAGATGGCAATTCTTGCCTCTGCTGTCACAGACTTATTTTTTGCTCTGACAACCAGTGAAATTGATTATTATGGTTTTAAGCGTATACTGAAGTCATTGGGCTGACAATGGCATATTCAAAATGTGTTAATATCCTACAGCTAGAGAAGATCCAGGGATTACTCTGAAGTGGGGATACAAACACCTGCTGGTTTACTGTAGGAGGCCACAGCACTATTAGAGCGACAAACTCCAGCAGATGTTATACTACACTGATAGGTGAAGCAATAACATAATCTTGACTTTTTCATTCGAACCACTGGCCCTGATCATCTGTGCATGGTTTCCCAAATCAACATGGCTCTGACTTATTAAGAAATTTAATAGGGGAAAATATGTGCTCTCTGTGAAGAAATGTTGCCCAATTCTATTCCTATTGAAGAAATCAATTGCTTGGATGAATGGAAAGACCAGGTTTGTTTTGTAGTAACGAAGCAGATCTGACAGACTAACTATGAAGGGGGTACCTCCATGCCTGTGTATGGGGTTGTGTAGTCACCTCCTTCATCAGGAAGTTGAGATCTCCAAATTACAGATGACCTAAGCTCACAAAATCCTTCCTTATCTAGTAGTAAAGTCAATTTGAAATTTGTTTTGTAAGGGGATTTTTAGGTGCAATTTTAAAGGCTGTAATGTGGATCCTGTGAACAGGATATTTTAATGTGCTGCTTTAGCAGAAGGAAAGACTCTAACCATTATCTTTCCAGTAAGAGGCGTAAAATAATATTTCTTTCTGCTGTTGTATATTTTTTTCCCAATAAAATGCTTTTGGGTACACCTAGCTCTTGCCAAGATCACGAACATCTTCTCAGTAGCCTTTCTGAGACAATGCATGCTTTGTATAGCTATGGCTGTTAGGGTTTTGGTGACACAGTAAACTCAACAGAGCAAAGCAACTTCTTAGTAACTGCAAAGCTGACTACCTGGTATATGAGGGCATTTTTGTCCTTTCCAGTCCTTCATTTGCCATGATCACAAGCAAGCTTTCATTTGAAGAGAGGGGTTTTTGATATGTTTTTAATAGTGGCTTTTGTTTTTTTGTTTGTTTGTTTGTTTGTTTGAATATACTTAGAGTGTGGATATCATATTTTCATAATACCTAGCTATGTCAAAAAGCTGAGCCTGAATCAGCTGCTTCTGAAGTGGGCATGGCTTAAACAGCCACTGCAAAATCAAAATGCTTTCTATCCTATTCACCAGTGTGGGTGCCATCAGGAGATTTACTCTGGAGAAGCACCACCCCAAGTGATGTAGCTCAGGGTTTGCACTAGTGTTTCGGCCTCTTGAGTACTCAATGGGTGTTCTTGAGTTCTACTTTGGAAATAAACTGTAACACTGACTCTCTATTTCCGTCTTTTATCAAAGAAACTTAGTAAGCTCCACCACAAGTCAGAGTGTAGGGTCAGCCTCAGCAAGTTGAGGTTTTGGTAATATTAAATATGTGGTTAATCATTGCACTGTCACAGACCCGAGATTCCTGACCGGGGTGTTGCTGCTGCGTGTGTACCTGCTTGTAAGTGGAGTGGAAGGGCTGTCACCACTGTGTGGAGTTTATGCATGAAGTACCTGTCGAGAGGCAAGAGATGGGTTAGACACAGGGTGGAGCAGAAGGCAGAGATGAGAGGGGTCAGCTGGGTACAGAGCAGGCGCAGCACACCGGCAGCCTGGCTGCTCTTGCGTTATTTCAGCAGCAAGGGAGAGTTTTGAGGAGGAATTGAGGAGAGATGAGCAAAGTTTCTCTGCAGTTGTGATGACAGAGGCAGTCTCAGGGAGGAATTATGAGGGAAAACAGAAAAGGGACTTGATGGGAAGTATAAATTGGGTTCGAAGCTGCAAAAGGCAATCATTTGCCACTCAGCTGCCTGCACAAGCGCTGTGTGTAAGCAAGTCCTATATTTTATTTGTTAGAGAATGAGAAAGCTGGTCAACAGAAGCAACAAAAATGAGGGGCATGCTCAAAGCATCAGGCTATGAAAAAGACCTTTGTAATAGCATTTGGACGATGAAACAGCAGGTCAAGTTTGTGATTGTGAAAGCAGAGAAAAGGATGTCACCATTACTGAGATAATGCAAGGGTGAGACCCTGGAGGAGTGTTTTAGGTCTGAGGGCAGAAAGAACAGGCAATCTTTCTGATGTGTAAGCAGAAAGCATCAGCAGATCTTAACTGTACTTTTAAAACAACGCTGCTGGAATAAAAATTGTGCCTTGCCTGCAAACAGAGCAGTAATTGTCACTGAGGAAAGGAGAGAAAAGAGATTTTGGGGTATCCCTTGAGAGTGGGGGTATTAGGAACTCTGTTTTATCCATGTTGAGCTGGAAGCAATAGCTAAGCTATTGGCAGACAGCCTTTCAGAAGATAGCAGAAAAAGTGGGTGAGGGGCATCAGCCAGGCTGGATGGGAAGGCAAATTGAAGGAAATTGTAGTATAGGGAGAATTTGCAATTGAACTTGATAGAAAGACGGGGGTTAAAAGCAAAAGAGAAGTCATCAGGGTTGATGGAGTGGAAAACACAGAAAGGCTGAATGGTGGGATATAATGTGGGAGGCTAATGGATGGAGCTGAATGGGTCCACTTGAAGGTTAGTGCAGGGGAAATTCAGCAGCAGAGAGCCTGGAGTCTGAGCAGTGCATGCCAAATAAGCGGTCTTTTTTTAATGGGTAAAATAAAAGGACCAGGGCAGCAGAGGAAGAGAATAGGTGAGATGGACACAGCATGATGAGGGGGTGATATGGTTCATCAGCATAAATCAGCAACAGTGAGAAGAGAAAAACAGAGAATCAAAACCAGAGCAGGAAGGTGACAGACTTGGGTGGAGGGGAGGTGTCTGTGGGGCAGGGAAGGGAGGGAAAGAGAAGTGAGGGATCCTTGTAAAGAGAAGGAACAGGCAGGAAAAGGGGTAAAGATCAACCCACTGAATATAGTCTGATCCCAGTTAGGCAAAATCTGAGACAGAGATGCTTCACTAGGGTTTGAAAGCCTTGCTGCTGAAGCAATGAGGTTTCAGGACCTGGAGGGAGGGAGGGAGGGAGGGACGTGTGAAGAGATTACGGCTAACTGAGGTCTTTAAAGCTGGAGGGTGTGCTGGAGTGAGAAATAGAGGCTGTGAGGACTGGGCAGGCAGCACACAGGGTGTGACTGTGGGAGCAGTCAGGGCTGGGGTGGGAGAAAGAGCCAGAGCTGAGAAAAAGGTACCAAAGGCAGGCAGGGAAGATAGAATCAAACATGAACATGCATGCAGGGACATGACCTCAAGATGTTTCTACAGCAAAAGATCATGCTTAGCTCACCTTAATAAAATATTCACACTATTAACCTGACTTTAGGCCATGTCCACGTCATGTGTGTGCTTTTGGCAATAAAATTTCTGTTGGCTGTGGATGCTGCAACTTCACCAGAGTTCATGCACTGGTACCCACATCCTGATGTGAGTGTTACTCCTCACAGGGAATGTTTCACTGTCCTCAGTATTCCCATTAGAGACGGCATTAATAAGGTGCCTGGAGCTCACAGGAGCATAGTTGCAGGTAAAGCTGCAAGCAGAGATAGATTTCATGTGTATTCAAACTCTGGGCAAGAAAAGAGCCACCTTATCTGACTTGCTGAATGTGCATGTTCAAGGGAAGCTGGAGGCACCTCAGGTTGGATCAAGGAGATCTGAATGTCCCTATTGTTGCTGCCATGTGTGGCATCTTACTCAGTGTTTATGAAGTGAACAGGGTGAGGAGATGCTGCTGACAAGGTGGTCTGCTCACCCTGAGCACCCAGGCCTGGGGCGGCTGCAGACGTACCTGGCAGTGCTGTACAACCCCAGGGCCCAGGAGCAAGCCTTGACCTGGGCGTGCTTCAAAAAAGCCATGGAAGGAGGGAAGGAAGAGAGGAAAAAAAACCCCAAACACAGAAGCAACAAACCAAAATAAACAACACAAACACAACAAACAAAGCAAAACAAAAATTATTTTCGTAGAAGATCGTTGTACTGAGTAATAATACACAAAAGGGCTTCTATGTGCTTCTTCCACATACTGAAGCCCCGAGTCTCGTCTTACCTGTGTGACTCACACAGGTATGGCTGTATGTGTGCAGAATAAATCTTTCCAAGCACCGCAGGGGTGGCGAGGGGTGTCAAGTCCACTGCAAGGGTGCTCTTTCTCCCGCGACCTGTGATCGGTGGGAATGTGATCCGGGACGGGCAGTGGCTCCCGGACATGTCTGTGGCTGCTCTGCTCCTCGCTGCCACAGAACGTGCCAGCTCGCAGCCCCTGCAGGCCTTCACAACACTGGAAGCTCTTTTGTCTGACCCATGCTTTGCTGCGGGTGTTTGCAGGTCCTTATTTGAGGTGCTGAGAAGATCAAAGATCATGTCTTCTCATGTTGAGTTTTTATTTCTCTTGAAAATTCTGGTTTTCTTCAGGTATTCCTCTGCACGCTTACATTCCTGATAGGAAGCTGCAGGACAGACTGACAAGCAATTTTAGTTTTTACTGTCTGCTGACCTTATGAGTCCAAATAAGAAAATTCCTGTTGAAATTCCTGTGCAAATTCCTGGCCATTCCCATGGCCACCTGCCTTGGGAAAGTTTATCAGCTCATGGTCTGGTTGATATATGGGGCACTGTATAAAAACTACAGCTCTGAGGGTTGTGGAATGAGCTGCCAGAAGCCCTGGGTAAGTGCAGTTGAGTATTGCTGAACTGGAGGCGCTGGTGTCCTTGGCTGTTGGCTTTCTCATCAAAATGAGGAAAGCCCAGGGCAAACGGCTCTTTTGCTCACAGAGTGGTTCCATTTTTATTTTTTTTTCCTCTAGCTGCAGCTGGAGTTTTAACTGTGGCTTTTTGATTCCTGTCATATCTCAAGGATGGGTTTGTGATGATGTGCTAGCAGGAAGAGAGGCACCATTAAAACACAGCAAGGATTTGAGACAGGTGTGTTACCTGTGCCCCTGCTGCCCCTGGGCTGTGGGGGTGCTGGGGCCAGGCTGTTGGCACTGTTTTGGTGTCCATCCCATTGGTAAAGCAACACAGTGTAGGGCTGAGCCTGTTCGGCTTCAGCTCGTGGTTTTACTGAGGAGGCTGAAATCTGAGCCAGATCCTGGCATTTCCATCTGTAGATCGCAGAGCTTTTTTTTCTTTTTTAGAAATTTTTTAAAAAGAAAGGATTATGTTATTTATAGGATTTTTAATTTTTATTTTATATATAAATATTTATATATTCACTTTTAAATTTTATACATTTATACATGATGACACTCCTTGTGCAAATGGTGGCCTTGCTTTTACACTGGTATCAGTGATCACTGATTTCAGTGAAGTCAGTAAAATGTGTTCTGGTAACCTTTACAGGTGAAGAGAACAAGGCTTTGGTAAGTTTGACTTTGCATCTGTTTGGGGAATACCTTGCTGCTTCTACACAAATGTGTATGATTCTCTGTATATGCACAAACAATATCAACACAAATCAGTCTCAGTGTTGGACTTTTAATTCCCAAAACACTGTCATTCAGCTGTCAGTGTTTAGTTACCAGCTTTGTCTCTGGTTTGGAGGAGTGATCTTGAAGGGATGATTTTTCCCTTGCTGTGCCATGGTTTCCCCACCAATAGATAGGAAATACATGTTTGTTCTTCACTCTTGTGAAACGCTAGAAATGCACTCTTGAAGAGTGCCATAGGAGATAGGCTGTTAAAGAACACACTACGTATATACAAGAGGTGATGGGGATGCACCTGCTTCTAGCATGAGCCGTCTCTCCCTCTTCGTATTTTCCGAAAGACATAACCTTTTTTATTTTTTTTTCTGAATAAATAAGTTGTGTGAAAAGTACAGGGTCTCCAAAGAAATGAAAGCAAAACTGCTGATGGTGCAATTTACTTACCTATGGGCAGTGTAATAAACTTAGTTTTATGAAAAATGCCACATATCCATAAGCCTGGAAAGTTAGATTTGCAATAAAGCTTCATACTGGTAATAGTGAAAAATCAGTTAAAGACCATGGCTCTCCATGAAAGCTGTGGGTACCCAAGGCACAGACTGCAGGGGAGTTGTAAGCTGTGGTACAAGTTTATAATATCTGTGGACACACCTTTGTGTTTTTAATATGTAGGCAACTGTATGCTCTTTTTTTCTTATACTCCAAAGTAATCAGAAAGGATCCTGCTGTAGTTTGAGAGCTGTAACCATGCTATCACAGGGTAGATATGAGGCTATCTGTCCCCATGCATGTAGTCATGCCCCACGAATACCCACAAATGGGTTGGACAAACCCTTTCTAGAGCTAAGGCTGGTGCAAAGAGGATTAGATAAGCTGGCCAGTCATTGTTGTGCAAGTTTCTTTCTGAGTTCCGGGTTCAAAGCAAAACTTGGCCAAAACCACAGCTTTGAGACTCTTTGTGGCCAGACTCCATCCGTGTGGTATGATGTGGCAGTCAGCATGCAGAGCCTACTGCTGACCCACTGCCTCCTCATCCTACCTTGTCCACCTTCGCCTTCTGGCACAGGTGCCAGTTTCTGAGGCCTCCACACTCTCTGCTTACTCTGCCTGTGTCCATTGGTGAGTTTGGGTCCATGGTTGGAGATCCTGGTGCACATTTACAAAGACACGAAGTGAGGGGTCATTGAGCACAGGGCCTGCAGAGCGTCAGGGCGTATACAGGCCGGTTCAGAGCTCTGCGTAGCTGGATGCAGAGATGCTGGTACAATGGAAAAGCAGAAGGGATGAACCCTCTCCATCAATGTGGGGAGCTCTGAATGACATGCAAAGTGGAAGGAACCAGGTTTTTGTTTTCGCTGCATTTCTACAATGTCCAAATCTAGGTTCCAGCCATAATGCCAAAATGCAGGAAGGGCTTAGCTTCTGCCTTACCTCTGGCATAGGGGGCACTGCCTCTCTGTCTCCTAAAACAAACACTGTAACATGAACAGTGTGAGATGAACAACAATTTATTGCTTTTTTCCTATAGATTCAAACAATTTCTATCACATTTCCTCTTCATCTAATCTTATCTGCTTTGTGTTGCAATCCTTGCTGTGCTTCCCTATTTCCAAATCAAAGCACAATCTTCTGCAAAAAAATCTGAAAACTGCCTCCATTTTGAAATGCAGCCTGTTTTAAACAAAGAACATCAGTTGGTTGTTAACTCATCAGTTTGTTAATCCTTACCTGGAAAGTAACTGATGCCAAAATAATTGCATTCTTAAAGCTTTCACAAATGTCAATCACTATTAAATAAAGGTTTCGTCTGAGTTCACACATACTATTGTATGTATATGCACAATAGGGTGTGAACAAGCCAGGCAAGAAGCAAAAAGTATACAAATGACTGGTTATGTGGGAAAGGCTCCAGTATAAAGCTTAGGAAACCTGGGTTCATGTCCCTACCTTGCCACAGAAAGTGGCACAGATGAGTTAACAAAAGCACAGTCAAGTGGGTGATTTCTGGCTGCTGTGGATACCTGTTCTGTGGTTACTGGTCTCTGCCAGTATAGCTGAACATCCCAGCAGGTTGTGAGGTCTTGCAGCAGGATCTGCTATGGCCTCTCTTTGGGGAGCTGTGGCAAATCTCTGAGGTTTCTCTGTGTTTATGCCTCCATTTTAATAAGGTTGGGCAGTTGTGCTGGGACAGCTGCAGGGAGGGATAAAGGAAGGTGCCGATCGGCCGGACACCAAACCCAAACCTCCAGCTGCCCCTGGGCTCCCTGCCTCAGCTCCCCTTCCTGCGCCATCCTCCGCAGCCCCACAGCCCTGGGCCAAGGGGGCCTTTGGGAAGTGCTGCTGGGGCTACGTAGGTCTTTGTACTCATTGATGGCACAAGCCATCGAGGGAGGGGGGTGATTGCCCAGCAAGCATCAGGCTGCGTTTTGGGCTTCAGTTGTGCCCCGGTGAAATGAGAGCAAAGTCCCATTGCCAGAGAGGGTGAGCTGTGCTTGCTGTGAAACCCTGGGGCTGGCTTCAGGTCACAGCTTTTTGAAAAGCAGTGCTAAAGGGTCTGTAGCTTTAGTATTAATAAACAGATATAATTGTTGTAGCCCACTCTGGAAAAAGCTGTGCACATAATATAACCTACAGAGATCTGGGACTGTAACTACTCCAAGTGCATCAGACTTTGCATCCCAAAGTTCCCATTGCCTGAGCAATGTAAAATGAAGACAGCAGATCTGGTTAATAAAGATGCCCTGCATTTTCTAGGAGGAGACTATTTTAATTTGCTCCTAACTTTGCAAAGCTTTAAGTCCCTGCATTGAAACATTGCATGGCAAAATGTCTGCCTGAGGCATGTGAATTGTTCTGCGTTTGCCTGCGTTGCTCTTTCCAAATTTTTGCAACCTATTCCTAGGGCAGTGACTTGATGTTTAGCAGGGGAAGTGGGTCTTGCGCAGAGGTACTCAGATTTAAGTAGGATATAAACCTTTGAAAATCACCATTTCCATGCACTTAGTGGACACTTCAGCTTTTAACACCCAAGTCCCAGAAAAAGCTGTTCACACCGTGTGTGCTCCAGCCTGAGCAAGACTTCAGTTGCAGTTGTGACATGAAGCTGCGAGGCGCTCTGTGCCTGAGCTCCAGAGCAGGTTATAGGGCACCTAAAGGTAAAGAGAGCAAAGAAAGAGGCATTGGTGTCCGACAAGGGTGCGGGCCAAGCTGGGGGTACATCACCCAAAGAGCTGGGACAGAGCTGATCTGGAATGCTTGGGGTTGTGAATCCAGGACTTTGCCTGGCACCACCTTTCCCTCGGGAGGCTGGAAGGAGCCCCCCATTCCTGCCTCTTCCCTCTTCTGCTGCCAGCAAAGTCCGGGCTGGGCTGCTGCCCTGCATCCGTGATTGACTCAGCCACTTCGTGGAGCAGAAGTCTGTGCAGTAAATCTCATGCGCTACCCCTCCGGGTGACACGGGCATCAGTAGGGTGCCACACAATGGAATTTGCAGGGCTGGGTTTCAGTTTGCATTAAACAAAAGCAAAACCACAAAAAAACCCAGCAAATCTTAGGAAACAGTGCACAGACTCAGAAAAGGTTTGCATTCAGATATCCTACTCAGAAAAATGTAAAGCATGTAATTCAGATAATGCCAGATTTATAGTCTGCACAATCCTAATTCGCGTCTTGGAATGTTTTATTATAGTATAATCCTGGAGTTTTGGTATGTTCAATACTGTTGATTTTTTTTTTGGTAGGATCTTTCCCTTATACTGTGTATGAAAAGTAGGGTGGTCAGTGAGCAATTTGCTTTAAATATTTTTTTTTTCTCCTGCTGTTCAAGATGTAAATGGTTCATGGTCTTGCATTGCTTTGCTCTGAAGAGAGATTCACTACTTTGACTTTTTAATGGTGTTCATTTATAGTATTTAAATACTTCACAAGCAGTAATGAAATAATCTGCACAACCACCATTTGATATATATTTATTAAAAAAATAGGGACACAGAATGTAAGTTACGAAGTTTAACCTAGTTTTGAACGTACAATTCAGGATGCCAGGGCCAGGCACAGGTGAACTTTTTTAGTTAAAGGTCATCTTCACTGAAAAATGTGCTTTATGATTAACAAGCTCTAGCTATAGATTCACGTCAAGCTTAACAGGTTATTTTGAGTGGACAGAAACAAATATATTCAAATGAGTTGAAGTGTTATTTCCGTATTTTTCAAATAATGTGACCCCATTTTTTTGCTTTAGAATGACATTTGATTTAAAAACTAGACTAAATAGAAGAAAATTGGGGCAGAAAATCAAGAAATGGAATATTTGCTTTGGGGCAAAATAAATTTCTTCCTTTTTTTTTTCTTTTTTTCATTTCGGCTAGCAGTATGAGTCAGTCAGGCTGCTTGCCTTATGACTCTGTTTTCCAGAAAACTTAGTTTAGCTCAAGATCCACATTTTCAAAGTGCATTGCCCTGCAAGATCACTTGCAGCTCTAAGTGCTCTTTGCTTCTGCAAGCAAGTTGCAGACGAGAAAATGTTCCCAGCCCAAAATAAGGAACAATGCAGTCAGCGACCGTCTGTACAATGCTTGGTTTAAGTGACTTGGCCAGTGATGCACAGGATCCATGCGCAGAGTGAGGACAGAAAGCAGTAATCAAGAGTCTGTTTGTCTGTCTTAGCTATGAGTTCCCCTTTCTCGTGGTGCATCAGGCACCACATTCCCTCCAATGTCTCCAGGAGAGTGGTGGGGACAGCAGCTACCATCAGTGCCTGAACTCCTTCTTTGCTGGAGCAGGACCACCCTCTGCACTGCATGGTGAACAAAGGAGGCCATTGTCTCCCGTGAGGGACTGGGACAGTGCAGGATGCAATTTGCAGCACCCAGCTTCCAAATATTGGGGACCTCTTGCACTGCTCAGTGAGAGCAGCACATTTCAGTGCTCACTCTCTCATGCATGGGTCTGCAGCATCCTTCCAGACCCAGGCTGACACCTCTACCTGGTGAAACGCAGGGTTGAGGGCAATAGTACTGCCTGTTGGGATGGAGGGTATCCAGGGTACCCACTGTGATGTTTCGGTCCCTTCTGGGCTGGAGAGCCTGTGTCGGGGACAAGCAGCTGGGGTAGGGGGGTGCCAGCCCCCTGTTTGCATGGCCATGGAGCTGTGGGGCTGGGAGGAGAAACCTCTGTAAGAGACATCCTCACTGCCAACAGCTGGCTGGGTTTTGGGTTGTGGAGGGGCAGTCCCAGGGTGTCGTGTCTACCCTACAGCCCGTTTCTGTGTTTTATCCACATCCCTCCATGTGTATTGGGTAAAAGATCAGAACAGATAGGAGCAAATGGCAGCTTCTTGTGCGTGGGAGTCACCCACGCTTTGGGACCAATTTTGGGACCATTCTGGATTCAGTGGTCCCACACACATCCCTGCAGGCAGGCTGGAGAGCTGGTGGGCCCAGCAGGGCAGGTGACCAGTGTCTTGAAGGGGTAATGTTTTTCACTAACATGTTTGTGGCTGGAAAAATGGCCTGTGGAAAGGATAAATGAGGCTGGTGTCCTTAGCATGATAAGAAAAGAGAGGGGGATAAAGAAAGAAGAAATTGTGGAAGGCAAATAGTGAAGAGAGGGCTGTTGACTGAGATGTTGCTTTGCTAGGTCTCCTAGCCTTAGACATTTCCTTGCTTAGGGAGTATGTCCAGCGCAGATCTGACCACCACATTACACCTCTTCTAGAGATGTGTTTAATAAAAGTGTAAAAGCAGGAGTCAAATGTAGCGATCCACCCTGTGCTGCTAGTGTGTTTGGCTCTCCTTTTCCTGGTGGATGATAGTTGCAAGTGATAGTTACCTGAAGTTAAGCTGTTTTCAGGCGAGGAGCAGGTAGGAGACGGAGATGGTGGGACTGCAGACTCAGAGGTGCCCACCTCACAGGATTGTCTCTCTGCTTTGCACTTCGCCTTCAGACAGGCTAGGGCAGAGGCACAGCTGTGCATAGGGGGCTGCTTCCCCTCCCCTAGAGCCATCCCAAAAACCTCCGTGACTTGAAACGTGCAAGATCAGAGCTTGAATGAATTAAATGTCCCAGCCAGCATGAACTGGGAAAGACTTGGTTCTTTTAATATATTGTTCTAAAGCAGGAAGGGACAAATGAAAGATGGCCGTTGCACAAGGTACTACAGACACTGGAGGGAAAGGCAGCTCCTGGTCAACCAGCTTGAAATCCAGAGTTAGAAACAAAGCATGTGGAGCAATGTCCTTCATGTGTAGCAAATGGCTGAAAATAAGGACAAGCATATTGTCCCAAGTGGGCTGAAAAACAGTGGATCATGCTGCAGCCTTCATTGGGCAAGCCCAGGTTGTGAGCATGCTTATGGGAACTAACGGGTGGATGATTCATAAACAGGAAAAGGACCAAAAAAAAAAAGGCAGCAGAAGAGTTTGCACTCCTCTAACAGGGGATACAGTATTTAAACTCTTCTCCACACCTGGCATGGTAGTGGTATGTTCTCTTTCATGCACCTGTGCCCGTGCTCATCAACTCTTTTTCTGTTCTGCAAGGTCACCAGCTTTGAGGAGGACCTGCAATGCACCAAGATAGCTTTATAACACATGATGTTAACTTCTCAAAATGTGCAGGACTTGTTATAATTTCCCATCTGTCCATTCTTCTGTTCATTGAATGGGACGCTCATAGAGTATGCAAGCCCCTCTCTTTTCATCTTCAAAGCTTTAGTCAGGTCTACAGTGCAAATGTTGGCTGGCCCAGCTGTGTTGGTCAGCTTATATTTAATTCCTTCTTCTCCCTGTGCTTCCCCCATGCTTTCCCACATGGACAAAACTAGGGGGTCACACCCAACCACCTTAGCAGGAAAGGCTCCTCATCTGTTGGCCAGGTTTTGCCGGTATAGGCTGTGTGTACAGTGTGCTGGTAAAACAAGCACACAGGGAAACAGAGCCTGAATTTTGTGTGAGCCACTGCAGCCTGCAGCAGTGACCATCCTGCAGCGGCTCACAGCCACTCTGACTGTCTCATGGAGTCAAGGTGTCTGCACTGATCATGCCCAGTTACTTGAATTTGGTGAAAATCAGCATGTGGTTTTCTGGCTTTCAAACCTATATTGGCATCAACTTCCTTGGAGATAACGTGCATTATTCTTGTTGCACTTGAGCAGGTTTTTTGCTTTTGTATTCTCTCTCTGTTTGGGCTTTGATTTTAATATTCCTTCTCTCCTTCTGTTTTGGTTACTCTGTGTCTTAGTGCTTAGAGATTTCCTGCCTGTATACTGAAAGCTTTTAATGAAGAATGTTAGCAATACTCAGAGTTACCAGTAACTGCCCTCTGCAGATTTTGACAGAAGGAGTTATATGAAATTACTTCTAATCTCTTTATCCTTGTCACACCACTCTGCTATGCAGTAATACACTAAAGAATTTCCAGAAAGCAAAGGTTACAATACCTACCAACTTGTTTGAAAAAATAAATAATAAAGGAGTTGGGAGGTGAATTCAATCTGCTGTTGTATTAGCTGGACAACAAAGGAGGGGAAAGGTGGAGGGACAAGGCTGGAAAAAAAGAAATGCTCTCTCACTTCTTGCTTTGTTTTGTTTCTTTAATAAAACCTTGAGGCCAATCAAGCAATTTCCCTCAAAAGTTTAGATCGTGTTCTGAAAGTTAAAAATGAGGCATTTTGGCTGCCTTTATCACGGCAGCTATCAATGGCACACTGTTAATCCCAGTTAGAGTGGTAAAACTGCAAAACAAATAACAGTATGTCCTTGAGTGCACCAGTTCTGTGCCCGACAGGTTTTCATTTTTCACCCCGTTGCATAATGCTGGCATGCAGATATGACACGTAGCGTATGAAACTTTCTGGGTAGGGCTCGGTCCTGCCTCCATTCAAGGCGAGGGTGATACTCTTCCAGCTCCCAACAGAGGCAAGGTCATGGTGTGTGCTGGAGCCAACCACAGCCCGATGGGGAGGGCAGGCAGCAGCGTTTCAGAGCAGCTCAGCTCTCTGCCTCTCCATTCCAATCCCCCGTGCACTTGTGCAAGGACTTACCTTTTGAAATCCCATGGCAACTAATGGCTTTCACCACTTGCCTGGTGTTTTCTCAGAGTTATTTCCTTAAAAGAAGAAAAAAAAAGAAAAAAAAGAAAAAAAGGAAATGAAAAAGACACCCGAACTATTATTTCCTCCTGAGATACACAAACACAGAAACCAATATCTTTATTTTATTGTACTCTGTTTTTGTCAGTCTTAGCCAATTGTTGTGTGTAGGTGTTATGTGATTTTAAAAAATAAGATGAAATGTGGGTGGGACTGAAAATGCAGTTGCTATTATTCATCTATTTATGCCATCATACACGTGTGATTGGGCTGTGATCTTGTGCAGCACTGTAGGAACCTATGGGTTGCTTGAATCATCCTTCTGTAAAAGGGCCAGGAGATGTGTTATTTAATCATTCTACTAGATCAGCAGGATCTGTATATACTAAATTTGTATTTCACACATACAGCCAGCATCAACCCACACATGTGATGAAACATCAGCATAGAAATCTGTACCTGTACTTTTTTACCTTACAACATGCAAGCTCATCAGGATTCCAGCTGGGGAAAAAATGTGTAAACAGCACAGTTATCAAAAAGTGAAAATCTTGTAAAAATAAAACTATTTGTAAGTTTGCAAAATAGTCTGATCTGTGTAAAAGATAAAATTCCAAGGAAAATATTTCTGGTTTTCAATTTGGAGCACTTTATACGGAAAATGTAGGAAATTTTAAAGAAGCACTATAGAAAAAAAAATCAGACAGAAACTTACTTATTTTGTCAAGAAAGGCAAGAAAAAAGAATCTTTATTATTGTTTTTCCCAGGGTAAATTTGTGGTAGAAAGAAAAAAGGTGGTTTACATACCTCTACTTCTGATACTTTCTCCTTCCCAGAAGGAGTAAATAAGTGGCACTGGTACTCAATGGTCAAGCCGTCCTCAGCTGGTTTGAGTAGGAAGTTTTTACAGGGGTGTTTAATCCTGTATGCTCTCTCAGCTCTCTGGAAACATGCCTATGACATATGCAGACCATCCAAAAATATTAGGTGTAGATCCCTTATCACGTTGTTGCAGGCTCAACCGCATTCCTGTTCCCATAAAGAGCAGTTCTCCTAGCTGCAGGCAGTACAAACTTGTTGCAGTGCTAATTATTTGATCATCTGCCTCAATATTTTCAGATGTAAAAGATTTCTTTATTTTAGTTGTTAAAGCAGGAGCTTGATTTTCCATCTCTCTTCCGCATTAGCTACACGTCTGCTAGTAAATTGGACATGCCCAGAATTGCTACCTGGCATGGAGGCTGATTACCTCCAGAGGAGGATGCTGTTTTGCCCGCCAAAACCGAATGGCTGCACCCAAACTGTGTGCTAGGAACGATCCGGAGCTTATCCTAACCCCTAGCCTGTGCTGGGAGAGCAGTATCGGCCCTCTGGTTTGGGTGACTGATATTTAAATAACGCAGGCCCGAAGTGTGTCGGGGCTGTCTTGGCCCTTAATTTACTTCTGTAGAGAGAGTTCTTACATCTCCCCCTTCCTTATTGGCACTGATCAGCAAAACATCCTTCTTTCAGAGGCTCCAAAATCAGGTGTATACTTATTATGTCCCCAAGCAAAGTATTTACATTCAAATAAAAGTATAATTAGTGCTACCAGCATTAGCAAGTGTTTTCTGGAACAAGGCTGGTAGGGGAGAATGGAGCCATCAAGATAAAACCCTGGGATCTGTGGGATGTCTGCCCAGGAAGAAGCAGTGAAAGAAGGCAAAATGACAGGTAGCAGCAGATGCTGATGGTGGGGGCTGCTGGCCGCTGCTCAACCCAACAGTCTCACGGGGAATAAAGTCAACAATTTCCGATCAGGTATACAAATGTATTTTCAGAGGAGAAGGAGAAGTCTGGAGGTTCTAATGGCCTGTTTTGGTGGGGGGAGGGTGTTCTTGGTAGGGAGGGAATGCTTGTTTAGCACTACTATGCTGTCAATCTAAATTCCATTTTCCCCAATCTATCCTTGCTAGGGATGCTATTGCAAGCAGCCTCAGTTTAGTAGCAGACGATCCTTCTGACAGAAGTTTGGACGTATGTTGTCCTTAGCCAGCTGTTGGTGCTGTTTGTATATACTTGTATACAATAAGCTATGGTAATAAATCTAGAATAATAGAAAATACCTGCCTTTCCTTTACAAGAAGAATACTGGAGATCAAACAATTTTAATTAAAGCTGGTTTTGCCTTCTGTGTGTAGAACAAAGACTTCCCCTGCTACGTGGCAACACTGAATTAAAGGGAGAAACTTTTTTCTATGGAATATACCTGATTTAACTGTCATCTGGGACTTTGGTTTCACAGATTAGCTGTCATCTGGGACTTTAGTTTCACAGATTAATTTTATTAACCACTCCTTTCACCCACACGTACTAGGTTAGCATTTTTAAGAATTAACAGCAACAACTTTGTTTCTCAGTTATGTCTACTTTAACTAACATCTAATCCTCTTAGCTTTTATACCTTCACAAACAGGGATTTGTTTGGCTAAAAACTTTTAATTATCCCAATCACATGGAGCAGGTATTTAACAACCCCAAGGCAAACCCATTTCAGACATCAGAGGTGTCTCACCACCAGATTGAGCGAGCTAATTCTAGGAGCCCTTTCCTGCAGGCTGCAGAACTTGAATAACAGGGTCGTTGAGCGGCTGGCACCCAGTTTTTCTGCATAAGTGGGCAGCATTCTTTAATGGTAACTTGCAGGCTCCAAACAGAGTTTCACGGTACTTCGCTAACCCCTGCTCTCTGCTCCCCCTCCAAAGCAGCCCCTCTGTTTGTGCTTGCACAAGTCAGGCTAGCTCTGAAGAGAGCTGAGTATCTTCTCATAGGTTTGGTAGGACTGCTGAAGACCTGACAGGTCACTGGAACAAATAAATGTGTTAGCAGATGAAGCAAGGATAGAACCTGCTGAACTTTTGATCTCAGTAATTTGAATCCAGAAGAAAGGCTGCTCGAGCAGCACACGTGTCCTAACCCAGGAAGCATGGGGTCACTGCTGTGGGGCAGATGGGGCTGGGGGGGACGCTGGTGGCCATGGGACCCATGCTTCTGCAGCGCGTGAAATCGAATAAGAAAAGAAGTGGCTATCACAAAGCGGAAGAATGGATGCCGGCGAAAAAGCAGGAGTGAAACCTTGTGTAATATACTGAACATGTAATTATTAACTTGAGAGTAGCTCTGCTGCAGAACCAGGGCCACAGCCATGCAAAGCCCACCTGTAAGTGCACATAAGCAATTCCTGGTCCAGGCTGTTTCTCCAGCAGTCTATCTCGGCAGGGATCCTGTGGGGCTACGTGGGGCATTTAGCGCCTCTCCTTAGGCAGGTCTCTGGGGGAAACAAGAGCAATATAGTGATCAGCTGAGACTGGAGGGGAAGGCTATGAGTGGTGGCTAGCAGGGGTATCACTTCGTTGCACTTTTCCAGCTGTAAAATCTTCCTCTGCTGTGTCTGTCACCACAGACTTTTCAAAACACCCATGCCAGCTGAGGATGGCTTGAGGAGGATCCCATGGAGGATGGTGCTGATCAAGTCACCTCTGTTGAGGGTGCTGCCATAGAGTTGTTTTTGGTCTCTGTTCTCATCTTAAACTTGTTTTGAAACATGACAAAATATAGTAGAAAAAAATAAGTAGATAACTGAGAAAAAATATCGACACCTTTTCTTTAAAATTCCAGAGAGGTCAGCCTGCAGCATCTGTTATTTTCAGCCCTGACTTTGTAACATACTCAGAGCTTGCCTAGACATCAGCTTTAACTGGCTTACATTTGTCCCCACATTCCCCACTTATTCATTCCGGGCTCCAGCTGCTCCTCTTCAGGATGCCCATGCTAAGCCTCAGAGCTGGGTGGCCCTGCCTCAGCAGGGGAGCGGATACCTGGAAGGTGTGCCTGGCGAGCAGGGCACAATGCGCTTGTGGGATGCGCTAGCATACACAGACCTGCCAGGAATACAGCTAGCCAAGCTGGTCTTTTATAGCTGTGACTGTGATGAGCTGCCCCTGCTGTAAACAATTAAAAATGCCCTCCCATCCCAGCACAGGAGAATAAACAGGTAGCCACATGGTTCACATGCTGAGTATAGGGCACTTGGTTTAAATCATATTTGACCATGTTCTAGCTAGATGTAAAATCAGTGTTACAGCAAATCATTCTGATGAATGGATGTAAAATCAATTGAAAGTATGCTGCCTGAACAAGACCTGCATGACCAGGCAGAATTTCCATTACAGACCGCCTACTGAGAGAGGTTAAATTAGTGAAAACACGGAGTATTAGAATAAGTTGTTCCCTAGGAAGCCAGATTTTAAGAAAATACACTGCCTGAGCTCATCCAGAACTTTCGGTTTTCAGAGGGCAACTGGAAAGCTCACAGAGTCCAGTCCCTTGGGTTCTCTCATAGCCTCACATGCAGACATTTGCAGGTAACAATAAGTATGTGAATGCCCACAGTGTTGATGATGTTCACATCATCAAAAAGTCCACTTTCTGGCTGACTCCATAGGAGCCAGGTTCTGGTCACTGCCGCAGACAGATTACTGTGCTACAAAGGCCCCAAGAATCTGAAATAACAACACTGCTCTTAATGTTATTATCTGGATGGTGAACAAACTTTGCACTGATATTCTGATGTTTAGATGAACTCAAGGTGCTCTGTCTTCCCACCTGTGCTGGAGGAGGAGCACTGCAGGGAGCAGTGGTACCATAGCCCTGGGGGAAGGACGTCGCTCCCTCAGCTATACCATGGCTATAGGTTCTGGAGCCAGAAGAAGACCATAGGACTCTGTGGCAGGAGCATTGCATGATGGTGTATGTTGGCTAGGGGTCCGGTAAGATTCAGCCTGGGCTCTTTGAAGCCACGCTACCCACATGTGCTGCAGTGCTCCCGGTTATTTACACTAGGAAGGTTTCTTAACCCTGTTAAACTAGCCTGACAAGATTGACTTAGCCAAGAGCACCTTCTACTCTGTGTCCCCTACCACCTTTTGTCCCTCTTTCTGTGTATAGGAAGACTCAGAACTGAGCTCTGTGCTTTCTTTTATGAAACTAAAATTGTTTTTGAAAAGTTTCTGGATTAGCAAATGACCTCAAGTTCTTCCTTTATCCTCTAAATAAGTAAAACACCCACCACATCAGTACAGCAAAACTTGTGCTTGAGGACATAGAGCGGGAAACATTCTGTAGTTTAAATTAACTTGCTTATCTTCACACCACCAGAAAAAAAAAAAGGGCATTATTTATCCCTCTCTTTTATATTGCAGCAGTGATGAGCACTTTGTTAAAGTGTGTTACATCAGTGCAATTCCACTGCCTTAAAGCCTGAAGCTGTGAGGAACAGAGACGCAGAGCAGCTGATTCTGGCCCACTGTGTTTTGCAGGTTTATAATCTGAGTGCCAGTGTGGCACAAGCAATATATGTCATAAAATAGTAAAAAAAAATCACCCTGATATTCCTATTGCTTAGGATTTAAAAAAAATATTTAAATAAGCAACGTTCTAATTTAAAAAATAATAACTAGTTTTAAAATTATTTTTAAATAATTTTTTTAAAAAGTAACAAAAGTGATACTGCAGATTTTGTGCACATACATGCACAAAAGCATGGGAATTGTGTCAAATGTGTGCACAAAAACATATTGTCATAACCTGTGAGTTTCCTTTCTGTGGCTGCAGGGAGTTAGGGCATGTTTTTTTATGAACTTTTATTGAGATCTCTATATATCTGTACTGCCAGGGATAGAGAATTTTATAAAAAGTTTTAGAAATGGTTTCTGCATTTTTTAAGTTGTATTAACTACTATAGCATTTTTGGGTTTTGTCTCAGAGGGTATAAAGCAACTTATTCCTGATATTAGTCACATTGCTTAAAGCTTTGCTGTAAAGCCCTCAGATGATAAGCACAGTATAAGAACATATCTGAAATAGTACAGCCACCTTGACTGTAGTGGAATTATGCTAATTTGCTTTAAAGAAGAATGCAGACTCATGAGGTTAAAAGAAGTTGTCTCAAATCATAATCTGATATCCCAGACAACTCGGTGGATTCTGACTGATACGTTAATTTGCATGACTGAGCACTGTATCAGTTTTCTTTAGGTTAGGAATGCAGGCATGTAACTTGGATATTGCTTCAGCATCTTAGTCACAAGGCAGTAAAGACCTTGGAGACACTGGTTTCTAGAAGAATGTCACCAATAACATGGAGGGGCTGAAACCTCTTTTTGAGCGACTGCTGTAGTCTCTCCGTTTCCCTCTTCATTCAATTGGAATGAGATATGTAGAACATTTAATTCGTATAAATCCATTTCCCAAGGATATGCATTTTTAATGAGGCCGTGCAGATTTCATTTCACCTTCTCTGGAACATCATTTATCTTCTTTTCCTCCTCACATAAAGTACTTCATATGGGCCTATGGGTGGCAAGAGAGGGATTTTAGCAGAATTAAGGCAGCCCAACCCCCTTGCCTCTATTTCCAGTTATGGTATGGAAGGAACAGAGCCCCTAGGGCTAAACAGACCTGGATTCCCTGTGTTGGCTTATCCCATACAGCACCCAAAGGATGCTAACCCAGGGCATGGGACACATTAGACTGTTTGCTCACTAGGAATGAATTCCCTCAGAATACCCACCAACAGTTCTGGTGGCTGCAGAAGCCCAGAAGTTTGCAAAGCTTCTGACAACCAGCAGCATCACGAGCAGCACAAGAATGGAGGGCGCTTTGTTTAAACAGTGGCGATTCCTGGGTACAACTCCGGGATTTTAAATCTGTATCTCCTTCGTTTCTCCCCCTCAGAGACACAGTATCATGGGTGGGAGATCTTCCTGCCAAAGGAGCTGCAAGCTGTCACTTTCTTTCCTGTTCTTTAACAAAGAAGGTGATTAGCAAGATGTTAACACTAAAAACATTGACTAACATGCTGATGAAAATGAAGTTTCAGCAAGTGTTAATCCACATGCCATTTTTTGCAAAAGATCACTGCGGGCTCTGCCACACAGTTCACAGACTGATTCACAGTCTGGAATTTCAGGCTCATACATGGTATGATCCCAGAGAATTATATTTATCATTGCTCTGCCCGCTGCATGTTTTCTGTGGGCTTAGCACTGTAAGAAAATGCTGATTGACACTGGTTATTTACTTAACCATTCACAAATGAGATTTTATTCGACCTATCAGTAAAGTGGCACCAGCCAAGAACTAGAAATGCGCTCCGTAACTGGGATTTAATCAATAAGTGAACTGTAGCATCCAACATAACAGCATCTAAGTGTCAAAGGTGCACATGAAGAATAGCAGTATATTCAAAAGGTGCAATTTTTCCCTCCCTCTGTGCTTCTCTTTGTTTATTTAGATTGGCTGAGTTGCCCTCACTTGTTTGTATCTAGAAGTGACGTTGTTCCAACATGCCATTGCCTTCGTTCCAGAGTAAAGCCTGGTGTGAAGAAACACCTCACCTTTCCCCTGGATGTGCTGGGTGACATCTCGGGGCGGTGGGGTGCTCCCCGGCCCCTGCCGCCCTCCTGCATCCTCACGGCCGCACTTGAAGTGAATGCTCAGCCTGAGGGAGAACGAAAGGAGACCTGCCCTGGTGGCAGGCTCTCAAGCCCGGCTCTTGAACTGGTGTCCCAACCCAAAAATGAGGTTGCAGAAGAGGAATGAGGCTGGTTGGAGGTGGTGCCGGCTGGCGGGGCAGGCTCTCACTGGTTGCGTGCAGCAGCTCTGCAAGAGACGCTGCAATAGCGCTTCTCACCTAGGCTCAGACAGACGCAGTGTCTAGCAGGAGATAATTTATTATTTTTACTGAAGCAAATGTAAGTGACAAATAGGAAATTTGCAGATGCAGCCTTGGCTGGCCCCAAACCCAACAGAAGTATTGCTCTTTGTTGTGCTGGACCTGTTCTCATCCTCTGCAGTTCTTCACTTCCAAGCAGTCATGTGTCCCTACTTCCTGAGCAATAGGTGAGGGTATGCAAACACTATGTGTGATCTAGATACTTTTTAAAATTTTAGTAATGAAATAGATGAGAGGTTTCTGACTTTTCCTAGAATGAATGGTGTTTGCTGGTGGTATTCTTGGAGGCAGTGCCTTTCTTTTTTAAGAAAAAAATCTTTAGAAGTGGCCAAGACTCTCTGTTTCCCAAACATAGTCATCTCTACGTTTTTAATGAGTAGCCAGCCAGCACATGAGATCAGATAAACGAATTCTATTTCCTAAAATGCTCCCAGAAAAATCTTAATGAAACCAAGTATTTTTTTTTTTTATTTTTAGCTTAAATCATTTCACACTGTATTCTCCTTCAGAGCTGACTGTGTGTCAGAGGAGGTGAAAACACCATGTGAAAATACTTCAGCAAGTGAGCTGGGATTCCTTGAAAGGAAAGGCTGTGCAGGTATAAGCCATTAATAGCATTTAAAAACCTGGAAGTGTGCAACTGTAGTATGAAATGCTGACTATCACTGCACAACACTTCAGGATTATTATTCCAAAATACCAATCAAGTTAGGGTTTAGATTCAGGCAATAAGTTGCAAAAGAAAAAGGAGAGTAAAATCAGTCATGAAAAAATTGTGTTTTCAGGTTTGCAACACCATTCTCACCTTTCTCGACATTGCCAGGCTGCCAATGTTTTGCTTGGTTTCAGAATCTGATATTTCATTAATGTTAGATGACTCTTAGCCATCTAGCAATCTTTTCTAAGGCGTCTTCTAAGAAATTTATCATAATTTGGTGACATTTAGAGTGTTAGTTATCATTAAAATATGATTTGCCCTCTCTCTTCACAGTGCTCTGTAACATCCATTTAGTTCTCCGAATGTATGTTCTTTCAGAACAATGGTTTCCATACATCTATTCGCCCGTGTTTACAAGTTAAAAAAGAAATCTATCTTTCCATAACTGATGTGCAGGACCATAAAAATGACCCAATTAGGAGTTCACGACACAGGCAAAAAACTTCAATAGTTTTCAATATCCACATGGAATAAACGAAGCTGTACTGAATTAAATGCATCCTTTCGTTTCAGGTGTTTAAATCCTCGCTGGTTAGGAGACCATTTTGGATCTACAAAGCCAAAAATCTGGCTCTAGTACAGGTGTGGCTCAACTCAAGTGCAAACTGTTGTCCTTAGAGAGGTTTTGTTCTAAGCAGAAATCTTGCAAGAACAAGCTGGTCCTGAGAGTCCCTCTGTCTTGTGCAAAGATTAGTGAGAGCAAACTGTGTAATTCCAGTTTTAGCATAAATCAAGTCCAAGCCTCAAATCTGAAGTCTAGCCTGCAGGTAAGCTGGACTGAGACCCAGCCAACCACACATAGTTGCACCTGTGCTTAAAAATAGATAGCACTTTTTTTTTTCTTTTCTCTTTTTTCTCTGAAATACGTGTATCCCACAGCTCCTGATTCCATAGCAGTGAGCAGAGCAGGGTTCTGCATGTCAGGTATCGAAATACAGTGTCTGCCTAAGATGAAAGGTTAAAATGTGAATTTTGCAGAAGACAGTGAAAGGTTTTTGAACTCTAAAAACATGTGTAGGAGCAAGATGGATTTTATAACTTGTGAGTTTGAATCAGGACTTTCCCACTAGCCATGCTGTGAGCCTCTGGACAGACAAATTGCAGATCATTTTGCCACTGGTCTTGAAAAATGCATCAATGTGCTTGCCACAGTAGGCATTACCGATTTTTCTCTCAAATAATTCTCTGCATGGAAAAACAGATACACTTTGAGTGTTAATGGAAGATTTAAAAAATAGAAATACCATAAAACTACTCTGGAAAACTGATACCCTGGCTAAATGCTGCATTTTTCTGGTACGGAACATTGTGTTACTCAATCCTCCAGCTTTCATACAATGGATGGGAACATTACAAGCATAAAGTATTACTGGTTGTGTGTGCATGCCAGTAAATGCTATCTGGTTTTAGTCTTTACATAGGAAAAAAACAAGTTTAGCAATGTATTTTGTTTGCATATGTGATGTAGCTACTATAGAGAGTGTATTGCTGGGTTTCCTAGGCTCCTTTTGTGTGAAGATTTTTAATAAGTATGAAAATCTGCTTGGGGCTATTTTTATCATAAACAGGAAAAACTTTCATTGTTTTATTTTTCTTTCTGAACCGTTACCCCTCCAGTTCCCGCTTCTCCTTTCACCCCTGCCCCAGGACCAGCTCCTCAACACAAGTGATTTGGGCCCTAACCTCCCTGTTTTTCTGTGGTCGTGCTCTGTTGTGCTGACACCTCTGTCTCTTTTCCTTCTCTCTCTAGCTGGTCTCCATCTCTCTCACCTTTGTGCCAGTGTGGCTTCCAGCACCCAGGGCTGCCAATTGCCTGGGTTGGAAGCAGGTGGCCCACCAGTTATTCCTTCGCCCAGGGGCTAACTGTTCTTTTGGTTATGTTCTTTCAGTACACTGTTATTTTACCTGTTTCATTTGCATTTCTTTAGAGACAGCACCTGTAAATTCTGTGTTTACAGCTTCCTCTTTCCAACTCGACCCTCATTTTGTCCTTGTAGGCCATGCATTTTCTCCCTTCTCACCAGCATTACTGTGTCTCGTCAGTTCTCCCTCCAAAACACCCTTAACTCACCTCAGCAGCTGGGTTGCCCCATCCTACTTTTTTCCTCCCCTTCAGAAATTGTGGGTTTCCTCCCATCTCTTCTAAGCACAAGATGCCTTCCAGCTCTGCCCCGCCTTCCTTTCCAGCTACCACCTGCCCTGTAAGCAGTTCACAACTCCTGTTCCTCCTGAACCATGCCTCTTCATCTCTGAGATTCTCTATTAAGTTGCTTCCAAACAATTATCAAGTCCCTGACTCCATCCTAAGCACCCTTAGTGTTCACCACATTTTTGTGGTTGCAGGTCTAGCTCCAGCCATGTCTTACTCACACTGCTGCCCCCAGGCACCCTGCTCCCTTCCAGCTGTTTCTGTTTCAGGAACCCTCCCTCCACCTTGGGGTTCCCCAAGAAGAGAGGAGCAAGAGGCAGCCGGACAGTTCTCGTGGTCAGGTGACAGAACAATCGCAAAGCAAGAGGTCCACAGTGTGGATCAGCCCTTCAGACCCTCATCCCACTCATATACAAATGTCATTTCCTTGTGCCTTGAATTTGGCGATGAGGCAGTCATGCTGTAAAAGGCATCTGTGTGCTGAAGCTGAGGGATGGGGTTGGTTGCATAGACATAATTAAGCAGCAAATAATAGTTTCCAAATATTTAAGTACAGTCCTCAGGAACTGGCCTTACAGAGATCTGTATCAATATCTCCTCTGAGATTCTCAGCAAAGCAAATAAGAACAAACAATATTTCATTCATCTGCTTGGCAGTATCTGTTGGAAAGGCTGATTCAGTCTCAGCTTTTTCATTCAGCTCTAAAATCTCTGTATGCACTTAAGCATTGTTTTTAAACAGAAATGTTACTTATCTCCTGGGGTTTGTTCAAAGTAACTAGCTGCACTTACAGTCTGATGAGGATTTTTCTTGTCATCAAATGTTAGGCACTAAATTAGATGACAAATAATTGCCCAAATTTAATATAAGGCACTAAGGACAGTGCTAAGAAGACTGCTCATCATTAAAATGGCTAAAGGCTAGTTTCAGTTCCAGTGTTAAAGCCCAGGAAAGTAGAATCAAGGCACTGTTAGCAATACATTCATCCTCTTTTATTATGAATTCTTACTTTTCGTAGCTCCATGTACTCAGTTGGATCTCCAAAAGCATTTTAAAACCTAATGTGTCTTGATTGAAAGAGAGATAATAGATAAATAGATAAAGAGAGATAGGCAGAGAGCCCATAGATTCTTATACAAGAACTCTGCTGTATAAAATAAACAATTTTATTCTTATCTTAAAGGAACTACAAGGGGGAAAAAAAGTCATGTACCACTCTGTGGCTTATAATTATTTAATTCATACGCATAATACGTTTATTTAACCAAATAATTAAAAATATCTTGACCAAAATGTAAGTGGAAGAAATCTCTCTTCCCAGTAGTACCCCTTTAAAGGAGAAAATCACTAAAAACACTGTATTACGAATGTTTATTTTTTTCAGACTTTTAACTTCTGCAAGCAACAGGCAGAGAAACCTATAAATACTTTAGCCCTAAACCGCTTCTTTTCTACCTGTCCTTCGTGCCTGGCAACACATTTGTGTGGCAAATGGCAGGCACTGCGAGGGAGCCCCTGCGGTCCCTGCCTGGTCACTAGCGCTGGGGAGGCCAATGCCCGGGGCTGGTGATGCCCTGGGCTGGTGTTTGCAGGGCTCAAGCACGGTCTGAGGGGCAGTGGCTGCCACGCCAGCCTCTCTGGGAAAGGGGCTGATTCATAAAATGCCCTTTGCAACTCCTCTTGTGACACCTGTTCCCAGGCGATCTATGGGGCTCTTTTTTCAGCTCAGGCTTATTTTGGCGCCCAAGTGAGAGGCAGGTTCTTCTAAAAATGTGGTTCGATGTGCTCTGTTTCTCCCCCTGAAGCAGTAATAATTTTCTGCTGAGAAGCTCTCCAGCTTTGCTGGGGCACCATTCTGTCGCGCTCCCCCATGCGCTACGGACGCTTTTACGTGCTCCCAGTGCCGTACCGATGGCTGGCCACAGCAGACGTGTCTGCCAGGCGCTCCTGGTCCTGCCGGTGCTCCTGGGGACATCTCCCGCCCAACCGCTGCCAACCTGCCCGTTTGCTCCTCCGCTCCCAGGCTGCACAGGCAGACATGAGGGACCATGGGCATGATGGGGACAATGCTCAAGCACCCAAACCACACAGACCCCCCTGACTGCCTGGTGAGGATCTTGACTAAACCAACACCATCAAAACCCAAGCCTGACATTTTCCCTGTTCAGTAATTGTCACATCAGGAAAATCTCAACAGAGCTCAGCTGAGGGACTTCTGCACTAAAATCAAACCCATGGGGAATGCACATCTGTGATTTTAAACCATCACGCTTCCGACACAATGCTTTCCTAAGCGCGACTGTGGGTGGCATCATGCAATGCAGCAATACATGTAAAAGCGGTTGAACAGCTACAAAGAGGGGAATATTTTGAAACATTTGTCTGCAATGTGAAGTTGCTAAATCACTAGCATAGTGTGGTTGTACAAAACACAGATAAAGTGAAAATAGGCAGTTCTCCCTGAAAGCTTTGGATGATAAGGTTTTGAAATACTATTTTTGCAAAAAAGCTGCAAACAAGGAAGTGAACAAGAAAGGTGGGACAGGGTGGTTTGTGGTTTTGAATAAAGCCTCTTTTTTTTAGGGAGTCTTCTAGCCTGGCAGCATATGATTTCATACCAGTGTTGCCCATTCTTTGATAGCCAGAAGTTTAGCAAATCAGCTCTACAGAAACTGCTTGCAATTATTCTCTCCCATCAACATTCAGTTTCTCTGTAAATCGTGAGCAAGTTTTCTTACATATCTCATGTATTTTGCAAGGTCTGTTCCCTCCAATGGAGTAGTGATGACTGGAACTCTGCCCAGTGAAACCACTAGCAAAACAGCTCTAGGACCAGCTAGCAGAAGCATTTTGTAAATAGTTCCCTTGCTACCTTTTTCTTCTTATCATCTGGAGGGGTACCTTGTCCATCCAGTGCTGAGGACTCATGCTGCTGTAGATGAAGACCTACAGGGCACTTTACTCTGAAATCTCAGCACAAGATACTAAATTATGGACCAAAGGGGTGGGTAGGTATGGCAGGGCTATAGCTCTTGCACTGCTGGCATGGCCAGGTACCATTTCAAGAGCTGGGACACCCAGCCAAAGCCACAGCTGGGGAGGTGTCCTCATGTGTGCCACCTTCAGGCCACTGCTGAAGAACCCTCTCAGTTCACAGGTCTTATTTTCCTGTACGATAAAGATCTTACACAGCTCACAGCGATTATTTTTCCCCTCCCACCTGTTTCTTTTGCAGCAGGTAGTTGCTAGTCCTTCTGCCCCAGAGGATGGGACGTAGCTCCCATTGGAGGTGATCGGTGCTGTTCCAGTATTTCCTGGGGAGGTGGTTTCGACACGCTTCTTAGGGATGGGTCTGAACATATTCCCGGCAGCACCATGTCCTCAGATCAGGAGGTTCTTTACTGGGAAAACGAAGTTTTCAAAACCCCTGCAGTAGCCCCTCTGGATCTGCCTGTGCTGTTTTCCAAAGCAAGTGTTGTCGTGCAGGATGAAACACAAATGCATCTGTTGAAAGAGAACTAGAACAAAATGAAACCCCACTTAAGATTCACAGAAATTTCCCCTTCTGTTACCTGATGCCCACATTATAGCTTTGTTGTTTGATCTTTTTATTGTTAGGGCTGCTAACACTTTGTAAGTCAATTGGTGTTTCATTGAAAGTACTTTTTCCCAAAAGCCCATGAATTTTAGGTGCTTTTTCAGTTTTAATGTCCATATCTTTTGCTTTGCTTGCTCTCAGGCCAACCTGCAGTTATACAGTGTCTGTACTAAATTAATGTTTGACTTTGCAGTCTGTGTGCTGTGCAACCCAGCACCTCCTCCATTTGCAGTAGGTAAATATGCAAGTGTTACGTTGCCCTTGAAACCTGTGCTCTGTGACAAAGGTTGTGGGCTGAGAAGGGATTGAAACGCCAAGCTTCTGTGGGTCACAGTCCCCCCTGTCAGTGGTGCGTTAATCAGAAACCCACCCCTGGTTATCTGCAAAAGTGGGTGTGGGGAACTTTGGACACAGGGGCAGACTTGGCCTCCTGAGAAGCATCTGCCTCTGAGCCCTCGGTTGTGAAAGCCTCATCTCTGAGAATGGAAAATCAGGAGAAGCATGTTGAATCTGGGTTGGTCAAAAGCCACCCACATCCATTTCAGGAACATGGGCAATGATACCTGCAGAGCTGACTGCAGGTGTAGTACTGTCTTGCTGCGTCACCTTTGGAAAACTCCTTTATCTCAGCCTACCCCAGCCTGTTGAGAAGTCAAAGGCATCAACACTTCAGGGAGATGCCTCATAATGGTACTTAATCCAGTCGTTCATGTTCGCAACTTGCTTTCGGATGTAGCACCCTATAAAAACATTACTACTGCTATTACTTTGTTCCAAAGAGGGGTAAAAGTTGTTGGGTTTGGATGATTTTAATTCAGAGTTTAATCTCTGAAAACCAGACAAAAGGTCGCACAAGCTTGCATGAATGAAAGACTGAGTTTTCACAAGTTGGTAGCTATAGAGAAGTATGTAGGGAAAATAATATATTTTTTGTTATTGGTTGTGCAACAAAGAAATGTTTGGCTTCTGTTGCATTATATCAGCTTATCTACAAGGGCAAATGTAGTGGGAGGATCCATCAAATTGTCCTATTTATCCAGGATGACACGATACAACTTCAGTTGTACCATAGTAGAGCCTTCATTTTCCTATGGTAGCTACACTGGACAGCTATGACTGACAGCTGAGTTTCTCTGAAGTCCTTTGGCCTCAGTGGGTCAACACTACACACAGATTTACTCTCTTATACCTATACCATGCTCACATGCATCACAGAAGTATCAGCACCTTGGAAAAGTATTTCTACAACCTTCTCATAACTGACAGTGACCTTGTCTGTGCTGCCAGGCAAACTAAATTTGAGCTGGCTCCATAGCCCCAGCACCAGCGCGCTGCTCTTCCACTTCCAAATCTCACCACTGCAGCTTCGGTTTCCAGCCTTGCCAGAGATCAGACCAGCAGTGTCACAACATGAAACACGATGATGATAAAATCTGGATCTGATCTAGATGGTTGGGCAGCGCTCCTCCAGAGTCTTCTGAAATGCTTCTGCAACCAGGAAACACCAAGTTGCTGAAAGCAGAACTTTTCACAGAAATTCTTCCCTTAGGTTTTGCTGGGAAGGTCTGAGAGATCTTCAGTGGAGTTCTTATCCAGGTAGGAGAGAGAAACAGCACAGCTGGACCTCCCTGCCTCACCCATGTGGTCAACCCCTCTCTGGGAGCAGCACTCCATACCAGGTGGAGCGAGACAGCTATGAGCAGTTTCTGCTCCTTGGAGCTGGTTAGGCAGGGTCTTAAGTGCAGATATACTCTTTCAGATAAGACCCCTCTTTCTGCTTGGGGATCTCTGAGGTAATAGCCACAGCTGAAGCTCCAGCCAGCTCTGTGGAAGAGCAGGTTGTTATTGTTTCCACGTATAGCTGGGAGTGAGGCACCGAGAGGCTAATGTGATTTGGCAAGTGTCCTGCCTCAAGCCTGAGAAGGTGGCAGAAGATGTCTCTCTCCCTCCCCTGTGCATTCGTCATAGTGCTCTTCCTCACAGGTTGGGAGCAGATGCTGTAAAGGAGCTGTGAGGGTTTTTTATCTAGAGGAAATACAAGGTGACTGTTGGGAATTAGTAAGGCTTATGCAAAAGACATTGCCAGGTCTTACAAGTTGTCTGATGGTAGCAGGGTTGTGTCTAGCAGCTGTGGAGAAGTCCATATGCCCTCTCTGCTCATGCCAACAGCCTGTCCTACCAGGGAGTCACAGGGTGCTGGTGTGGTGGCCTTAAATACTAAATTTGTGAGACATTCCCCTTCTGCCTCTCCTGTTCCAGGCACAAGGGGAGTGGAGGTGAGTGCAGACTGGCAGGAGGGAACACCACACCTGAAGGCATCTCCAGCAGATGATGGCACCTTGGAGAGCTGAGCAGGCTTGTGTGTGTTGAGCATACTGGGCATGCAGCAAGGGCTGCACCCACAGGGCTCCCATTGCCACAGTGGCTGACCGGGCACTGGCCCCTGAGGGCTCATCCTGGGCCTGGGGTCTGAGGAAGCCCCCTCACAAGTTCTGGCTTGGGGAAGGCACTCCTGCTTGTGGTGACACATTTGCTCGTGTCTGGCTGCACAGTGCTGCTGCACCAACAAGCAGCATCATGTGTGTGTGCTGACTGGTGAGCTGGGCATAGCTGTGTCCCTGGCCACCCGTGAGCATGCTGCAGTGTGCACAGCGGGCAGAGACAGCCTCTCCAACCTGACCAGACTTGGCTGGTGTCCCTCAGCCCAGCATTACTGAGTGTGGACAACCCCAGCCCTGTGTGAGGCTGTGTGAGCCCCGTGTGAGATCCAACAAACCCAGCACACGGAAACGCTCCTTCTTGCAATACCTGGCAGCTTTTAGTAGCTAATCTGACTAGCTAGAGCAGCCAATGGTGCAGATTTCCTCCTTAAACACATTCATTAAACATGTACTGCTCAAGTCAGGGGTCCTAGATTAGATAAAATGAATCAGTTGTTCCCCAAATCAGGCCTGTAGAGCCATGATGGACAAGGCAGTATCACAAAACCAGGACACACAACGGAGCCTAGGTTTTCCTGTTGCTCCACCAAGAGCACACGTCTGCGTACCATGTCTGGAGAGAGTCTCCCAGGTGGGGAGCAGCCACTGAGTCCTTCCCAAGCTTGGCGGTTGTCCTCTCCTCCTCTGGGAGTGGCACTGGCACCTTGTCAGCGCCGTGCTCGGCTGCCAGCCGTTCTGGCTGCCCTCTGCTTGTAATTGTTAACTTGCTGGGAATGGGAAAGCTCTGGCTAGCACGGGTAGAGCTTTAACTCTGAGGCAGTCCCGAGAAACCGAGACGCAGGAGCAGAGCCTCTACCTGCAAGGTAAACTGTCACAGGTTGCCTCGGCCATTTCCTTCCCCTCCTCTTTGTGTTTAGTCTCCCTTTGCATTACTTTATAATTTGTTTCAGGTCTTTTTGTTGCCATTTTGGTTTTGAGGTTTTAGCTGTCGTTTGAATGACTGCTCTCATGCTGAAGATTTATTTGGAAATTTATGTGCTCCCATAAATTAAGCGCTCCCTCTCAGCTTCCAGCCAGGCACGCCTAGGCTTGCACGCAGCCTTGGAACAATATAGAGAAAGGTTATCATGACTTACCTGCCACAAATTGTCTATTAATAGCACCATTTATGTACTTTATTTTTTTTTCCTTCATGGCATGTTTCCCTGCACCCCTCTTAGCAGGTCTCCTTTTTTTGTGTGTGCTGTTTTACCTGCGGAGGACAGGGCGGGTAGAAGAGGGGTGAGACCTTTCCAGCCCTGGCTCTGCCCCTGTGGCCCCGGCTCTGCCTTCCCCGCGGGGTGGGTGTTTGCAGGGAGGGTGGGACAGCGGCTGCCCACAGCCTGGTGGAACATTGACCCGCTGAGCTGCCGTGGCCGCGGGGCTGCCCGGGGAGGCAGGCAGCACCCGCACGAGCACACCGGCTTCCCCCCAGGTACTGCTTTCCACTCCCATTTTCCCAGCTTTGAGAGGCAGAAGGGCAGCGGCGCTCGGTCGTGAGGTTTGCCAAAGGTTCACTCAGTGTGAGTCGGAAGAGGAGTTAGCGTTGTTATTTTGCAACTTGCTTGCATCAGCTGTAGTTGACTGCGTGGCATCGTCTAAAACATGGATTGATTAACCCATGTTTGATTAGCTAGCTGTTTCGATTTTGATGTATCTTCATATAAAAAAAAATGCATGGTTGCATTTGAAAACTTCATGGTTTTCTAATAAACTTCGAAATGGCTGGCTTCTGCTCATCTTCTAACTGAAGAACAGGGACAGGAGTCAGAGTTTCTAATGAAAATGTTGCATCCAATTATCATAACAGGGATGTGGGTAGTGACTCATGTTGAAAAATACATGCTGATTTCTGAACAAGGTTTGCAAAAATAGGCAGAATGACTAATTTTTTTCAATATTTTTCCATGTTCCAAGACAGTAAACACAGAAAAAATACCAGGATTTAAGTTCCTATTAAAATACTGTGTATATGTCACCGAGAGAGGTGAAGCTCAATAGATTCAAATCATTGTTTTAAGTTTGCTCAGTCACTGAATGTTTCTACCTCATGGTGGAAGCTGACTTGTTCATACAGGAACCATCCTCTGTGTGTGCTTTGCTGATATGGATGTTCTTTATATAAATACATATGGTAACTCCCCCCAGATCACCTTTTATATCCCAGGTGACTGTCAAGTATTCCTGAAAGGGGAGTTTACACAGAGAGCTTGGTATGAAGTGACCAGCGCATATTCAGTATTCACAATTTATTTACAGTATATTTTGTGTGCAAAACAAAATGCAAGAAAGAGTTTTTTTCATTTATTCGTTGCTTCCATTTTATTAGTGTCGGGCCCTAGCTGTGCTTGCTGCTTGCTTCTATCCTCCCTGATGTGACACATTTTCTTGATACGTTTGCTAACTTGTATTGCACATGACATGCTATTTATGCCTTGTAAAAGCTCCGTGGTGTTAGGCAGTACTGAAGCGTGGTAACGCATTCGCTTTATTAAAAGTAGCGTAAGTGTGGCTTCAGTTCTTAGCAGTACTAAAACTCCTAGAGCAAAGTGCAGGAAAGTAATTACTGGAGAACAAAGCAGCTGGATTCCCACAAGCGTCTGCTTTAAAGGATTGAAATATGATTCAAGAAAAATTCTGGTAAAGTCTGCACTATAATTTCAGTCTGTTGGTGAATTTGTAGACGTAAAGCATGATGATGATTAAAGCATGTGATTTTCTTGTGTGTGGTAGCTGATGTGTGATTCTTGCCCTCTCCTCCCAGGAATGGTGGTTCCCTTATTTGACACTGAATTGTACTGATGTAGAAGGTTCCTTTGCAGGAACTAAAGAAAGAGTTCAAATCTTATCTCAGAGTTCACAGAAACTGAATTTAAAAAAAATAAATATCTAAAACAAAGGACAGCGATGATAATGTTATCTTGTCTATTTTCATACAAAGCTAGGGTTCTAACTGGTGACTATAAGGGAGATTATGTAGCTTAAATGGAAGGAATAGCCGTATTGGCAAAATTGGTTCAGTCTTCAAGTCCTGTTAGCACTGCAGAGGACTTCTTTCAGAGCAACTTCAACCACTTTCCATCTTTCAATTAAGGAAAAACGTTATCAGATAGACAGATTTCATAACAAGGTGGTCATAACTATTCGTAAATGATGAGCAACTTAAATTGTTTCAGTAAATAATAACATATTATTATGCGCTAAAATGAAGGGAGGAGATTTTATTTCATGTGCTGCATTTTCAGCACAGCTGTTTACCAAATTTCAGTTGGTTAAACCTGTGAACATACTCTGAAAGGAGCGTGACTGCACAGAGGTCGCAAGGACAGCCTGGTCTGCAAAATCTTTTACAGGATATACCAGGTAGAAAAGATCAAGAATAATGCATAGCCTGGGCTGGTTACAAAGTCATTAGTTATAAAGAAGTTTATTGCCACCCTTAAAGGCAGTTTCTGTGACACAGGCGTTACTATCAGACCTATGCAAAACAAAACATTGTAGATCCAACAGAGATCTCACAGTGACCCTTTTCTGAATTTCCCTTTGTGGGAAAGAATAAAGATATATATTTGAACCAGAAACGCCTATAAGTAAAGGAATATGCTAAAATGCAAATAATGTCTTCGGACACTTTGGAAAGGAGTGATACTCGGCCCATGCAGATGCTGATTATTCAGATGGCAAAAAAAGGAAGCTCTGCCAAACAAATAACCCCATGCAACCAGGATTACAAAAGATTAGCAGAGACATGGCAGAACTGGCTGTCACCAGGCGGGTGCCACGAGGAGTGTCCAGGCTGTGCCTCTGCCACCTCCTGCACCCGAGTGCTCCTTCCAGCAACTTTCACTTGTTTATTGTACTTGTTTGGGTAGCAGCCATCACATCACGAGTGAGATGTTGCAATCGGTTTCCTTGATTCCCCATTACAAAGTTGTTGACAACAAATCAACCGGGCCAGATGAGCTACTTGGGGTTTGCTGGGCTGGACCTCTTTGTTTCAGAACGTACCTTGAGTGGAGATCTTCATAGTCATTATTTTTTTTGCCTGACACGACAGCCACGTGGCACCTGGGTAAGGCCATTGCGGATGCTTCAGGCTTGCGGCAGAAGAGCAGGTGGCTCTGCAGTCTCTGGCAGGATTCTCGTTCCTTCTATGAAGATGCAACTCCCTGCTTTTCTCTCTGAACATTGGAAAATCTTTTCTTTAGCTGTCCACTTGTACAACACCCGCATGACCAGAATAGCTCCTTCACATTACTTTGGGAGCCGTTTAAACCAGCAGCATTTCATTAGTTTATTTTCTCAAGGCAGAAATGTGGATTTTACTGGGGGATTTTTGCCTTTTATAGGAGCAAAAGCTTTCTGAGGGAATGCTGTTTACCTTTTCAGAGCCAGCTGCAGAAGCATACTTTTGTGACAATAAGCTGTTTTTCCTCTTTCTGTTGCAGTGAATGAAATGATCAGGTAAAATGCAAACCTTAAAGGACGGTGATTAGAGACAAGCAAACTTACCCTTGCATATTTCCAGCTGAGCATAAGTACTGAAACCTCAGCTTTTCAATTTTGCTAAAATAATGCAAAGTGTTAACCCATGAGTTGCAGCCGAACGTGAAATATAATTTCTGCAAAATGAAGTAACTTTAACTATTTTAATTACCAAAATTATTTTGTGCTGGATGCATGTATATGCAGTTCCCAATCATGTCGATGAGAAATTCATGCTTAGATCTTGATTTAGTTTTTTCTTCTTCGCAGCATGTACTTTCAATTAAAATATTTCTTTATGCAATTTGTTGTTTTTAGTAATAACTTTCAGAACATTATTTCTCATCAGAAGTCAGATGTTGCACAGATCAGAGTGGTGGGTCATAGTGTTTCCCTTTACTTACAGTATTTAACAGCAGTTGTCAATATGAAACAGTATTTGCTTACACACTGGAAGGCAAAAGTAAAGATAATAACCAAGAGTTTTAGCAGAAATTATTTTTTAAATGGCTGACTAAATGAAGGCCTACTTCCCATATACAGTGTCCTGACTAACATGGATTTACCAATCTTCTTCCCTGCATCTTCCAGTCTATGGGAGTGAAAAACAAAAGACACTGAGCAAAAGCTGCAGTGCCGTTTAACCTTTGTATTTGGAAGGAATCAAGTTTGAAAGGTCATCAGATTGCCTCTCTTGTGTCTAATAAGTGTTCAGCTTAAAAATGAAAGCACATTGTTCAAACCAAAACCTTTTGGTTGTTGAGTGAAGGAACTGATGTTTTGTAGGCATGAAACCTGTACTGGCTTTTCATCTTTTCTGAAGAGCTGCAGAGAACAATCTTTATTCCAGTCCTTTCTCCCTCCTGTAAAGACATTATCAGACAAATGCTGTGGCACTATAGCAGTGATATATTTTTCTTAATGGTCTCCAGAAAAAAATGCACATCTTGCTTGGATCTTCTTTTCTCTGGGCGGTTTTTGTAATTGCAATGGAAAGCAGCCCCAGCAGCAGCCCTTAGACAGACAGTCAGCTGGGACCATACTAAGCTTTACTGAACTGAATGCTTTCACCTGAAAAACTTGGGATGCTTTGAAAGGAAAATTGCTATGTAAACATTCTGCAATGCACAGAAGCAGCTTTGTCTAACCTGGTTTATGCCACTTTTGTTAATGCTTCTTCAAGCAACACTCAGGGCAGACACTCTATCGTGAAGCTCTTACACTTGAACAGCTCTCAGAGGTGCCCAAACCACACCTGTAGTTAACTTTGTGTGGGCAGACAACTTTATAAATGAAAATGAGACAAAGGACTTGACAATAGAAAATAAATGGATAGGCAGCTACAGGTCGAATTTAATGGGATTACTCAGTCTGTTGGTGTCAGTTGCTGGGATTGACAGCTAAAGTCTCGACTCTGCAAACCCTTTTCTACCTGGTATCGTGTTTATTCCTGATAATATTATCTTTAGGAACTACATTGCCATTATGTGCTGTATACCGAAGGGACTTCATCAGGCAATGATTATGAGCAAATGCTATATCTGATAAGGCTATGACTGCCTGGGCCATTAAATAGACATAATGGCAAGGATGGCTCTGAAGGGAGTTCCAGGGAAAAGCTCATGATACAGTCCTAAAAATGTGTAGGATATGCCTATAGACCTCTACAAGTCTCTTCAGGCACCACATCTGCATGAACATGTGTGAAGGGTGCCTGGGATTACTGCACAGAAAGCTCATTTGGCTTGGTAGTGGGTACCACTGGAACAATGGTGACAATTAGGTAGAGTGGAAGCTACTGAAATTATTACCACTACTTTATTTTTACTTAAGACTTATTGCCAATCAGTCTTAAAGCACAAAGCTTAGTTCTGCATCAGCAGTCAGGTGAGAATCCCTTAGCAAGGGAGACATTGAAACTGTGCAATACTGTAAGTAGCAAAACAGGGTCATCTGGGTGGAAATCCAGGACAACAGTGCTGAGGAGCAATAAAAAGGGCCTAAACAACACCATATTCTTGATTTATCCTTTTCCTTCATCTTTCCTGTTCTGGTATTCTGTGATATCCTCTGCACACCAAAATACCAGCTGTACCACATCCAAGGGGGAAGGATTTCCAGAGGCCTTACAGGCAACACACTCCCTCCTTTTCACGATCTGGAGATAAGGGAACAGCCAGTAAATCCAACAGGGTATGGTCCTCTTCTGCAAAGCCCTAGCGGGCTTTCACCCTGGACTAAATTCAATGAAGACCCTCCTGGCCCATTTTGTGCTATGCTGTGAGACTGAATAGAAGAATTTATTTCTGATCAGCCAGGCTAAAAACCATCACTGTGATTCTGTACTACCACCATAATTACAGATAGCCTACATTAAAACTAGAGGCATGCACAGCTGCTTAATATGGTGCTGTTCTACGTGCTATGTTTTTTTGCTCTAGATAGTAAGCTGTTTTCTGCTACAGAATATTTTGATGTCAATGGCTGATCAGTTAATGCTGACGTTGAATACAAATACTATGACTCTCACTAACTGGAGTAATGTACATGTCTGCAAGTGAGCACTTTTCAAAGTGACTGCTTTCTGCATAGACATAAAGGACTTTAGATGAAGAATGTTTCTTTCAGTTAGTTTTCTAAATGGCAAATAGGAAGGTGAGCAGCCTTTTGTAAACAGAAGCAGGATACATAATGTAGAGAGCTTTCCTTTAAACTTAGTAATGACACATCTGCCCTACAGAAGAAGAGAGGGAAGGCATGGAAGTGAAATCCGGTTAAGGTATTTCAATTTATGTTCATTCAACACTGTAGGCTCAGCTCTGCTCTTCATTTGCATTTAAACAAGGAAGTTTAAATAAAGAAATTGTTGAATTACTTGAAGTGTCTTCAAAGCAATGTGAAAACACAATGAAAGCTCTTCTATGCATTAACTGCAGTGGTAGGGAGGTTACCAAGACCTCTGGCTACACTTCAGGAGAGGCAGGTAAGGTTCACCCCAGCCAGCACATGTGTCATTTTGAACACATCTTAATTGTCTTAACGTAGGTGAGATTTAAACTGTTTTCACTTGCTTAGATACTTTGCTGCATTGGGAGTGTAATTGGAGTTTTGTTTTATGGAAAACTGAAGAACTGGGTTAAAAAGAATTCAAGAAGGGATTTTCTCAAAAACATGCATAATAATCATTCTTAGTCATATCTTAGAACTTCTGGTGCACACTAGCAAAACCGGTAAGCTCATGTGTTCATGAGTTCTTCCCTTTCTTCACTTACGGAGGTGAGCAGCCTTCTTAAACTCCCACCTGGTGGGGCGAAGGGGCTCCATGGCAGCACCTCACAGCAGCACTGGTGGTGCAGATCCCCACGAGCCCTGGGTATGTGGTGCCCTGCAGCCACCCCACTGGACTTTGTGCCCGGAATCTGTGATTGCCCTGCTTGGCAAGTTATTAATTTGCACTTTAGTTTACCATGGTGCTGAAATTTTACGCCTGGTGGTATTGGATTTGACTGTACTATAGATGTAAAAAATTTAAAAAAAAAAAAAAAAAAAGGGAAAAAATATTGTTTTGAAGAAGTCAGATTTTTACTTTTCTGGGGGGAATAGAGTTGTGCTACCATGCCAGGCTGTGGGAGATAGGATCTGTGTGTTCTCTTTTGTTTTGCTGCTTGTCCAATCCAGTTCTAGGGAGTTTGCTGTTTTGTTTAAACTCAGGTTTTCCAGAGTTACAATTATGTAAATTACTTACGTTACGGTTTTGCGAGAGAAGTCCAAGTAATTAAGAAAAAAAAAAAAAAGTTATTCTAGCTTATAGTCTAGTTTCTGTGTCAAGGCAGCAGGCACTGCTATCTTAAGGGAAGTGAAAACCTGAAAATATCTCTGTTTTGCGTCCTTCAGACTGTTAGTATGCAAGATCTGCAAGTTTGTGTAAGGAGGGGCATTTGCAAGGATCTGACAAACAGATTTGCAAGTGAGTCAACGAATGCAACTTCCCTGTGCTTCTCCTCTTTAGTCTGAGTGACCACCTTGACTCTGGAAAACAGTTAATGCTCAGTACTCCAATATCTGCAGGTGGAGTTTTGATATCAGAGGTGATGGTAGCTCCCAACAGGAGGAGCCATGGCACGTAGCTCAGTAACTGGCATTTGGCTATTCCAGATCTAACTTTAGCCTGATTTTAAAAAGCCCCCAAACCCACTAATTTTTTAATTAAGCAACTTTGCAACTTTATAAATGTTAAAAACCTTTAGCTGTGAGGGTAGCTTTTTGGCATCTCAGATGAGCATATTACATTGGTGGTATTTTTTATGTGCAGTAGATTTTTCTGTTTGCTTATAAAAATATTTGGGAGTAGCAGATTTTAGTCATATATCTAATTTATAGTGTGTGTATAAGTCTCCTGTCAGCTCTGTCAGTAAGAGATGGATAGGGTCAAATATTTGTGGGGTTTTTTTAGAAAATTAATGTGGAGTTTAGTAAAGAGGCTTGGAGGTGGGTTAAAAAAAAAAAATCACCGGAACAAATGTACCCATCTGGATCACCTGTTCAAGTCAGCTTTCAAACAGGATTTATTTCTGACTCAGGAGCATGCTTTATTTCTCATTTATTCCTCTGGCTGCTCCTGTGAAAAAGAACAGACACAAATACCAGGAAGATATGGCCCCTTTCCCTGGGCCTAAAAGCAAGGAGAATGCCCAGCATTGGGCAGGAGAGCCTCAGGCCAGCCCACAGGCCACGCTGTCCGAAGGGCAGGTGCATGGTGGTTCCATGCCCAGGTCCATCACCAGACAGGTCTGGTAGAGAGACAGCAATTTTGCCTTGATGAGGGGGACAGAGGGCAAAAACATGGCCAGTGTTGACTGGGCTGGTACTGAAGGGGGAAGCGTTCAGCCTTTTGCAGCTCCTCAGATTATTATACGGCAATTAAAATAACTCCCACCACGTAAAAATGCACCATCGGAAAACAGGACACTCTGACTCAATTGTTTTTTGGGGTATTCTGATTTCTTGCTTGGGTCACAATGTTAAACCATTACTTGCACTCAAAATCCACAAGCCAGCTGCTTGCTGGTTGAATAGACCCGTAAACACAACTGTGCTGGCAGTTTCTTTTTAGAAGGTTTTCTTCAAACGTTTGTCTTGCCTTTTAAAAATAGCCTGTTTCTCTTGCATAGTCTCTCGTCTCCAAATCATGAACCCCTTGTTGAAATCTGACTGTGAAATATGACTTTCCCGTTCACCTGCTACCAGCGGGACACTTCTGTACGAGCTGGGTATAATAGCACAGTATTCATGTGTGTGGCTTGGTGATCTGATGTTCTCAGTGGCGGGCTGTGCCATGAGGTGGTTCTTTCTCTGCTTGCCTGTCTCCTCTGGGGGGAAGGCTCATTTTTATTTGTTTAGGGGTTTTTTTTAACCACTTGCACTGCAAATGCCCGCGTGAGCGGAGCATGCATGGAGATGTGTATATTAATACTTCCCTCAAAACGCTGCAATGCTAGATGCGAGTTTCTTCACATTTATAAATGAAATAACCTTTTAGCTGTAGGCCCGCTTCTCAGAGAACTGCCCCACTTCCAAGCAAAATGATTTTTGCTTCAGCTGAACCTACCTGAGTAGGTATTTCTTGGCAGGTTTCAGTAGAATCACATGAAGTTTGGAGGTATGACATCAAACATTTGCAACTTGTGCCTCAGATTTCCATATTTCTTGGAATTCGATATTATTTCTGTTTAGAGTAACTTTTGTAACCAATAGTTTTCACTTACATTTACTAACTATGCTGTGTTGCTTAGGGGAAAACAAAATGTAGGTAGTAGACAATTTATTAATTTAAATTAATATAAAATCATGGTTTATATCAGAATCTGTGCTGCTCCACTAACCCCTCCAGAGCAGGCTGACTCATCCACACAACAAGTGTCCTGGGTCTTCTCTAGCACCTTTGATGATCCAGATAGTCCTAAGGTATCATTATCATCTCTCATATGCTTTTTGTTAGCTGTGAGCTCCCGAAGTGTAGCAGAGGGGTGTCATGGAACTGAGGGTGTGTGTTTGGCCGCAGCATGGAGTCACACAGGGACCCCTGTGGGTGTAGATATCCGCTTGGAAGGGGATTTGCATTAGCCCAGGCACCCACACCTGGCACGGGTTAGTCCATTTGTCTGTCCCTGGAGCCGCATCTGGGCCTTGTTCAGGAATAGCTGGTTGGTTCTGTCCAAAAGAGGACCCAAAATCAATCATTGATGCAGTGTGGATGCTCAGCAGACGAGGACAGAGGATGACCTGGAGAACCGAGCTGTCGCACGGTGTGGATCTGCAGAGTGCATGGGACTGCCCTGAGCTGCTCCAGGGATCAAAGCGGGCAGAGGTTTCAGCAGCTGAGGCAATGGGAAGGACACATGTACCTTCCTCTGCTCTCTCACAGGCCAAAAGGAGGTGCAGCACACAGCGGTCCAGCCCATCCTCCACTGGGAATCTCCTCCACCTTCCCTTTGTGGGAATAAATGTGATCCTCCTCCAGAAGGGAGTATCTGCAGCTCCTCCACAAGAGACAAGTGCTAAGTAGGGGTTTAAGTGCTTATGTTATGGCTTTTTGAGATTTTTTTAAACAAAACATAGTTTTGGTGGAGGGCACATGATTAGAACCAAAAGTTTTCAGAAGATCTCACAATTTCAGTTAAACTTTCATGTCCAGGATGTGATTTCTGGGCCAAACCAAGAGAAAGAACTGCTCCAGAGCAGCCAGGAGGGCAGACAACCCACCTGAGATCTGAGACCTTGAGAAGCAGGCTGTGCCCTGGCTACATCAGCTGGGGCCCTTGTGTGCCACTCTGCCACCTAACTGCAGCTCATTCATTTTCCCCAAACCACATCTCTAACTGTCGGTTCCTCTTTCTGCGCTAAGAACTGACACTGGGGTTTATAAAACATTGTGCTCCCAGCTTGGCAGGCACTTAGAGAAACTCCTTTGCTCCTGTTACAAATTTTCCATGATTTCACGCTGTTCCTTATTTTCTTTCATAAGCCCAGTCTAAATGTCATTATATTCTTTCTAGATGTGCAGTTGAGCAAGACTTGATTTCCCTGTTCTGATGAGAAATAAGAACATTGTTTGATATTAAATAAAATGTCATTTTGGTGCTTTTTCTGCTTTTGAGAGTAAGGACATCAGAAACAAAGCCCTATAATGGGAAAACAAATAAACTGGGCTTTCCCTTAGCTGAAATAATATAAATGCACAATAGTATGCAGCCAGGGGTTTCCAAACCACAAGGCAGACAACTAGTGGGGTGTTTTCCTTATACATCTTTATTGAAAGACATCGTTGACTCTTCAGATTTCTACCTATCCTAGATGTTTCTTGATGGTTTTATTAGAAGGTCAGCTCTTTCTGAACACGTCTCCTCTGTTACTATTGCCTTAAAATTAAACACTGTTATAAAGAGCAACTGAAAGGTGGAAAAAGATATGAGAAAAACAATTTCTCCTTCAAACCCTTGTGTTCCTTGTATGCATTGTCCTCCTTCTAGAGAAGGAAGGAAAGCAGCTTTCTGTGGAGACAGCGCTTCTACTACTGAACCGAAAATAGGAAAACCATCATGCAGGATTTTCCACATATATCTCCCCATTCCACATATGCAAAAGTCCTTTTTTTTTTTCCTCTCTCTCTGCTGCAGGCCGCACTTTCAGATGTTTTCATTACTTTTTCTGTGACATTCTAGTAACTTTACTTTTGTATCAGTAGTGTACTTAGGGAAGCCTAAATTTAGTGGTTTTGAAGACAGAAGGACCATTTTAGGGTCTAGGTTAATTAAAAAATGTTATATGCTTAATGAAAGTGTAGCATAGTCTCAGAAATTTGATTTTTACTCAGAATTAGAAGGTAACTGTGCACTTTTTGCATAGTTTTGTTGATAAGGCTTCTGTGAGTTGGACAATATAATGATTAAGTTTTGTGTCTGAAAGACAGATTTATTTTTTTTTAATATGTTGTCATTTTAAGACAGGGATATTTAAAGTCAGACCTTGCCAGGCCAATGTCTAGGCACTTTCACAGTCTTCAAAGGCTCTTGAGCATGCTTAGTTCCTACTTATCTCAGTGTGAATTTGACAGACAAAGACTGGAGGATTTAACATCATTATAACCAGTTGATCTATAAATAGCAGGACTTATTAAGTCTGATTTTCTATAGTATCGCTGTAGGAATGCAGAGCAATTCCAGCTCCATCCCGTGTCCCCGGCTCCTCCCGCCCTCCCACCCTTTGCATTCCTCCCTCGTTGGTCTCTGCACCCCTTCCCACAGGCTGGGTGGCTGCTGGGGCCGTGGGTGCCCTCACAGGCAAGTTGTACAGCCCTGCTGGCCTCTGCTTCGCAGGGTGGGGAAGAGCTCGCCTGTAACTGCCTTTCCCTCAGCCGGATACAAATTCCACCTCTCTGGGTTAGTCCTGGCTTTCCTAAAGCTGCCTGAGCTCTGAGACCTCTCTCCATCCCTGTTCTGCTTGGCTGCGGCCAGCCTGCATGTCCAGAAGTGTGAACAGGGAGAAGAGGGGCTGGTAGACACAGCAGCATGAGCTCGTATGCTTGGGGTGGGCTGTGGGGCTGTTTTTAGGAAACCAGGCTGGGAACACCATGCATTCAGCAAAACCAGGAACAGCATGCGAGTGCTAGGATGTGCAAACAGGGAAATTAACTCCCAGACAAAGACAACGAGTCTATTTATTGCCTGTTTGCTCAGTTAGAGCGTCAAACCGCTCTTTGTCTTCTGTGCTGAAATGCACCCCTTCCCCTTCCAAATTTTACGGTAGTTTATACCTGTGAGCTTTGAGTGTCACAGCAGCTTCACATCTGGAGCACCTGCGGTAAGCTGGAGTGGCTTTAGCCATGTAACCGTGAGCTACTGCTGGACTTTGTTCACTTCGACGTGCTGACCTTTGGCCAGAGGAGGTAGGAGAGAAGCTGCTTACTCTTGGCGAAACACGATCGCAGTGTACCCAGGGAGGAACCTTTTGTAAAGTGCCCTTTAGTCAGCTCCGGTTGTCGTTAGGGGTTGTAATGATTTAGATTCCCTTGATAGTTTCCCTAAAGAGCATCTGAAAGTACAAGGTCTGTCTTGCTGGGTACTGGGGACGCGACGGCGGCGCCGGGCACGGGACGGCTTAGCGGGGCACAAACCTTCTGCTGCCAGGCGGCTGAAGAGCGACCTGTAGGTTAGTAACCGTACCTTGCAGTCGTATTATGGTCATGGTTATATTTCCTATGGTATTTAGCAAGGATGCAGGCTGTGTGGGAGGTAGCCTGATCAGTGAGGCACCTGTTCCAGCCTCCTGGGCAATGGTAGATGCCCTAAAACACAGTGTAGGTGTTCACGGAGGAGGTGGTGACGGAAAATCCTTGTTTCAGAGAAATCTCTCTTCCTAGTCACTAAATGCAAGAGACCGTCTTATGCTTTAGATGGGAAGGTTGTTTCTTTTGTGAAGCTGACCATGCATTGAGTACAATCGAGTGTCTCTGTTAGAAAGGGGCAGTCATCGTAGAGGGTCCTGTTCTTTCAGGACACAAGTGTCCTCCTGCACTGTGTATCACAACCGTCACACTGTACTTTGCGATTGCTCTTTTAACATTATGTAACCAAAAGTAACTGTTTCACATGTATAAAATTATCTTTTCAGGAGTAAATGTGCAAACTCGGAATATTGCATTTTTTCCTGTCTGAAATGGCATAGCTAAGTGACTGCATAAGGAAATAACTTTTCCTTTGTTGGCATTATCAATATACTTAGGAAACTATGTGCCAGGCAATTTTAATCCACTTAGGTTTCAAGGTTTCATTTTTAACAATAAGTGTTCCCAAAAGAATTCAGAGTTTCCAAAGAAAAGCAGTCTAATCCTTCAGTATAACCTTACTACTATTTATTGGTCTTGTGGCACATCTTCAGGAAAAGATTTTGCTTCACTTTACAAAGGCTGAACATCAAAACAAGGGAAATGCACCACTGGATGACTTGTTTTTTTTCTGGGATGTGCTGTCTTGTACATACCACCAGTTCTGTACCATGAAACATAAGAAAAGTCAAATTAAATCCCTGATGTAACGTTGTTCGTGTCAAATATGATAATGTGGCACCAAGGGTGAATTGGCTTCATTCAGATAAACTTACACACCAACAAATTTTCAACCATCTCTTCACATACAGTCCTAAATATAAACAGAGCAAATAATCCCTTCTACAGATATAAAATTCAGACCTCAAGGGTGGTGTGGAATTCTAAGTACTTGGACAGATGAGGTGACAGGCTGGTTGTTGCCACGTTAATCTGTGTACTAGACAACAATATATTGCATTTTCGTATTCAGAGATTCTGTGCTAAATCATGTACTGGTGAATCAAACAGGGTAAGATTTGAACAGACTGGGCAAATATTATTCCTTTTATCTTTTGGAATAATCTCCAGCAACATATCAGGAAGGGCAATGTCCTCAAACAGAGGTCTCTGCTCACCTCCTCTGGTGCTCTGAAGACAGCACACAACCCTAGAAAGGTCGGATTTCAACCATTTTAGTTGCATGGAGGCTGTAGCAGCTTTCTCTGGATATCTGGTAACATGCTTACCTTTAAAATGTAACCCATATGTATTCCCACCAATTAGATGTGCTTCTTGTAGTTTACCAGGTGTGGTTTTGAGAAGGGTGAGAAGTCACTGACCTTCTTAAATTCCTGAGAATATTTAGCTGTTTGTTGTTGGTTTTGTTCATGGTTCTTGTTGTTGGTTTTGGTTAGTTGGTTGATCTGGTTTGGTTATTTGTTTGTTTGGGGGTTTTTTGTTGTTGTTTTGGTTGGTTGTGTTTTGTTTGGTGTTTTTTTTTCGAAAATGGGAGTGTGTCTGTGGGGTTACAACCATTTGTCAGCCGGATAATGCATTGACAAGCTGCAGTTTCCTGTTTAGTTGCGGATCTCTCCTTGCGAACAGCAAATGTCCCAGGTGCATGGAGAGCATTGCTTATGCCCAACAGCTGAGGATGGTAATTCTCATTGATGTATCTCTGCTAATGAATAAGACATGCTGGGGTCTCTTCCCTGGACGAAAGGCAGCAGAGTACACAGTCTTTTAGCTGGAGTCTTCTCCTTCCCCCCAAAACGAGGTGGGCTTGCCCACAACGCCTACCCTGGGCAGTCCCAGGGCCTAAATGCACCTACCCTGCAGGAGAGAAGAAATATGAAAAATAACCAGGGCAGAGCTGAGGGTGCAGATATTGCTCAGAAAAGCTCATTTTGTGTCTCCAACCCCTCCTTCCGGCAAAGGAAGGGATCTTCCTCTCTCAAGACCTTTTTGTGCAGCTTCTGAGGCTAAACTCAAGGGTGTGTTTGTTACCAGTTTGGAAATGTCCTCTTGAAAATACAAGCCGTCCCCTAGGGATAGGAAGTGTGGGGCTTAGGTTCATCCTGAATGAGCTATACCTCCCACTTAGGCTTTGTGCGTGGTTCAAGAGCGGCAGATCCTAGGTCATTGTGGAAACATTTTATTTCCTGAGAAAAGGAAAGAGCAGTTTAACTGATGGATTTAATAATTACAGCCGTTCAGATCATTCTTCTCATTCCTAAACGTTTCAGCTATTAAGGTCCTTGAAATCACAGACACTTCGCCTGTTTTATCTTGTCAAATATCTATAGAGGTAAGTTATGTCAACATTCCTCTGAGGTCTTTCTCTAAGAGAGAAGTAGTTTATAGCAGAAGTGTGGCCCTGTAAAAAAAATTGCCTTCCTGTGATCAGTGAGAGCTGCCCAATAACACAGCTCTTGAGCAGTTTCAAGGTTAATTAGACTGTCTCTGCCCTGCAGGGTGACCTAAGCCAGCATTGGCAGTCAGGGGATGATGCCCAGGAGCCCCGTACTGGTGGTGGCCACAGCCCAGGTGCAGCCATGGAGCTGAAAGTGCCTTTTTACTATTTAAGCATGTTTGGTTATGGTGGGTGGTTTTACCACAGGGTTGCAAAGTTCATACCAAGAGCAGCTTAGTTTAGGCTTGTGTTTCTGCGTTGTGCAAGTGGCTCAGTATAGGCGTAGCTTTGGGCTTTGCCTATGCTGTAGATAACGTGCTTGGTGGAATTACAGGCAAACTCATGCCGTTTCCCCTGCTGTGGAAGCACAGACAGGGAGCAGCATCCTGTTGGTTGCACAGCTTAAACCAGCACAAAACCAGAGCAAGCCACAGTGGCTCAGGAGCGGTGTGCCAACAGCTGGGTTCTGGTATAATGCTGGCCGCTGGGAAGAAAGCTCAGCCAAAGGCAGGTTTGCAGCCCAAATCCTGCCTGCCTGTGGTGAAGGCTGGCAGTGGAGAGGAGCAGACAGGATGCAAATACCGGCAGAGGAGGAGCCGGGTGCCGGGGCAAGGTTTGGTCAGGTAAGAGCATGTGACGGCTCAGGCAAATCTGCGCTGGGCTGCAGGGACAAAGTGCGCCATGCGAGGCAGGGCGATGGGCTGAGAGGTGTGACCCCGCTCCCACTCGCGGCAGCACACACTGCCAAGGGGTGACTCGGTCACAGCAGCTTTTCACCATGTAAAGTCCTGTCCTAGGTATTCTGGCAGCATGGGACTGGGATAAAGCCTGGTCTGCTTAACGCAGACTTCTTTGGTAATGACACCTTTTCTGTGCGTGGCAGTTCAGAATCTGCTGACACCATCAAAAGCTGCTTTTTTCTAGCCCTGGTGATAAATCAGTGTTCTGAGACATGAAAGTTGTGAACATGCAATAAAATGTAATGGAAGAGACACCAGAATTAATGGATACAGTCAACTCCTCTGTAGCTCATTTAGTCCCCTCTAGTCTAAATTTTTCCTTCATATTACTGGGAGGTGGAAAAATAAATTTGTGCTTCTGAAGAGAACTGTCTCAGTTTCCTTATCTGATAAGCTCTTTTTACAAACAATTTCCCAGTGATGCTTATTNCCATGTAAAGTCCTGTCCTAGGTATTCTGGCAGCATGGGACTGGGATAAAGCCTGGTCTGCTTAACGCAGACTTCTTTGGTAATGACACCTTTTCTGTGCGTGGCAGTTCAGAATCTGCTGACACCATCAAAAGCTGCTTTTTTCTAGCCCTGGTGATAAATCAGTGTTCTGAGACATGGAAGTTGTGAACATGCAATAAAAAGAGACACTAGAATTAATGGATACCGTCAACTCCTCTGTAGCTCATTTAGTCCCCTCTAGTCTAAATTTTTCCTTCATATTACTGGGAGGTGGAAAAATAAATTTGTGCTTCTGAAGAGAACTGTCTCAGTTTCCTTATCTGATAAGCTCTTTTTACAAACAATTTCCCAGTGATGCTTATTATCTTATTTTCAATAAGATACTAAGAACAAAAATATAAAAGTTTATGCCCCAACCAGAGATGATGCCTGTTGGCTGTAGGAAAAACTCTTTCACTTAATATTCTTATATTCTACCGTGGGCAGAGCAATTGCTGGAAGACAGTAAATGAGGGTTACGTGTGCTCACCACACTCATTTCCATACTCTAGTTCTGGAAGCCTCCTGTAAATATATAGGTCTGGAGGTCTTTATCCTCCCTCTTGTGAACATGTATCACAAACCCCTGTGATGCTCTCTTTTGCAAAAAGGCCCCAGAGGGAAGCAGTGAGAATGTTATTTGCTGGGAATGTTTTAATTATCAAAATCGGCTGGTATATGGTTGGCTTGTGCTGGCTGGTTATCACTGCCAGCTACAGGAGGTGGCCACCAGGTGCCTTTCAGTGACCCGTGGAGCTCACGCTACCATGCTGCACCTCCCTCCTTGATTCCTCCAGTACCTTCAGCCTCTCGAAACCTGCAGCACTAAAATTCACAGGCTGCATCCAAACTTATAAAGAGTAACAGTTTACTGTCCTACCCTCTGATCTCTCTGGATGGTTCAGTGAGTTCCTTGGTGTTACAGAAAGGTTCTCGTCTACCCCACTGTGACCTCTCGTTGGCTTCTCCAGAGTGGGAGCTGTGCTGTGAAAGTAGAGTCAACAGGCTTCAAAATAAATTTTTCCCATTTTCCCATGAGTTTTCTCAATGCTGGTGATTCAACAAACGCTTTAGACCAGCGATGCTGGCAGAAGGACCAGTCCCACCTTCTTCTTCCCGTCTGCCAGCACAGATGTTCAGGGACCGTGTGGGGGGTGCAGCCACACAAACGCCTCTGGCAGCACAAGCAGAGGCTGCACGGGGTGGCTGTGGATGGAGCGGGACCTTACACTGGGGACACCAATTTAACGTGTTTGTGAGGCTGTGGTGTGAAACACTGGTCCTGAGCAGCCACATCAGACTACTGAGGGCTAAACCTTTCTCCTGTAGTGTTTTATTTACCCCGGGACTGATAAAGCAATCGCCGTATTAATGTCCCTTGTAGATATGTCCATCCAGAACCCACCCTGTGTTTATTTTAATGGAAAGCAAATGTACCACAGAAATGTAATGGTTGTGACAATATAAAAAAAATTAGGGGTTTGCTGGATTCCTTCTTTCCTTATGTGCTAATCAAAATCTATTGCACTCCATGAGTTTATTCAGTATCTGTCTTCTTACATTTTGGAACCTAAAACCTGCTTTCATGTTTAAACGAAAGCACAAAATGGCACATGGGGAAACTGAGCCTACCCACCAGGGTGAACCTCTGTGCTGACTTTCATTGCAGAATGACAATTAATGTGTATGCTAAAAATAAAAAAAAAAATTTTGTCTAGGACCATCATGGTTTTCAGGGCTTCTTTCACTGCCCATGAACCAGAGAAGCCCAAGATTAAAAAAACAAAAGGGGAAAGCCCGAGGTGTCCTTGGCCAAATTTCCCCCTAGTGTGGGACTCCACCTTCAGGGCTCTGACTTTGTCCTCTCCATGCTGGGAAGGGGGATGTGGCTGGGGCGGGCAGAGCAGCAGGGCAGTCCACCTTGTCAAGGGCGTTTACTGGGAATCCTCTGTGATGTGGCAAGGTAGAGGTCAAAGCACTGGCACAGTTTCCCATGGAAAGGGTTTTTTTGTGAGAGAATTCGGAAAGCTGCTGTCTCCAAGTGCATACCTGGGTGCCTGAATACCTCTGAAAATCGCTTGAGACTATACAGTAAAGCTGTTTTGAGACGTATAATTGTATGTGTGTTTGTTGTATTCTATCCACCTGAAAAAAAAAACCATGAGTGTTGTGGTACTTGTTACAGACTGTATGTTCTCTGAAGGATCTCCCCAGGTTTTGGTCTGCAATAACTTATGAAAGTCAGGAAATGACGAATTGTGCTGTCTTAACTCACATTGTATAAGAACAGGTGTAAAATAACATGTTATTCATTTAAATAAGTGGTGTTGCCCTTTAAACATTCAAATAGGCAATAAAATGGTTCTGTGAACATGTGGGAACCTGTTCCACCAAACACAAAGTGGTTTTGTTAAAAAGAGAAGGAAAAGAAAGTAAAGGGGAAAAAGGTTGTCTGTTACATTATGACATCCTGATTTTTGTGGCTGTGTTGTGGCTGAGGAGTGGCTTATGTGTGAATATACTGGTAAACTGTGAAGACTTTCTGAGACTAAGATTGGAGGCCTTGCAGGTCACTTATAAATTCACATGTTCTTTCAGTGAAGTATTTTACCTGGCACATTCCTTTCTCATTCCACTACAGTCTCTCAGCAGTTTTTGAAGACCAAATATCACCACAAAAGCCAACCCACCATTCAGTCCATCCTCTCCCTTCTCCCTTCGCTTGCTCACATGTCTGTACTGTTAACGATGCTAAGCTGCCACCCTGAAATATCTCCTGAAACCCTGTTTCCTACCACGATCATCAAAAATACTAGTTCTCATCCAGATAATGACACCATCCCAATAAAATTATGAGTCTGTGATCAGCCTCTGGATCTCCCAAAGCATTTGGTTTCGATCCTTCTAAAAACCTCTGAAAGGAGATCCAGTGTTTCATCAGTGCTTGTCATCGCATCGAGGAGCCCAGTGCACCCGATCAGCAGAGGCCAGAGCCTGTGTCTGCTTGTGTTACAGAAGAGAGACAGTGGAGGGGAAGCACGCCATCTCCTTGGAAGTTTTTCTGTGGCAGGGAAAAGGTCCTTAGCTGACAGGCATTAACATATCCCAGGGAATCTCACTTTTTTCTTCAAATTTCCAGCATTTTCTATCATTGTATTCAGAAGAACAATTATTTAGGAAAAACCTTTCACATGTAATTCCACTACAGGAAAGAATAAAAGGAAATGGAAGGTCTGTTGGAGACATAGACATGGACTTTTCTCTGCAGTGTTCCATTTCACATTTCTCAGGATTTGACCCCTGCTTAGTTGTCAATCACCAAAAAGAGGAAACAACTAAATATTTATGCTGTTATTGTAACAGTGACACTTCATCATTGTAGTCAAGTTGTATATTAGGAGAGAAGATGTGTTTCTATCCTTATGCCAGAGCAGTGGATGCCGTATGAGGAGAGGGGCATGCATATACGTACAGAATCCATCCACGCTGCTGCTTGGATGGCTCTGCCCTTAATGCTTTTCCACTCTGCCTTAGGTGTATCCCTCTCATGATGCCAGAGTCATCATAAAGAGGCATATAAAAAATAATGTAATTGTTATGAACACAGCGTGCTTGAAGCCAAAGGGATGTAGGTGCCTGACACCAGGCAAAGCTAGGGGACACGCAATGTCCTGCCCAACTTTCCTAAGTTCCCTATAAAAGCGCAGCCTGCAGGACAAATTAATGTATTTTCAAATTCTGCCATTGGGGATGCTAACACCTCAGAATACCCTGCAGCATCTTGATCTGTTGGTGTTCATTGTTTTAAAAATAATTGGGGCATAGCTTGAGAACTAACAAGCTGCAGCTAAAAGTCGAAGTATAAAATCAAAGTCAAGAGTTTGAGTGGCTTCCCTACACGATCCTAATTGACATGGGGTATTGAAGAGCCTTCTAAAAATGAGCCCATGGTCTCACTAGCATCAGTGTTTTTTCATTCCACTTACACCAGAATAGTCTTCCCTATGCATTCAAGTACTCGCGCGACTGTAGCTGATGTGATCCACTTTACAATGTTTATGGTTAAAAGTTTAATTTGTTTTCCAACAGAAAAATGCAAAGTAAACAGAAGGATACTGAATTTTAAAAATTAATTAATCTGATGGAGACGAGTTTTGCAAGCTTATACCAGCTAAATATTTTATACTTACTTCCCAATAGAGATCAGTGGGATTGAGGCATGGATCTGATCTTGGCACAATCTCCTAGATTTTACTGCTGGATTTAAGACTGATTCCTTCCATAGCCTTGGGCAAACCATTCAATTTCCATGCTGTAGCTTCTCTGCAGAACCTGCTTCTCTGCAGCTCTTGCAGCTAGTGAATTAACATTTGCAGAGAGGAACTCTGAAGGTGAAAGACTTGTACAGTAGACTTGAGCTGCAGGCATTTTGGGAGCAGGATCCTGGCTGCAGGTGTGTTTGTGCAGTGCCTAACACCCCACGGCCACAGCACTGTGGATAACGAGTCTGAAAATCCAGAACAGAGTGACTGCAACCACCCTTTGGGCTTGCAGTATCAGCAGAACAGCTATCCTTCCTGTTCGCTCTCAGAAACCATCACAAAGATGGTTCTTTTGCCCATCTTTGCAATCCTATACATTTCTCTCTCTAACTTGGAGCCTTCTAATTTTAGTGGTCTCTGGACCCGTTGACCCCCTACCCTGCTTCTCTATCAACCAGCCTCTGACTCTGCAGCACAAGGATGTCTCTACGTATTACATGCCCAGATTAAACCACTCAGAGTCCAAGAACAAAATATTATGTAGGACCACCTGATACAAACTGGCAGTGCTTCCTCTGCAGAATCCACCCCTGTGCACGGTTTGTCATTGAGAGGTTAAGGCACTTCGCCTTCCACACTAAGATGCCCTGAAGTTGCTGCCTATGTGCTGCTTGGCTGGAGATTTGGACCAAGCTTTACTTTTTGGGAAAAAAAAAAGAGAAAGAAGAAAGGAATAACTATGCCAGCAAAAACAACAACAAAAGAAACCTGGGAAAAGACAGAAAGCTGTAGTTGTTTTGCTTCTGCAGTATGCTGTTTGCTTTCCACCATCTCCAGGCAGTGGTGTTTCCCAGAAATTAGCCGTCTCCCAAGGCATGCCCTGCTCCCTCTTCTCCCGCCGGCTGGCTGTGCACGCTGCTTGCCGACCGGGCAAATCCATCATCCAAGGAGTGTTTCGGTGCGGTTCCTCCTCTTGGCTGCTCGAGAAGGTGTGTTGTTTGCTTTGCCTAAGTGCTCCCGGGGCCTAATGCTCCGTTGTTATGTACAGACCATTTCTCCTATCATGAATCATGTTTTACCACCCCTGTATTTTACTCCTGCACCAAGCTCTTTTTTTCTTTCAAGCAAACAAGTTTGAGTTTCCGTGTTTGCCACTGAAGTGGTGCACGCCGGGTACACGGCACAGGCTGAGTTATTCGTACCGTCCCGTCGCTGCTGAGATCAGTAAACCAACCTCTCGCTCCAGGAGCTGCAGACCATTTTTTTTTTTACAAGCGAGGGTAGATTGATTCAGTGCAGCCTGAAATAATTTTGCCAGACATGTATAAAGAAAAAGAAAAAAATCTATGAAAAAAACGCATGCCGTCAAGCAAAATATGCCCTTATCTTATCTGTTGTGAGTAACTCAAGCTATTTGCACAACGCCTTGTGCTAGGAAGGAGTTGTTTGTACATGTTTCACCCTCTTTTTTCCAAGTTTTGAATTTTGAATGAAATCTTTATCTTCAGATTCCTCCTCCCTGCAAAAATATCATGGTTTCTCTTTCCTATGCTTCCCCGAAGGTTGGACTCAGCCCTCCCTCCAAAGATCCCTTCATTGCAGATGGTTTTCTATTAATCTTCAAACCGCTTTGGAGAGCTCTTTGCATCTGGCAGCACTAACACCCCCTCTCCCTCCCGTCCCACCCACTTAGCCTCAGCCTAAGAGCCCTTAACAAATGACTCCCAAGGAATTTAAATGGCTAACGCTCGCTGGCCAATAACGAGATGCATAAACTGTATAACCAGGTTACACGGCTCTTGCCATTAGGAAGGAAGGTTGCTCAGGCAAAGGCGTGATTCCTCTTAACCTGTCGCACTTCGATCGTGGGACCGGGCAGGTAAGGGAAATCTTGTTTGCTCTGTGGGGCTTTTTATCTGGTTTTCGTTTATCAGGGAGTTCAGACTGAAAGTATGTCATTGTCAAGGTACCGGGTATGGGGTTTGCCTTCCTTTGGAGGGTCCTAAAGGCTTGTTTGAGAAGGAAGCAACTACTTCTAAGCTTTGACTGCGAGCTCGACATGTGAATAACTAAAATAATTTAAGTAGGAAATAGCAAATCGAAGGTCTGAACAGTGAAAACTAGAATAGTGAAGTTTCAGATGGAAGAAAGCAAACAAAATCAGGTTCTTTCTATTATCTTAAATTAATGAAGTGAAAGGTAGTTATTTACAATGACCTTACATTGTGTTTTCAGTTGGGCTGTCTCTGCTGTTTGCTGTTTGTGCTGCCTAGTGTTTTGTTCTGCTCTTATTCAAGAGACTGACATAAAAATCAAGGTTTAAAAGTGGGTTATCAGCTTTAGCTGCAGAATTTGGAGTTTGTAGATTGAAGGTGGCTAGGAAGTGTGAGCAAGCAAGGTATATATGCAATTATTATTTACACAAACTCCTCGTGCATACTGAATATTTGACAGCGTTTTAAGAGAATTAAGTTCTGATGTTGTTCTATTCCCATTCTTCTTAAGTAGCATGTGGAATGGTTGAGGTTTGTATATGACATAGGACATGTGACCTTAATCTGTTTATTTATTTATTTATTCATTTATTGCTTTATTGGGGTCAGTGCTGATAACAATAGTGAAGCTTGAACTTAAATCTGGAAAAAATTACTTGAATCTAAAACCTTTTAAAAAAAAAAAGTAAATGTAATTGTTATAAGTAAGGCTCAGTTTTACTCCAATTTAAACCGATGGCAAAATTGTTTGTTCACATGTGGAGCAGATGCAGCAGTTGTGTAGAACGGTGTCCTGTCCTGAGCCAGGTGGGATTGCAGCCGTGCTCCAACACGTGTGCAAGCTGCTCCTTCACCCTTTTCACACCCAGGATTGCCACAGAGGACAGCCAGTGCTCGTGACATGTGAGGGATGTCACAGCAAAACGTTACTGCCATCCATCCCTGGCAACGCTCCATGCAATGGCAGGCTGGGCTGTAGAAAGGGTGTCTTTCTCAATCGTGTTGTCGCAGTTGAACCCTGAAGACCTCGACATCCAGCACAGCCCATGCTGGCCCATGTCGGTGCTAGCTGGTGGTGTTGCACCAAAGGTCTTGCCAGTGTCTGAAAGAGCTGAGAGAGCTTTTTAATTAAATTAACACAGTTAATCTAAGAGGACTGCAAAATGTGTCCTTTTTGCTCATCCAGACAAGGCCATAAGACCGTCTGTCAAGAGCTTGTTGGAATGTTGTTGGTTTGATTATTTTTCCATGAGTTCTCATTTAGGTCTGAGCTGTATAACTGAGATTAGATAATGTATTGGATAAAAATAAATAAAGTTAACAAAGGAGGAGCCATTTTGCTACTCTTTTTAATAATTTCCATTCAATTCTGCATTTCAGCTCCCTTCTTTGATGAAGAAATGATAGTGAATCAAATGTTCCTTGTCTGATTTCTTCAGCTTTTAATTTAAAAAAAAATCCCAGTTAAGGTCAGCAGAAGGTGAATTTCAAATGACTTCTGTCTCAAATCCCACTCCTTTTCTGAACTGCACAGAAATTTCATTTCCAAACCATGGGTATTTCCCACCGAGCTGTAATTTCAGTAGATTGAAGTTGTCTTTAATTAACCCAGCACAGGAATGGTGCCTCATGAGAGAGTCCCTGCCTTGGTTAAACATTTTTTAAAATTTATAATATTAACCCCTGGCACAGGTAACAACTGCTGGAAATCTCTTCCTTGTACTTGTAAACCTCATTTCTCAGTTTCAATTCAAGGTTCAAAGGTTTGTACAGACTTCTTAGATCAGAGGTCAGGTACAAACTGCTGCACTTTGCAGCTCCTTTCTGCCGATATGACAGAATTTCACAGCAAAGACAATTGCCTTTCATCCCCCTCTCCTGCACACATGGGCAACACCAGGCAGTTAAAAGCGTGATATGTACAAGTCAGCCATTGGTACCTGAGTTTAATAAATAACTAACCGGGTTCCAGTGGTGCAAGGTGCATATTATAAAGGGGTCAAATGTCAGTGCACAAAGGCAAAAAAGAAAACAACGCTCAGCCACTGACTAAGCCAAACGCTTTGAGTTTAATGTACTTTCAGCAGCGAACATTCACATCCCAGTTGTGGTTTGCTTTATGCTGATTTTCATTTCTGTGACCTGAGGGGGAGGGAACGTGTTGGGCCACTTTCAGCTTTCCCTGAAATCTCTGCCTCCTGCTGAAAGCAGGGCTGCAGGTTGGGGCCCCTGTTGTTGCACTGTTCAAGTGGTGAACACAAAACCAAGAATGTTGCAATAAAAATAGTGGATAAGATTAGGGTGAACTGAAAAGTCCGAAGCTATTTTTGTTGTTGTAAAATTGACTAAGCAAGTAGACTTCGTATGAACAGGCAGGACATGTTATGTTTCACTCTGGGCTCTCCAGAAGAGTTAGCTGAAAAAGTTAGGGCAGAAAGGCTGAAAAGGGAACTGTTGTTTATGAACTTTTTGGATACTCTTGGTTGCACTGTAGAGTCGAACATGTTGCTGTAATGTTTACATAGACAGACAAACAGATAGTGTTCTGCGTTATAACAAAGAAAAATCACAAGCACGTGCATCCATATCCCTGCTCCACAGAGTTCAGCAAAGCCTTTCACAGACATTTTCAATGATCGAATGAGATGCCCACGTCCATGTATAAGATTTTGCTTCAAAGAGGCAAGAAGTGAAATAGGTGAATGTCTTATCTTTCCTCTGTAATAATTAACAGATGAGTCTAGTTGTGGTTTTGTTTTTCCGTTGCACAAGATCGTTTTTCCTGTCTTATGGCAAAAGCTTGTGAGCTCCTAGTCAACACTGAAGGAAAGACTTCTTCCTTTCCTAGAAAGAATGCTTTTTAAAGCAGACAGTTAATTTGGAGAACACACTTATCTGTACCAGTATCTCTGCAGAGAACACTGCTTAATTGCATTTATGACAAACGAACACCACAAAAAGTTTCCCATCAAGTACGGCTCATCCAGAATAGGAAATACTTGTTACACACCAAGTGACTACATTGCACTTTATTTATATATCACACATTTTTCCTGTCTGATCATGATAATAATAGACTTTGTTGACTGTATTGAAATATGGGAATTTGGGGGAAAAGGAAGGGTTTTGTTGTTTCCTGATTTGGAAACAACCCATCTCTCATATTCTCAACTTTCCTCAACATGTGGCTTCAATATCTTCCTGGATAACAACTTCAGCCTCAGTCAGCAACCAGTTCTATCGAAATAGCTGGGAGTTATAGAATTATTTTGAGTTGGACTGGGTAAAAGACAGGACTGGGGCAAATGGTACAACACATGGGTTACACAACTTGTTGGGACAAAGTTCTGAATGACTTGCAGCAAAGTGCATTATAAAATAAGGGAGGAGACTGGGTTTTGCTTACCCACACTTCCCTCAGAGGTGGTTAAAGCTGAAATGGCTGGTTTGGCACTGCAGTAGTGTAAAAACACTCAAGAAACACGCACTCTATTGACAGAATTCACATTGCCGAAATAGGGAAAATAACAGCCATGTTGGTAGGATGCTCTAGATGTTGTTGGTGCTTTGGCACATCAATAACTTCTTCATCAGCATAGCTTCATTCTTGCCATGGGAAAGCCATATATGCGTGAACAGAATTTTCATTTGTGGTCATTGAAAAGCAATGGCAAGAAGTGCCGGGCTCAGGAAAGTTTTCTCACTTTATTATTTGAGATGCCATCAGTGATATCTCATTGAATACTATTTTTGCAGTCTTTAGGCCAGGAGGTCAGGCTGTTGAGGGACCTCCATCCTGGGAATGTTCACTGCTGGGCACTGACAGTGCTTATGGATAACGCAAGTGGAACCTTTGACAGCCTTTGCAGAATCATACTCACAATTAAATATGCCTGAGAAGGACGCAGAGAAGGTGGATAACAGAATAGGCAGAAAGTTCACGTAATACAGAGTGACTTTATTTTGTAGGGGAATCATAGTTTTAGCTCCATTTTTAAAATTGTATGTAAAATTGCTGTGAGGTAAGATTAATATGGCTAAGGGAACCAGTATAATATGGCTAAGAGAATTAGATCTGTGATTGTTATTGTTCTTAATGATGGTGATGAAAATAAAATGTTTAGCCTTCGAAGTCTAGTCTGAAGTTGTAGCCAATTGTTGACGGTACAAATTTGGTGTTCAATTATCTGATTAGCACACAAGTTTTAACCTGAAAAATTCCAGGATGTTAATTTACAGAATAATTTCAGGTGTTTTCCTCCTAAAAGGGAGCAAGAAGTAGAAGAACAGATTTATGTAATTTTGTTACAGTTTTTTAAACCAAGTATATTGTTTTGATTGGTGCCAGGAGGACATAACCAGACCCTGCAAGAATTTTAAGGCAGGATTTTCAGTAGTGCTCATCGCTGTCTTAAATATATCCCTATAGAAGTCGTCAGTCTTACAACTGATGTCAGGGGTAGTAGTGCTACATGTGGAGTACTGTTGGAAATATCACCCTTAATTTTCTCTTTCTTTCCGTTCCTGCTTTGAAGGGAACACAATCAAAAGGTGAAGCCAACAGTTCTTGGTGTGTTTTACACGGAACCAACCATTTTTAATGTGCTTAGGCCACTTAGGATGAATTAAAGCAACTGAGAATCATGCACAGACCCACTTTGCAGTAGTTCTACCCTGAAAACTGCTTTTCAGGCCCAGAATATTGACTTGTCCCGCACATGACTACCTGATCAGAATAAAACAGAAGTTTAAGCTTGAAATACGAACTCTTCCACTAAATCAGTGTCCAGACCCCTGACAACAGGCCCTAGGTTAGAATGCCAAGTGTCACCCTTAGCAGAAGTGGGAATTTCTGCAGCTAGCCTGTGGATTTAGTAGGCCAGTCTTATCCTACCCGTTAGGTACTTAACACTGTTTCTCTCTACGTTTAAGTATAGTACTTCTGGTGGGCAGAGCCACTGCTGTACACACTGATGCCCGAACACAGATGGGAAATGACGTGGTGCAGCAAATCCTGCTGCGTGTGCATCTCCTTGGGTCCCATGCAGCAGCAGAGCCAAAAGGCTTCTCCTGGTGACAGCAGCTGAAGTTCGATTGCCTTAATTCAGGCACACACATGATGATGAGAATGCGCAGTGCTTTAGTGGTGCTGGCAGCAGGATAACTTGCACAGCAGACAGACACGTCGTTGACAATAACTAGTGCTGATCTGATCTATGAGATTACTCTCCCAAGCTGCTCATCACAAGCTACTCATCAGGTCTCTTGCCAGCTGATATTCCTGCCCCTTCAGGTCTGCTGATGCAGTTCATCGCTTTCTCCGGAGTTGTGCCAAAATGATCCAGATTAAGAAAATCCATTTTTTCAAAGCATTTAACCTAGCCTGGGGAGATTTCTTGACGCAGTTCAGTGTCTGGCTGGCACAGTGTAGACACTGTCATGGCCTGTTGGCCTCAAATATTGTTGGGTTTTTTTTTGTTAAAAGTCTGAAGACGTTATCCATCCCTAGTAACCTTCCCTTTCCTGTATGAAAGTCTTTCAGAAGTCCCTGGCCGAAAAGCCGTGCTGAAATGCTGCACTCTCTCTTGCACTGGCCCACCACAAGATTCAGCTTCAGAGATGTATATTTCATTAGTGACAGCAGGTAGGGAACCAAGCTGTGGTCCAGCTCTTGTTGAAAACCACACTGAGGACTAGCCTTTGGCACTTGAAATACAAATTAATTTGGAGTCAGGCAAAGTCTTTGCACGGATTTTTCACCAAAGATCAGAGCCCTTTTTCACCACACCTGCTGCCCACCTGGCTTCTGTCTGCACTGTGCATGGAGAGGAGCCAAGGACACCAGATCCACCAGGATGTGCCCTGAGCTGGTGGCAAACAGAGGGAGAAGCCTTCTGCCAGGGAGCACAGGGGCTGGCAGGGAGCAGTTGCAGGGCCAGTGGCTGCCTTAGGCACACTCGTAAAAGAGGTGGGACTCTCTGTTCCGCCGTTAGTTTGGGAAGGAGCACCTTGCGCACCAGCTCCCTGCCCTGGCTGCGGCTGCAGGACTGCCAGGCTGGGCCCTGCAGTCGGACACGCCATGGCTCAGCTTCCCTAAACAGCCCAAAGACACTGGCTTTGTTCAGCACATTTATGCAAATAAACTTTAAGAAAGGAGTGACAGTGTTGCCAAGAAAAAGAAAATAGTGTATAATGATACCGAAGCTACATTTAAACGGGAAGGTAACTTGCACATTACACTTGAGCAATGCTCGAGCCACTACCTTACTTCAAATTATGTGGCCTCTGCATTTTTCTGTTCTGTTGACAAATATGTAAACAGGCAAACTGGGTTTTCAGTAAGAGCATTTCTGTGGATATCTGACGTTTGTGATAAAGTGATACAGTTGTTATTAGTAAGCTGTTGTTGTTATATACATTCTATGTGTCTGAAGTTACCATGAGAAAAGAGTCAGCTTTTAAAAATAAAGAGCTTTAAAGCAAGCATGCTTCCAGAGCTGCTGCTCAATGTCAGCAGCAGGATTACCATTCACCCTTATTATTTCAACTGAAAAAGTAGGAAGGTCACATTTAAACCAGTAGCTGTTATTTCCCTCTGTCAACAGGGTGTATTCAGTTAAAATTTTGGTGACAGACCTTCCATGTGCAGCAGCTGTGGCTTTAAAATGCAAAACCATGGCTGCTTCTTGGAGAAAGCAGGTGGCCATGCTCTGTCCGTGAGGGCACGTTGTGTCAGCTCAGCAGGAGCTTGTACAGTCCAGGGTCTGCAGCTGGAGTGGGGGTGTCCCCATCCCCTCCTCCCTCCAGTTACCACCAAGCTGGTGGGGTGGGTCTCCCTGGGGTCCCCTGCTGTCTGCCATAGTGCTGGCACCCATCCTCGTGCTTTGTGACTGCTGGCGGCTGCATCACCCGCAGAAGAACACATGATGCCACTAAGTCTATATAACACAAAACTGGAGGGATGAATTAAGTGCAAACATAAACAAACCCATTTTACAGGAGCACGTGAGTGGAGTGGCCATGTGGTTGCTGCCACAAGGACACCGGCTGTGTCCCTGTGTTTGTAAAAGCCTGTTTTACTGCAGCAGGTTCAACAGAGGAGCAGGTGGCTGTGTAACTTCACAGGGCACTGCCCAGTGCTGGACAAGCCCAGGGATAAGATGCTATATGCACTATGAGCACTGCTTTCTCGCCAGGGCCCCAAGCTGCAATCAAGTCATGGTATTCCTATTTAAAAAAAGACCTGCCTCGGTTAATCAGCCTGCTCACAGCTTTAGGTCAGTCACTGCCAACACAGGAAGTTTCCTGTTTAATATTCTGAGCTGTGATGTGAAAAAAAGATAGTTTAAAAAGAAGGTAATGAATGTTTAGGGCAAGAACTATTTACACTTACCCAAACGGCAGCAGGGAAGGAGTTTTGTAAGCAAGGGGAAGTGAAATTTGACCAGTTTCAGTGAAACATGTGTGTCTGAGAGTCCACCTGCGTGAGAGAGAGTTCTTGGAGTGGAGGCGCTGAACCGAAGGGCTCGCAAGCCTGGCCCCTGGTAGGCTGGCAGGCCTCAGCATCCATCTCACGTGGCATCGAACAATCAAGCAGGCTTTACCTTTTTCTGAGAAGAAAAGAACACGATCTTGTTTCTGTCTTGATAATTAGTAATTTAAAACTTTGTTGTCTCCAGAGCTCAACCTTCCTTGCTAGCTATTAATATTTTTGTCTGTCTCTCTTTTATGAATCTTTGTCATCAAGATCAGGTGTATCTTGCTTCTCAGAGACTAGAAATCAAGTGCTTACATTTCACAAGTGACTACAATTCAATGTAGCTTAAATTTTTGCCTCTTCTAGCATTAATCACACGTGGTAGATGTACTGAAACCAGTCTGGCTTTGTTAAGGCCACTAAACCCGGAGTACTAGCTCATGCCTTGTGTACACCCATAACATGTGGTAGCAAGGTTTCACAATCAATTGGTGGACTGAAAAAAAATGCACAGGTAGGGTTGGACACTTTGGAAATCGGTATTTTTGAAAAAAAAAAATTCTTGAGAGTGATTGCTTTTCGAAACAAAAAGGTGAGGTTGTTATGGCAGCCCATTTTGTAAGGCAGTAACAACAGGAGGTGAGAGCTCTCAAACCAGATATGCCTACACTTTTTTCTCATCAAGGTAGATGATATCTGAACTTTGGGAAGGCGTTGATTGTGTCATGTGGCAATGAATGTTGTTAAGTGCATATTTAGCTACACCAAGTAGAATTACATGGGCTCTATAATTGTCTTAGATAGTATATGCTTATGAAACCCACCTCTATGGAGCTGCACGGAAAAAAATTAAACACCAGATCTTGAATCTTGGTTCCCAATAAATTACATAAGGATAAATGCATTTTAGGTTCACAAAGAATTTTTAATTATTCGCTGTCACAAACGGTGTATGGTACTGTTTGCAGCAAAGGTGGCCATCAGCACTTAGCAGCTGCTTCAAGTACAAGTTCCAATACTAGAAATTGTCCTTCCGGTGCAATGCAAAGTGCTGGAGAACATGACAGTTCCTGGGCAGCCAACAAATTAAGAGCTGGTTTCTGGTGGGCAGGCGAAGCTTTTCTCCATCTCTCCTCTCTCCACAATCCTGGTGCCCATCTGTAGCTTTCTAGACCACAGCCCCAGCAACTGAGCACTGTAGATAACAGAATACAGAGACTTTTATTCTGTAAGTTGACCTAAAATTCATGGTAATGACTCATTTCTAAACTTACCCAAACCTGGGGCGATAAGTAATTCACTTGCCAACAGGTGGCCCGTGTAAAGGTAATGATTATTCCCCAGTAGTGTTTGTTTAACAAACTTTGCTTTCATTCAGGGAAAGGTGAAGTCACACTTTCAGGAACAAATTTCAAGTGAAAAATGAAAATGTTTTTCTCTGCCTTAATATTTTAATTATGTCAAATAATTCTTAGGTGTAAAATAAAAATGTCTGACTGTGACACATTAAAAAGGGGAAACACTGGAATCTGCAAGAAATATATTTATCAGCATTTTAAAGCAAGGAGGTATCAAAAACTGATGTACTTCCATGAAAGACCTGGCTTCTAAGAAGCTGTTTTCTGAATCCTTGCCTGGGCAGCAGCACCACTAGTACTGTCCTCCGTCTTCTCTGCCTCTCCCTCTGCTCTCCATATTTTTAAATTGAGAGGGCTCAGAAGCATCAGCATGTAACACCCATGGCCCAAACACACCTGTGGGATCAGGCCCTACCACAGACCAAGGTGCAGAGGTCTGCTTTCCCAATCCCAAATGCATTTAGGAGCTGAACCAGGCACAGTGATGTTTCCCTTGACTGGTGCGGGGCCATCTCTGGGTACAGACCAGCACAACTCTGGGCAGCTCAGGAGCTTTACTGAAAAAAGATAGGAGGTGCTAAGGTTACTAGGATTTAAATGGGTTTTGTGGACCACACAAATCAGGCTTAGATGCCTAAATTTTGCACCCATGTTTCCATGGACATGAGCCCACTGTACTAGTGAAAGACCTCCCTGCATGGTAACCAATGCACTGAAAATGCCCAAAGAGTTCTAACAAAGGGTATCTATCAGGGTGCTAGTGAGACAGAGAGAAATCTTTGTCCCACTGAATAACATGACTACATAGAACAAATAAATCTATCTGAAGCTTTGTCCTTTTATTTGGAAAATAAACTTGTCAATCCCAGATTGAGTGTTTCTTACAGTGGTTTGCAGAGTTTCCTACAGGGGGCAGTGTTTTTTGGCAGTTCCATCAGCAAACTGGTCATGAATACAAATAATGGCAGATAAATCGGTGGATGAGGCTAAGGCTGATGGACTTGTAAGAACAAAACAAAACAAAACGAAACGAAACAAAGAGGAGGAGGAGCCAATGGTGTAACACTCAGTAGATGGGATCTACTCAGAAGGCAGTTGGAATAGGACCGAACACAAGGATGTGGCATTTAGGAGTAACAAACGCAAGGCATGCCAACTGCATGGGAAATAACCCCAGCGAGTGCTCCTTCTGGAAAAGATTTGGGGTTAGATTTGACAAAAAAAAAAAAATATGTGGTTTGCTACTGAGAAGGTGTGGAGAAAAAGGTCTTGGTGATACAGAGACATGGGAAAGAGAAAGGGGGATGATCTTCATCCGTGTATATAGCAAAACTGAAAAAACTGTCAAAAGAGCCCCAGAAACAGTGAAAAAAATGACTGATTGTGAAAGAATTCAGGAGTTCAACCTGCAAGTTTTATTAAAAAGACAGAGCTGTGGCTTGATTACACAACTTAAATATCAACATAAGGCAAAAGCAGAGGTCTTAAAAGAGTCTTTAAGCTATCAGAGAAAGGTTTAATAAGTAATCCTAGCTGGAAGCAAAAGCCAGACAAATTCTCATGAGAAATACAGCACGCTTGCTTGTCTGAGGGATTGATTAGCAAACAAGACATAAAGGGTAGTGATATGGTCTACAGCTCTTTGATACCTTAAAACCAAGGTCCTTCTGGAAGATACAATTTACTCAGATAAATGTTATAGGAGTCAATGTACCAATAATAATAAAATGTAATGGTCCATGTCATAAGCAATCACTCATATTAAATGGTCTGATGGTCCTTTCCAGTTTTAAAAGTCAATGAATTAACTATGCTTACAGTCTCAGTGTCTTATTTAATTGTGCTCAGGTAGGAATCCCCCCTGCTCTTGCAGCTGTATTTGTTAGCACGGTCATCTCCTCCTGTATGTGTGCATTCCCACCCTCTGCTTGCATTCAAATGCAAAATGAGGTTTCAGAGATTTGCCTTCCCCTTGTAGGCTTGCAGGTCTGTACTGGGCAATTGCTCTAAAGCAAGTTGTCTGTCATAAAGGAGTGATTCTCCTCAGTCTTTTTAGAGTGCTGTTGTAACAATGGAAAAGACAAGCCCATCATGCAACTCAGAAGCTTGCCAGACCACCCTTTGCATGGCAGAGCAAGAACTGGGTCCTCCAATGATGAAGTGGATTTGTTATTTCCTACTCAGCTCTTATGGTGAAGGCCTAGAGGAGCAAGGGGTTGTTATCAAACAAGAACCATGACTGGCGCGTCTCAGGCGTTTGCTGTTTTTCACTGTGAAGTATGGCACCTGGCACTTGCGCTGTTCAGGAGTGGATGGATTAACCAAGTAATGACTGAGGAGGAGGAGAGGGCTCTGGAGGTGGGGACCACTAGCTCCATAGCAACATCTTCCCTTTCCCAGTCCCATGTCAGCTCCATCCTACCCATTCAGAAAGGAGACAAGTCTCCCTAGGGTCTTGAGGTTTTGAGGTTCTAGGTGGCATCCCTTCATGCGACTTAAGCCTCCTTTGGCAGCAGCTCTCCGTGCTGGGGTGGTACAGGCAGGTGATCCTCACACACCCTTCAAAGAGCGGCTGTGCCTGCATCCAGGATGCTCTCCCCCTGCAATATAAAGTCTTAGGCTGGTATGGCTCATTCATCTGCTTTTCTGCAGCCTTAGTCCCAGTTTGAAAAATGAACTTGCAAATCAACTGCAGGGTGACAAAAGAGAGGGGTGGGTTTCTGGTGGTAGCTAACAGCTTCCTAACGAGTGTCTTCCTTCTTCCTTTGCCCAGTTTTTATCAGGCTGTGAATGAGTTTGGCACCATGACCGCTGAGGACTCAACTGCAAGGATGAGCAACGATTCCTCCAATGTGGCTACCACGAAAGTTCCTGAAGGTGTTGCTGGTGCACCCAATGAGGCAGCTCTGCTGGCCCTCATGGAGCGCACTGGATATAGCATGATCCAGGAGAACGGGCAACGCAAGTATGGTGGCCCTCCTCCCGGTTGGGAGGGCCTGCATCCCCCTCGTGGCTGTGAAGTCTTTGTGGGCAAAATCCCCCGTGATGTCTATGAAGATGAGCTCGTCCCTGTGTTCGAGTCTGTTGGTCGCATCTATGAAATGCGCCTGATGATGGACTTTGACGGGAAGAACCGTGGCTACGCCTTCGTGATGTACACACAGAAGCACGAGGCGAAGCGTGCCGTCAGGGAGCTGAACAACTATGAAATCCGCCCCGGCAGGCTGCTGGGTGTGTGCTGCAGCGTGGATAACTGCCGGCTCTTCATCGGAGGCATTCCCAAGATGAAGAAGAGAGAGGAGATCCTGGAAGAGATTGCCAAGGTGACAGAAGGTGTGCTGGATGTCATCGTGTATGCCAGTGCCGCAGACAAGATGAAAAACAGAGGCTTCGCCTTTGTGGAGTACGAGAGCCATCGAGCAGCAGCAATGGCCAGGAGGAAACTCATGCCAGGGAGGATCCAGCTGTGGGGACACCAAATTGCTGTTGACTGGGCAGAACCAGAGATAGATGTGGATGAAGATGTCATGGAGACTGTTAAAATCCTCTATGTGAGGAATTTAATGATTGAGACCACAGAGGACACCATTAAAAAGGTCTTTGGGCAGTTTAACCCTGGCTGCGTAGAGCGGGTGAAAAAAATACGTGATTATGCCTTTGTGCACTTTACAACCAGGGAAGATGCTATTCATGCCATGAACAACCTTAATGGTGTTGAACTGGAAGGCTCATGCCTGGAGGTTACCTTGGCCAAGCCAGTAGACAAGGAGCAATACACTCGCTACCAGAAAGCAGCAAAAGGAGGGGCCACAGCAACGCCTGAAGTAACTCAGCAACCTAATTATGTTTACTCTTGTGATCCGTATACACTAGCGTATTATGGATACCCATACAATGCCTTGATCGGGCCCAACAGAGATTACTTTGTGAAAGGTTAGTACGCACAATTAGGGGATGTGATGGGCAGGTTTGGTTCTGGGCTGATGCGCCCTAAGGTCTGCCTGAGCCAAAGGACAGCTGGTGCTATGCATTGTTTTTCTCAAACACTCTTTTAGAGGTCTTTTTGCCATATTTTTATTTGGTCTCATTTTAATTTATGACTACACAGACTGTATTTACCTAGAAATAACGGCTAATGTATGGGCTAGTATGAGGGAGGCATCAAAAATATAGTTAAGAAGGAGCTAACGGACCAAGCATGGGATGGGGAAGAGCGAGATCTGGGTTTTATGAGTGCTGTACTAAGTCTGAGCAAGTCCGAAGACGTCAGTTTCCGATGCCTGTTCCAAAGATCTAGAACCTAAGAATTAGAGATCATGACAAAGAGTGTTCCCTTTGCCTTCTCCTGGAGATGTGGGTATGGTGACCTCATCATTCAAAGGGAGAGGTGCCAGGGAAAGCCTCAGCTGGGAACTTTCCAGGTGTCATTTGCATTAAAATGACAGTAGTGCTATGTCCTTTATAAGGTCGATTGATATCTACGTGCAGACCAAAACATGTGTGTGGAAAATAATTCTTTTATTGCATATACTTAATGAGTTATTGGTTACAGTCTTTAAAAATTAACCAAAAATCAGTTATTCATAAAAAACCTGGTGTTACAATTACAAGTATCCTGTACTTATAGATAGTGTAGTTTCCTGAAATTTAATGTGTATTTCCATATGATAGGGAGTTTAACATTAATATGTTCTTAGAGCACCCACATAAACCAAGAAATATTTTTAACTGTAGCTGATCAAGAATTTCAGCTTCTTCTCATTTTCCAGGTTTGTACTTGCAATGAACAACAAAGAAGTTAACTAACAGTCTAAATATTCAATTAGGCCATCATAGACTGCACTAGTACCACAGTGTCCAAAGTACTGTTATAACGTGTGGAAATGCTAAGATAATTAAAGGCAATTTTTTTGGAGATGGGGTATATTCACATTACTAATAAAAGAGCAGAGAAAACAGACAACACTAGTAAAATCGTATGCAATGGTGGGACAAAGTTAGTTTAAGGCCAACAACTTCAGGCCATCTGTGGAGGGTCCCACCACAGCAGCTGAGAGGTTTGGTCTCCTCTGGAGGAGAGCTGAGAGCAGGAGCTGTTCCTACTGCAGAGGTATCGCCTCTGGAGGGGCCTCTCTCTCTCTGCTGAGTGCATTATACCCATAACACCGGCCATGAGAGTTGCATCAGTATAAATAAGAAGTTAATATATGGTCAGAAACACCAAGAGCAAAATGTATGTAGTCTTAATGGGTGCTTCTAAGGCCAAACTCTTCTATTTTCGTAAGTGAGGTCACCAAGATCCAGATCAAACTAACTCCAGCAGGCGGTTTCTAAGCACGTGCCTCCTGCTCTTGGTCTGGGGTGGTTTGTGCTCCCCATGGGGCTGTCACTCTCCGTTATTCACCATCCTCTCCTGTGTTGTTACCACAAGCAGGCAGCATACGAGGCCGAGGGCGAGGTGCAGCTGGCAACAGAGCCCCAGGCCCCAGGGGCTCCTACCTGGGGGGATACTCCGCTGGCCGCGGCATCTACAGCAGGTACCACGAAGGCAAAGGAAAACAGCAGGAGAAAGGATACGAGCTGGTACCCAACTTGGAGTTACCCGCGGTCAATCCGGTGGCCATCAAGCCTGGTGCAGGTTAGTGTGCCATGAGGGGAGGAAAGCAGAGGTGACAGGTGAGCCCCCATGACAAACCCCATGTCAGGCACATGTGGACCCCCCTAGCCCATGGCTACAGCAGTGAAGACAGCCACAGGGCTGCGACTTGGCCCGCCCCTGTGCCAGATGCCTCCTGGCCCTGGCCAGGCTTTCCACAAACAAGAGGCACCCAGTGGGGAAGGGGACACAAGTGTCTGAGAGCAATTCAGACCAAAGGAAAAAGGGCTGAAGCTGTGCCCACCCCTCCTGCCCCCTTTTGCAGCTCCTCGGGAGGAAGCAGGCTTTCCTCTCCACCTAGTCATGTACACTAGACCATGGTGAAATACAGGCAACCTTCCTCTCTTTTAATTTCCTCGGTGCTAATGTCACCCCCTGGGTGATTCGCACCCCGGATTTCCAGCCAGCTCAGAGCTCTCCCCTGCTCAGCTCATATTTCTCTGGTGCTATGAGGCTGGGAAAAGGACCTGGGGCTTTCCCACTGCAGGGGAGCCCCTGGCTGAGGAGAGATCCTCCAACACCATCAGCAGCGTGGGGAAGGAGTGATGCAGGGAGCCCTCGGGGTCCAGCTCACAGCTACGCAGTGACCTGCAGGAGGTTCTCTCAGCCCTGCTGGGCTGCAGGGAGCCAGCCCAAGGGCCAGGGCAGGGATCACCTCTGTCTGCCACATCCTCAGCCCTTGCTCTTCCCAGGTGAATGGGATGAAGGCTGAAGCCCTGCAATTCCTCAGGATCCTGTTTGGAGAGATTGTTATATGGAAAAGCAGCCTGAGGAAGAAGGTCCTTGCAGATGACGGGGTCAAGCCCTCTTGTAGAAGTCCTCAGGTCTTAGCCCCATTTCACTCTCCAACTGCAGGACCTACATGGTGCTTAATAATAGAGCTGCAGTGGTTTCCCAAAACGTGCTCCATACTACGGCTTGCATCTAACAAAGGCTGTGAAGAGTTCTTCGTAACAGCTGGATTAGACAATGTGATTAGAGGTCTAGAGACAAAGGAAGGCTGTTAAGATTAAAGCTGTTTCCAAAGGAAGGTCAGACTTCCTGAGAAGCCTACCCAATTACAATCAGAAAATATTACCACTATGCGTGTTTGTAAAGATATTTCAGGAATTCCAGCTATTACTAAGGGATGCTTGAAAAATGGGCTTTGAAATGCACACCTATTAGTGGTGTCTGTAATTCATTTGACTGCCAAATGAAAGCCTGAAGCTGAAGTCTAAATCGTATAACGTCCTGGGTTGGAAAGGACTCACAGGGAACAAGTCCAGCTCCTGTCCCTGCATATGACAGCCCCACAGTTCACACCATGTGTCTGAGGGTGTTGTCCAATCTCTTCTTGAACACTGTCAGGCTTGGGGCTGTGACACCTCCCTTGGGAGCCTGTTACAGTGTCCACCACCCTCTGGGTGAAGAACCTTCTCCTAATGTCCAACCTAAACCTCCCCTGGCACATCTTCCTGCCATTCCCTCGGGTTCTGTCATAGGTCACTAAAGAGAAGAGTTCGGCGCCTGCCCCTCATCCTCCCCTTGTGAGGAAGCTGTAGACCACAATGAAGTCTCCCCTCAGTCTCCTCTTCCCCAGACTGAACAAACCCAGTGACTTTAGCCACTCCTCATATGGCCTCCTCTCCAAACCCTTCACCAACTTCGCAGCCCTCTTCTGGACACTCTCCAGTAGTTTTATATCCTTTTTATCCTGTGGCACCCAGAACTGCACACAGTGCTCCAGGTGAGGCCGCACCAGTGCAGAGCAGAGCGGGACAATCACCTCCCTGCCCGGCTGGCAATGCTGTGCTGGATGCACCCAGGACACAGTTGGCCCTCTTGGCTGCCAGGGACACTGTTGGCCCATGTTCAACTTGTCATTGACCAGAACCCCCAGATCCCTCTCTGCAGAGCTGCTTTCCAGCATCTCATCCCCCAGTCTCTATGTACAGCCAGGGTTGCCGTGTCCCAGGTGCAAAATCCGGCACTTGCTCTTGTTGAACGTCATGTGGTTGGTGATTGCCCAGTTCTCCAGTTCGCCCAGATCCCTCTGCGGGGCCTCTCTGCCCTCGAGAGGGTCAACAGCTCCTCCCAGTTTTGTGCCATCAGCAAACTTACTAAGCAATCCCTCAAGTCCTGAGTCTAAGTCATTTATAAAGACATTGAAAGTGCTGGCCATAGGATGGATCCCTGTGGAACCCCGCTAGTGACTGGTTGCTAGCCTGACATAACCCCATTTACTAGAACCCTTTGAGACCAGCCTGTCAGCCAATTGCTCACCCACTGCGTTGTGTGTTTGCCCAGCTGTATGCTGGACATCTTGTCCAGGAGGATACTGTGAGAGACAGGATCAAATGCTTTACTGAAAATGGTTTTACACTTGAAGCATGTTGAGATCCAGATTTCTTATTGGGTCTTCCCTTTTCATGTGGTTCCAGCACAGCCTCTGAGCACAGAAGCACCTGCTCTGTTTTCCTTAACCAGATCAGCTGATCTAGTAAGAGGTACCGCATGCAAGACTTTTACCTCTGTTATTAAAAAGCACATTACCAGAATGGAGGAGTAGAGATGTACCAACTCTGCAAAGTTTCCTACCATTTAGAGTAATCTGAAAGGTCATTTTTTTGCAGATAGTTAGAAAACTCCTACAAGGTCACCCCAACACTCCAGTTGCTTGTTACTGCTTTTCTGCCAGAAGCTGCTGCAGAATGGATCATGTGAGCTCTCTGCCTTTGCATCAGTGAGAAATTATCCAGGTTATGTAAACCAGTGATAAAACTGGTTTGAGCTGACCAGATGGACTTGGTGCAGCAGGTGAACTGGAAAAGCTCATGGGTGGAGGTCTCTGCTTGAGGAAACAGTGGTAAACCATGGGCAATGGAAACATCTCTTCCTGAAAGGTATCAGACCAGATCCCTTGTTGCAGCCTCCAGGATCAAAATGAGAGTACTGCTTGCTGGCACCTGGCCTCTCCCCAGGCAGACCTGGACACTTCCACACTGCAAAGCTTCATCCCAGTGAAAGAATTCCATGTGCGTATTTGGCTTCATTTCTGAATTACTGGCTGCACCTCCCATAGATGCCAACATCACCATCATTTACTGATTGCTGTTTTCCCTGTGAATAACCTTACTGCCTGAAAGGCTCAAGAGCTGAATGCTGAAGTGTGCACTATAAGGCAGCTATGGAAATCATAGCATCACGGAATCATAGACTGGTTTGGGTTGGAAGGAACCTCAAAGATCATCTAGTTCCAACTCTCTTGCCGTGGGCAGGGACACCTTCCACTAGATCAGGTTGCTTAAAATTACAACCTGCCTGACCCTGAACACATCCAGGGATGGGGCATCCACAGCTTCCCTGGGTAACCTGTTCCAGTGCCTCATCACATGCGTAGTAAAGAATTTTTTTCCTTATATCCAGTCTAAATCTACTCTCAGCTTAAAACTGTTATCTCTTCTCCTGTCACTACAGGCCTTGGTAAAAAGTCTGTTCCCAACTTTCTTATAAGCCTCTTTTAAGTACGGAAAGGCCGCAATAAGGTCTCCCTAGAGCCTTCTCTTCTCCAGGCTGAACAAGCCCAGCTCTCTCAGCCTTTGCTCGTACAAGAGGTGTTCCAGCCCTCTGATGATTTTCATGGCCCTCCTCTGGCCTCACTCCAACAGGTCCATGGACTTTTCTGTACTGAGGACCCCAGAGCTGGATGCGGTACTCCAGGCGGGGTCTCACAAGAGTGAAGCAGAGGGGGAGTCACCTCCCTCCACCTGCTGGCCATGCTTCCTTTGATGCAGCCCGGGGTACGACTGCCTTTCTGGGCTGCAAATGCACATTGCTGAGTCATGCCCAATTATTTTGATTCTTGGAAATGTTCAGCAAAGCGCTTTTCCTCCCTAAGCAGTGTCATGAAGCTCCATTTTGTAGCACGGACCAACTCACTGCCTCTGGACACTGTCATTCTGACTGGAGCATCTTCTTTTCATTTGGAAGACCTTAGCTCCAATTATTTCGTGTTCCAATTTTGGCATGAGGGAGAATTCTCTAAAGAACCGTTTCTTTTTTAGGGCTGCTTGCTCTTTGAGATGAGGTCCTGGAGAACCTCTCCTAATGTGCCTGATGTGTCTGGTCTCTCCTAGTGGCCATCCCTGCCATCGGTGCCCAATACTCCATGTTTCAGGCTGCGCCACCAGCCAAGATGATGGAAGACGGTAAAATCCACACTGTCGAGCACATCATCAACCCTATAGCCATCCAGCAGGACCCAGCCAGTGCAGCAGCCGCTGCAGCAGCCGCTGCCGCAGCCGTAATACCAGCTGTCTCAACGCCTCCCCCATTCCAGGTGAGTTCAGTACGTAAGTCCGGCTTCCCATGCATCCCACTTCCCATACATCCTGCTTCCTGTACACCCCGCTTCCCCTATGTCCCACCCTGCATACCTGAGGTGGAGGGAAAGCCTGGTCCCTTGCCCTGCTCCCATTCAGGAGCTGCTGTTGAGGATGTTACAGTGCCCACCAGCTCGGCAGTTCATCTGACCTTAGACACGTGCACTTTGGACAGCTGCTCTCCCGCTATGGGGGACCCAAACCTAGGAGGAAGGGAGCATCCCCCTTCAGGGTGGCATAACTGTCATTTAACAGGGCACACGCTACCTACCCTCCTGTTGTCACCTCCCCTTGTGGGGGGCTTGCAATTCAGGGGGTGGCAATGGGATATCGCAGCAATTTAAGCACTCGTTTTTTGAGGTCTGAACCAGACGCTTTCCTCCCAGGGCCGCCCCATCACGCCGGTGTACACCATGGCTCCCAACGTGCAGCGGATCCCCGCTGCCGGGATTTACGGGACAAGTTACGTGCCGTTTGCAGCACCCGCCGCGGCGACGGCGACGATAGCCACGCTACAGAAGAACGCTGCCGCTGCCGCCGCCTACGGAGGATACGCCGGCTACATCCCCCCAGCGTTCCCAGCCGCCACCATCCAGGTCCCCATCCACGACATCTACCAGACGTACTGAGACTGTCGGCGGAGGAGGGCAGCAGAGAAACACACACTGAAGGAACACTTTACTATTTATGAAGAAAGAATTGGCTGCAAAAGAGTAAACATTTGGGCTCGGTAAACCGATGCAGAAAGTGAAGAATGTCATAGAAAAACATGTTTGAAATATTTTCTACGCTTGAAGTTTTCACTAACTTTTTTAGGCTATTTTTAAAACTTAACACGCCTGTATTCATACATTTCTAAAGGACCTCAATGCATCCAGCCCACCGCTGACATGCATTTATACGCATCCTAGTAGGGTTGCATAGGGTCTTAATTTTTTTTTTTTTTTAGCAGTTATATTTTCAATATATTTGTGGTATGAAGGTTATTTTTTAGTAACTTCTGCACTCCAGAAATGTCTATTTTGTAGTGCCTTTAATAATATATCAGCTATATATTAAAAAGCACACTTGAGCAGCTAGGGAAAGTTTTAACAATATATTTTGAAGAATATATTCAATATTTAAAAAATACATACCTTAGAGTTTTTTAAGAAGAAAAAAACAACAAGTATCTTATTTAAAAAAATACTGGAAAGTGCAATTTGAAAAAATGTGCAAGACCTCTGCATTTTTGTGCTGGCATTAATACAATCTGCTCGTTCTTATTTGAAATCAGAACTAATATCGCCTGTTTGAAAGAAAAAGAAAAAAAAAAGCCTCCTCACACAAACCTCTTCACAGTGTGATTTGCAGGCTTGCTTTAACGAAAGGCTCTGAGTTTTCCTAAACAACTGGAGTTTCTATTTATTGAAGCTACTCGTAGGCTGAGCACGTGCATAAACGAGTAGCTGCTATTTCGCACGAGGTGTCTTGACTTAGATCTTCATCCAGTATAAAGCCTAGGCTCTTTTTCAACGCTCTTTATTTTATTCTTTGAAGTATATGCTGTAGTGACTGACAATATATGCTGCTGTCGGTGAGAGTAGGCGCACTCTTGCCAAGAGGATGCGCAGCATTACTTACCCGTCGCTCCGTCGTGTTCTGTGAGAAATTTCTGAGGTACTAGGGGTGGTAGTAATACTGGAATTACTGAAACAGGGCTAGCCTCCCTCCCAGCCTCCCTCCCATGCTTAATTCCCCTTCTCTGCAACTGGAGTTGTACATGCACATCAGGGGCGGGAGCGTTAGACCCGATGATTTTAAGACATAGAGCCTGTAAATATCTTTTAATATACATTTTTAGAGTCATTTTATGTTGCAAATTTACATGGTATGTGGCTTGCCACAAGACAAAAACCTTTTATTGCGATGTTATAAAAAAGTTTGTTTTATTAAGAAGTAAATATATTATTGCAGTGTTTTGTGGCCTGTTTAAAGGCTTTTATTTAGTAGTGCAGTGAATGTAAAATATCGTAAACCAGTAAAGAAATACCTTGCCCATTGTATGAAGTGCATCAGCCCTGCCAACAGAGCTCCAGTGACATGGGGTGCAGAGCAGGGAGTGAGTAAACAATGTTCCCTTACTTTTTGTGGTACAAGTACCAACCAAAAGGGTTTCATATAGAACATATTTTGAAAACTGAACCACTTCCGGACCATGTCCAGCTCAGTTAAGTGACCTTTTTAAAGTGACCTTTTAATACACGTTTTTCCTTGCCTCAAAACTGAGCGGTTGTTTTTCAGGTGCTCTTGCTCAGCCAAGCTGAGCTCCCCCTCGCCCCGCCGAACCCGTAGCGACAGCACTGTGAGGAGGAGGTTAACCATTAGGTCGGACTCTGCCCCTCCGCACCCCTGCCTGCCACATTTTTATTGTCTCTGACTGTGCTCTCGAAAGCGCATCCAGACCTCATCCCCTAGGCCCTGACTGTTTTTTGGCAAGAGTAGGTGAATTGGGCAAGGCCCTGGGTTGGCCCGCGCTGCCTCCTCCATGGGGGCTCCCTCTGGCCAAGGCCTCGCACGGCTCAGCACTAACTGCTGCCACAGATCCGTGGGCTCTGCACAGACACCCCCGGGCTCTGGAAAAGGCTGTCTGATGGTTTGGGTCTCTCCAGACCCTTTCCAGCCCCCTGCCACAGCCACTTTCACCCCACGGAGGAGGGATGAAGGTCGATGGCTCCCTTCCCACCCATCATCTCCCCGCTGGCAGGACGAGGGTCCTGTCACTGACAGAGGTGGCAAGGAGAGAAAGGAGCCAACGAGGGAAAACCCCAAGGTGTCCCCAGCCACTGGCTGGGTACTGTCTGGTACCAGGGCAGGAATGGGAGATGGTGGGACGTGGGGACACGGGCAGGACACGGGGACACGGGCAGGATGTGAGGACGCAGGCAGCTGGGTCATGCTGAGCCTCCCACCTGTGCTTTACACTTGCTTCTAAACCATTTAGTGTACACTACTACTGAGGTAAGTCTGATAACTTGAAATGTGAACATCTTTAGGTTAAGAACAAACTAGGCAAAGAAATATATATATATTAAAAAAAAATTTAAAATTAAAAAAAAAAAAAGCTAGTGTGCCTTATTCTCAAAAGAGCTGATATTTTACCTGTTTTATTGTATCTCTGTTTTTCTGTATTGTCAGAAGCCTCTGAGTTTATTTAGTTCTTGCTCAATTTACGGTACATTTCTAGGATGTAGTGAATAAAGCATTCTTTAAAAATGGAGACTGTTATTTCATTGCAACATCCTGCTGCCAGGTTTAGTCACTCCCCCAAGGCTGTGCTCCCCTCCGAGAGGGTGTTTGGGCAGGAGGGGAGAGGGGCACCACAGCTGGCATCCCGCAGGCTCCTACAGGGAGAGGAGATGCACGTCTTCCCCCATCCCACCACCTGAGGAGGACAACGACCTTCCCAGCAGGCGTACTGGGCATTTCCCCCTTCTTACAGCATACCCTCAATCTGCCTAAATCTCTTTTCACATCCAGTTTAGGGTCAGTGCCTGGATGTGGATGGTGGAACTGAAGCTGGCATCTCTCCACGCTTTCCATCCACATAGCGGACAAAACCCCTATAGCCCTGTTGCTTGTCTTTGCTGCAGGGCAGAAGTGCTGAGGGCTGACATGTGGTTTTCATCTGAGTGTGCTCTACCCTGCAGAAACACAGAAAGCTCTGCCGCACCTCTTGGCAGTATTTGCCGTCCTCCAGAATCCCTGGCTGTTTCCTCAGGGTAAGTCCACCCAGAGAAAACATGCTGCAAATACCAAGTCTGGGGAGAAGAGCAGTGTGAGAGAGCAGAGGTAAACTGAGGCACGGAGGAGGGACGGGAGAGGTGGTGGACACCGAGGCAGGGACTAGTGCAAGTGAATAATCCCAAAGAGACAAATAACTGCATGAGCTTCTACATCTGTTGTAGGAAAGCAAAAGTCTCTGCAACTTCCTTGGGTTTCCCTAGTTATCTTTTGTGCAAGGAAATGGAAAGAAAACATATTTTAAAATTTTTTTGTAGGATCTGAGGTGGGGAGCCACCTATTTTTGCCTGTTTTCCATGTATAAATGTTGCAGGTTTGGTTTAGGAGTCTGCGTGTTCCAGCAACCATTTCCAGTACCAGGCCAATCTATTTTGCTCAGGGAATGGGTAATTAACATGATGCTAAAAACAGCTTTCAAGAAGAGACAGACACATTAGGACTTCACCTGTCAGACAAATCATCAAGTCACACAAGATGACTAATGCCATCCTTGAAATTCGCTGCTGACCTTTCCACTCACTAGAGGTCCACCTACATTCACTTGGATGAGAATGAAACCACCAGCAAACCAGTGCCCTTTACAGTTGCTCAGAGGTGGGGCACGTCCTTCATAAAAAGCAACGTTTTCCAGGTGAGGTGAAGAACTGTGCTACACTGAAATATGTTTCTGGCTCTTTCGTCTTTCCCTTTATCCAAGGTACCCAAGATTAAAATGAGTCTACACAGATTTTTCTAAAAAGACACTTCACAAGATTTTTTTTTTTTTAATTTTCCTAGACGGCTGGCTTCTGACTTGAGTTTTGTAAGATCTTAATTAACGATTAACCCATCGTAAGGTTGAAATACGCACGTCATTCTCAGGATATTAGCATAAACAATGCCAGAGAAACGCAATTGTGCTTTCAAGATGACCTTGCTGCCTCGGGAATGTCAGGAGCTCTGCTGAGGCCTTGGGCACTGTGACAACTCAACATGCTGCCAAGCCGATCCCATTCCCTCTCTGGATGTCTGTCTTGACGATCTTGAAGAGCAGATATGCACTCTCTGGCTGGTATCGACCTAAATTGCTAAAAAACAGCTTTGACTTTCTCCAGGAAACACCACCCATTAACACAACTGTGATACAGCTACTATATAAATAGGTTAACAAGAAATTCAAGTGGATTAACATCACTCTGATATTGCAACACCTCATTTATATACGCACTACAGCTCAAAGCTTATGCAAAATGCATTTTTGATACATCTGAAAAGTACGTAGTACCCCACCTCCTCCTCTACAGCTGCTGTTACACCCCTAAGACCTCTGGTCTGGTTGGGTCCTGAGCACCTGCTGAGCTCTCTCCTCCCCATATGCCCATCAGCCACAAAACTGGCCCATCACGCTGACCTGTAAAATAAATAAACCCCAGACCTACCTTGTAACAGCAGAAACTACGTCTGCTGTGCATCTAAAAGCCAGCAAAATCAGGTTTTATGCTCCAGTGTGTCAATTAAATGCTGAATCACACTTGACTGACTTTCAGGGCCAAGTTCTGCCTGGCAACAAAACGGTCAGAGGAGTGTTGCAAGGAGAGGCTGCAATTTAAGGAATAAAAAAAGGCAGTTTAGTGGCACCAAGTCCTTCCCTCCTGACACAAATCTAGGCTGCGCCATGCAATTATGGTTGTTCAAGGTGCCAAAGAGCAAAGAGACTACGGAAATTTTTAGAAATTTGGTGCTGTAGTAGTGCTTCCATACAAAGTATTTCCTGTCAAGACGATTAATTAGATCAGATACTTGTTCCACCCAAAAGGCCAGGACTGGAGTTCATTGGTTTCCTAATGAAAGAAGACAGAAGCACTGTCTTGCAATCCTTGCTCAGGCAAAGTTGCAGATCCTGCATGTGGGAGTTGAGCAGTCAAGACTAAGTCTGCACCAGAAAACTTCCTGAGGAAAAATGCTCAGATGTGCTCAGGTAAGCCAGATCTTACCAAAGCACGAAAACCCCCCTGCAAGCTGCCTACACAAGCCACAGGAGTGACCTCAAGCTAACCAGCAAAGAGAGAGACGCATTTAAATCAGAGCCAAACCAGCCTACACTTAAAGCAGTTCCTTTGTTCCAAAGCTTTGAAGCAATAACTACAACGACCAGTTCTCACTCCTGTAACAAATCTGTAGGATATGGACCAGGGTGTCTTATAGTCACTCAACAGGGCACACAATGACAAAGGATTACTTATTAAACTTGTTGTGCATGTACTGGCTGTACACATGGCATCCTTAGTTTCTCTAGTCTTCGACTTTTCGGCTGCTGCCCTTGCAACAGGGCTTTCCAGCCATGTGGATAAGCTAAGGATTCCCTCAAGGCTTGGCTTTACTCCAGGCACAGATCCCTTGGCTCACCAGCCTTTGTGCAGGATGCAGAGGACACAGCCCTAGTCAGCAGCTGCAACACCAGCATCCAAGCAGCACCATGGAGGCATTTGTCACCCTGCAGTCCTCTCAGCAGTGACGGTGTAGCTGCCCAGAGCACTCAAGAGGGCCCTGGCAGACAAAATGTTGGGAAGCTCCAGCACCTCATCAATGATCATGTCACCAAAGACATATCTAAGGAAGAAAATGCCTGATTGCCTTGCCCTTCAGCATCACGTAAGTGGTCCAGGCTTCCTCTCTACTAGCCCTGCACTACCACCATCTGGATAGTTTCTTGCTACCACCCAAAGTGTTGCGGTAAACTCTTCCAAAAGACAGACCATCCACCCCTTTATCCACACAGTGAAGTGATACAGCCTGAGAAGGCTGTGAAATGCCCCATGCTCACATATCTTCTCCTGCCACGTCCTGGCAAAGCTGTTGGCCATCCCATGACCCCACAGTGCTGCCTCAGGCCCTGGAGCACACCCAAAGGCTCTCACATTGCAGATGAGCCCCAAGAAGCATGAGGCGAAGTATAACACATCAGGCTTCCTTGCATGTCAAAAATTAAAGAAAGAGAAGAGCATTATGCTTGATTCGGACTTGCAGCCCAAGTCATGAGGTGTTTGATGATGTCTCAGTGGAGAACTACCTGGAGAAAGCACTGCAGATATCTTCTAGACAGACTGGAAAACTGCAAAGATGGGGTGGCACCCTGAGGCCCTGTCCTGTGGTAAAGCTGGTCAGATGAGGATGGGTATCAGCCTGTGGTTGGGAAGAAATTGTTTCATGTCCTTAATTTGGATGCACACCTCTCCCCACTGGAGCTTCCCCCATGGAGGTGTGTGGAGCAGGTCTCCCCCACTGATGCACCTGGGTACGTTCAGGGATTTTCCCCACTATCGACTTGTCAAACTCAGGACATTGATTTGACTTGAAACAACCAGAACAGAAACTGGATAATCCCCCAGCCCCGTGCCTGCTCTCACACAGATGGTGAGGACAGTAAGCAGAGCTGACCTGGGTGAGACCTCCCACTCCACCCCAATCAGGATTTTTTTTTCTCAGGGTCCTACAAAACAGAAATAAATGGAAGAAATAATTCTGTCAGTCTGTTTGGGTCTTACAGCTTATTTGTCTTTTACTGGAGAATATACTGAATATGACCCACAGCAAAGAAAATGTGCTTCTCTCTAAGAGATGAGAATAGGCAAATACACATATGCGAAGTGACTGAAATTCAAATTATGTTTACATACTTGATATTGAAGCAAAAGTGACACTTTTTAAACTGCTCTGATACTGAGCAGTCCTGTATCAGTAAGATGGCCACTATTATCAACACCAGTGAGACTACAGACACCATTATGGTAGGCAAAGGTGTAATATTAAGTGGATCTTAGCTTGGGAAAAAGGTTCCTTCACCCCCATGGGCACTATCGGAGACTCATTAGAACCTGTCACTTGCTTTCCCTAAAACCAGACAGCATCTATACTCCGTCCAGCAAAATCTCTGACAATTATACTTTAAATAAGCTACACTCTAATTAACAATGTGTTTTTCCCACTGGTTGCACTCTTTTCTCACACAAAGCAAGAGAGGATTTCAGCAAAGCACAGACCTCAGGCTGGGTCCTACAGTGGGGTTGAGTTTCACCCACAAATAAGTGGTTCAGTTTAAGCTTTCCCAGTAACAAAGGCTCCATCTGAGCAAGGTGTCAGCGTACCTTCAGCATTCACAAGCATTGCCACCACCCAGAAGCAGCATAGAAACTTGCTATAATTTGTAGTTGGGGGAAAAAATCGAGGGCCTGTTCAGCACTGTGCAGCCCCAGAGTCCCAGATCCTTCACACCCATCATGCCTTACCCAGGGAGATAAACTCCTAGCCTGCCAACCTCCTCACCACCCCCGGCAGGGGGTTTTCACCAGGTTCAGCCACCTCACCTTTGCCTGAGCCCTAGGCCGGTTCCAAGGGATGCGGAAAGACTCCAAAACCCACAGGGAACCACACTGCTATTTGCACAACAGACTAGTGCTGTACAAGGGTCTCCTCCCGAGCTCACCTAGCAGTTCTTAATTTCACTTCGTTTCAGACTGAAACGTGGACCCTGTCCCCACAGCATGCATGTTTTTTTGAGATAATCTCCAATTGCTTTGTTATAAGCAGGGTATCTATTGTTTTCCCACATTTTGACTTTTGTACAAGTTCTTCTCAGGCTGTTTCTTTTGGGGTTGGGACTAGGACACCACTGTGGTCTTAAAGGATTAGATTTAAGAGTAATAAATGCTGCTTTAAATTTATATATATATATATAAAATCCACTCCCTGAGAAAGCAAACTTCCTTGTCTTTCTGTGGTGTCTTTGTGAGCAATAGAAGGGAGGGAGAATACGGAAATGTACAGCACTTGGCACTGGGTACACCTCAAACTAGTTTTTCAACATTTTACAACCAGCTCTGGCCATGTGACCCACGTGGAAAGATAAACTGAGATATTCAATTTTTTTTTTTTTTTTTTTTTTTTACCACAAGGAAGTGAATTTTATGTGGTTGTGATCATTAAATTACGGTAAATGATTTGCCAACAACAGAAGAAAGAAAAAAAAAACCAAACCACACACACACAAAAAACCACCCCACAGAATGGTTTAATGTAGGGAAGGCTGGGACAGGGCAGCTGTTCAAGCCCAAATACCCTTCCCTAACTTGAAAACTCTCTCGGTGAACTTCACGGCTTCTCCTTGGCTGTGGCATTTAGGGACACGTCAGCTCGTTGTAGGTGAGGATTGTCCACCATTTGCTTTTGCAACTAAAGTATTAGTAACAACTTTGCAAAAGCCAATTGTTCTTTGAATTAAAGCAGCAGCAATTACCCACATGTAAGCCATTGTTAAGTTATTTTACACCATAACACTCTGGAAAGCAGCAAGCTTTAGAACTTTTGCTTCACCTCCAGAACACCATAAACTCTTGAAATGAAAGCTGTGTGCCTGGTGGGCTGGGCATGCCAATGTACCGCGATAGGGAAAGCCAGCTCAGCACAGCCAGCAGCACCAGGCCGCCACTACCCTGGACTGGGAACACGCTCCCACGTGTTACGGGCAGAGTGAATCACTTCCCTTGTGCACAGAGGCCAAGGTGAACTAAGGAACTTTTCCCCCACAGAGCATCCCCGGGGACTGGTGTGCAGCCCCCACAGGGACAAGGCCAGGCCCGACCTCTGAGACACTTCTGGTAGGTCATGAGTCGGGGAGCATCCTTGCTGAGGCGGCAGTTAGTCAGCACCGTCAGCTGAGATGGGGACACAGGATGGGAAAATGTTAATGGAAACAGAGGATGTGCAAGAACCCTTGCAGACTGTGCCCATGAGTCACCCCCAGCACGGTCTGTCCTGCACACGAGGGTACATGCCGACATTTTCCCGTTAGCACAGAGAACCATCCCGCAAATGGCTGAGGGGTGCGATACCATTGCCAGTGTGCCTGCCACCGGAGGTTGTCGTCTGCAGGGGGCAGGCCACCCTTAGCACTGATTGCTGAGAACTGTGACTTTCTGCTGTTGTTTTTGGTTGGTTGTTTTTTTCCTGTTTGGCTGCATTCTCAGCTGCTAACACATACCAATATTTTCTTTAGGGCAACACTAGTCTGACTATTTGAACAGCTTTTTGCTACAGTCTGCTTGATTCAGGATCCAAGGAAACGTTGGCCCAAGCAAGATAACAGCTAAAGTTGAAAAGCGCCTTTGTAAATGTACTGCTGCTAACCCCTGGGACACACCAGTTGTGCAGCCACACAGGCTCAGCAGGGTTTTTCATCTCAGACGCTACTGAGAGCACAACACCCAGGTTTCCAGACCAGCACTCTCTCAGCTTTGACCAGCCTGGAGCAAGAGCAGGTGAGACGCACCGCAAACGCCCAGGGACACAAGCCACCGTGACCATCCTTGGAGAACTGCTGCTGCCAGCCCGGACAGGCAGAAGGGGAGGAGCAAGGGCCTGTGTTTAACCGTGGTCAGCTTCCTGATGCGGTTTGCCATGTCCACAGATGGACCATTGCACTGACACAGCAGGGAGGCAGAGGGGAGAGCTCCTGTGGCCCAAGGGAGCTCCCCAGGAGCAGCCCAGCATCTGCTCCCGTCTCAGCTTGCCTCCATCCGTGAGGTGAGGGCACAGCGGCAAGGGTGTACGAAAAACACACAGCTAGCAATGATCTGGGCAGGTGGGCATGGCTGAGCAATGTGAAAGTTCCACCTGCAGAACAGAAAACACCTTGTATATGAAATTCAGCAATGCCACTTCCTATAATGGCACTATGACTTCCTGTGAGGCTGCTGACACTTGGCTCCAATATCTCCTGATAGGAGCCATTTTTGTTGTCTGGCAGCTTCCCTAATCCCACTTATTCTTGTGAGTAGGTATTTTCCCAAGATAACTCTGGGGCCCAGCGCAGCCCACACTCCCTGCCAGCAGCCCAGCCGTGTTTCCCCAGAGCTGCTCCACAGCCTCCGCTCACCTGCTTCCCTGCTGCTGGTGCAATGACATTACACAGCTCCTTGAGGCTTAGCAAGGGCCATGGGGCTGGCAGCAAGTACCATCAGTGAGAGGAGCACCAGGCACCGATAGCTCTTTCTCATGTCTGAGTGGGAAATAAAACTGCTCTGCCCCTTGCCCTTCCTGGGAAAGAAAGCTCCAGCGCTGCCCCCCGGCTTTCTCCTGCCACGGTCTGGGGATCCTGCCACTGGTAGTGCTCCCACAGACACCATGATCACCCCCTCACCTTCAAGGGGTTTGACTCCAGCTCTCTTAAGAAATGGGTTTTCACATCTGCAAACAGGCAAAGCTGATCTGGCCATTGTGATCCACAGAGGTTACGTTGCCTTTGAAGAAGAAACAGACAGAAAAATTAATGAAAACTGAAACGTGCCCAAGTTTCCTGTAGCATCATTCCTCTGCATATGTCAAATCCAGGTCTGATTTGACTGGTGGAGCTCAGACTTCACCTGCACATACATATTTTCTTATCTTACCACAAGCATGGAAAATTCCTACCAAGAACCATTTTAAAATTTGACTTAGACAAAACTTAGGAACACCCTGAAATGGCCTGTATAAGATAAGCAATTACCTATAATAATCTTAAACACTCATAACTCAATGACTTCGGATATTTCAAGACAAGTCTTTAAGAAGAGACTACTAAACCATCTTGACACCACCCATTACGGTGGGGGGAAAAAAAAAGAGAACTCGCCTGCCATAAAGATATTTCAGAATAGCCTTTTGATACCTCATTACAAACTTTAAAGTTTTATTATAAATTATGCCTGGCAAGTTTTCCTAGAGTCCCTCTGTATTTTCGTATTGTTGATTCCAGTCTTAGCAGAACAGACTTTTCTTTTCCTCCCTCTTTTTTTTTTTTTTTTTTTTAAACTAGCTGCTACCTATTTGTTATTTGGGTCAATCCATAAACCCCCAAAACTTTAAATCCCATTGTGAATAGTGTATGCGTATATACTTACTTTCTGACAAAATTCTATCCATGTGCACTTCCAGAATGTTTTTCCTTGGAGTTTGATGTTACAAGCCTGATGTGATGGGCCAGACAGTGTCAAGGGGTTAGACTGGGCTTAGAGGTCTCAGGTCTTGTTCCACAAGTTTTCCATCTCTGTCATGTTTGACGGGAAAACAGCACAAAAGGGCCACCAGAGAAGTGCATGTGGGAACACACACCTCCCAAAACAAAAGATGAAAGCTAGTCTTTTAATGAAACCAGAAGGGGGAAGGGAAAAAAAAAAAAAAAAANAAAAAAAAAAAAAAGCAAAGATAGAGTAGAAAAACCTGCAAGAGGTCAACATGGGAAACAAAGGGCAGCTTTATGCAAGCAGCTATTTTACTCCAGAAATGGCAGGGGGCTGGCTAAGGCACTGCTGCCCAGTGTTTTTAATAGAGAAATTCAGTGTAATTAGGGCTTTCCTTGTACCAAGAAGATAATAGCAACCCAAAAGATAAGATTTAATAGTAGATGAGTAGATTGAGAAGAAAGAACAGACAAGAAGCAGAGGTTCTCCTTCTTAAAAAGCGAAGGACTGCTAAGGAAAACAGAGGTGATTCTCTACATTTTAATCTTCTGCTTTGATCAGACAGGACTAATTCTTTTGATAACTGCTATAAGATCTATTGATCAAAAATGAGAACCAGGTCCAAATGGCCTGATATTTCTAATTAAAGGGTAAATAAAGCAGATTACGATTTTCTAGTAAGAAAGTGACTCTTGGACAACCAGTGACTGGCATAAGAAACCACATTTTTTCAGAAACATGAGGCTCAAATTGATGAAAGCTAGAAATAGATACATTTAAATAGACATAAAAGGATCAGTGTCAAGGATGAACTGACACAGGAACTAGCAAATGATAAAGCTGGGCAAACCATTACAAAATTTGTGCCAAAAAGCTGTTCAGAGGCATCCGCTTGAGCCTCACGCCAAGCGGGACAGACACAGACGCTGAGCAGAGCAGCGTGGGGCAGCTGCAGCCCTGGCCCCTCGCTTCTGCTCCTCAGGATGGGCCTTGCAAGCTGGAGCTGCCAACACCTCCTGCTCCATAGGAAGACTTACCCTGGCAGCTTGCTGGGTGACAGCTTGCTAGCAGGCTGTTGCTAAAGCTCGCATGAAATTTTGATTTTTGGTTGGACATTCCCACTATAAGGAGCATCACTCAATGGCTGTTCTGGTCCAACACAGTATGGGGTATTTTTTTTTTTTTTTTCCCTAGAAGAGAGACAACTGTGCCTACTTTAAATACTTATGCTTCTACACTTGCCCAGCCCAAACTGCAAAGTAACTTGAATTTACCTAACTTGCTACTACAAGGAATGCTTAGAGAGAAGATGGTGCTTCAAAGTAGCCCAAGATGAATGGCGTAGAGGCAGCGGAGTGATGGTATCTATTTGTTTCCACACAACTTACAGTCTAACAGTGAATTCATGAATCCTCCAGGAAGATTGTTCCACCTCTTTAAGCTGTTGCACAGTCAGAACTTAGGGGCAGCTGTGCTGAGTCTGATGCAGGATCCATTTAGCCCGAGATTTAATCTCCAGCAATGGCAGAAGTCAATAGCCAGGGAGAAAAAAAAAAAAGAACAGGGCAAGTTTATCTACCTGTGCCCAAGCACTCGGTCAGGCAATTCCAGCTCAGGGGACTTCTGCAGGTGAACACATTTTCTGTTTATTTAGTAACTGTCCACAGACATTGCTCTCTCAAATGAAACTGAGGGCAGCTCAATCAGCTCTCTTTCCTTTTTATTTTACATAGGTACTCTATATGTTCCCCTCAGTTCCTGTCACACAGTTGCTCCTGTCTAAACTACACATGACTTTCCTGGGCCTGAAACATAGGAGAACGACATCTCATGATGGAGCATTCACCTTTGGAGACAGCATGGTAGATGACAGACATTTCACTCTGACATGCTGACCCATCGAGCAGTAGCTGCTCTGCAATTCTGAAGATGTAGCCCTCATTCTGATGCTTAAGCAAAAACTTTTTTTTGAGACACTAAACTCAGTTCAGAGCAATGTGCACTTGAAAAATCTCATCTTGATCATTTTTGAAAATGTTGGTATTTGTTGTCATTGATTTTAAAGAAGGAGTCATGGATGAAAGAGCTACTTTCCACAAGGCAATTCAAGATTAGCATATGGAGAAATAGCAGCCACACTCTGCCCACAGGAACAATTAAAGCTTACAACATACCCAATATTGCAGAAAGTGATTTGTATTGGCAGGTAGATGGCATCTTCAGTGCCAGGGGTTGTCATAGGTGTTCAGGCAATTCAGATCATGCCTGAACACTGGTTAGGAACACAGCCTGACAGCTGGCAGAAATGGAGCAGATGTAATGGATGCACTGGGCATAGTACTGCTCATGTTTCCAGTATGCCCTGTGCACAAGGTGAAACCGAGGCTGGCTTCAGTTGGGAATCTCGTCTGAGATCAAGTACCAAAGACATGCTGCAAGTGATTTCCAAGTTGGGAAATGCTGAGGCAGAGGAGCTGTGAAGTTGGGCATTGGAAAAATGATATGCAGTGAGTGAGCAAAAAAGGAGAAGACATGAGGACTGGATGTTCTGGAAAGGAAAGGTAGGCAAATGTGAGTTTAAGAATAATGTTGAATGTGTTGCTTTTAGATCTTGTTTGAAGAGCTTTTTTTCCTAAAACTACCCTACCTTCCACCGCATGTCACCTGAAAAGCTGCTTTAAGGTACATTCGATCATCGCATTCATGCGCTGTGCTAAAACATAATCCAGCAAAAGGGCTGGCGAAGCTGAAATCGGCTTTTCCCCGGTATAACAGGACACAGATGTTACAGTGTGCATTCTTCCTCCATACACTCTGCATAACCCCCACAGGCCTGGACTTTCAGAGAAGAGAGCGGCCCGGGGGGCCTGGCCACAGGCTGCAGCCACAGAGCACACCCAGGCCCCACTGCCAGAGCTGGGGGACGGTACCGGACCAGCATCTCGCCGATTCACTAGTGCAAGTACGTAAGTACCTACAAAGTGAGTTGAAGGCGAAAAAAATCCACATTGTTACTTGTTTTCAATGAACCCTCAATAAGCATTTCAGGATTCTCCCATTTAATGTAATGAACTGCATCTTGCCTCATGATTCATACAGCCGTAAGTGTACTTTACTCCCTAGTTTTAAGCTCATGAGCTACATTTTACAGGTAGCACAGTGGTTTCGCTGCAGGTGCCTCAGACACACTGCTGGCGTGAAAAGCAAAGCTACAGTGCTAGTCCATAGGGACTCTGGCATGTAAAGAGGAGACAGCTGAGGCTGGCACACATCCCTGGGCTGCCTGTCTCTGCAAGTAGTGTCTTCCGTGCTACAGCTGCTCTGGGGAACTTCCTAAACTTTGGTAAATCTCTAGCACATCACCACAAACAGCTATCCTGCAAGAGCTCCAGAAAAGCTGCAATGCCAACTTTGCAATGCTGCAATGCAGTGATAAAACACAGAAGGACCACCTGAGCAGAGATGAGTTGAAGGCGACAGCATGCTGAAAGGACTGGAGGACCTGCTTCTGTACATCCTCCCCACACACATGCTCCCAACAGCTCACATAAAGGCCATCCTGCAGGATTTGGGATTAACTCAACTCCACCTGGCCTGCCAGACTCTGCCAGTGGGAGGGCCCCATGTATTTCAGTGTGAGGGAGCAAAGGCTAACCAGGAGTTCCAGATGGAAGAAGCAGGGCAACCTCACGTTTCTATGAGAACACCCTTGTGGCAACTTGCTCCTGGTTCCCTCCAACAGGAACAGGTAGGTTTGTGGTAGCGGATCCCCTATCTGTGCACAAGCAGGGCTTTGGAAAGCAAACCTGACCCCCACAAACACCCACTTCCATGAGTGAGTTGTCTGCAGGGACTACAGCAAACACCGAGTGCTGGCTGGTGCAACTTTAGGCACCAAAACACCATTGTCTTATTGTCAGGCTTTATTCCAGTTTCATCAGCCTAGACATGTTCCTAGCAAAAGCAGAAAATTCAGAGGGAAACAAAAGGAGCAGCACAGTTTCCAGTCTCATGAAGCAAGGGAAGGTAACTATGCAACAGACAGTTCAGGACCAGGTTTACATCTGACATGAAGCTGTTTCCACCATCTGATTGCACCCTAGTAAAATTAGAGGTTCCTAACCCAACTACAAGATGTCATGCAAAAATTAGATGGAAGTGAACTACAAAGGCAAAATAGTCCTTATTTATGGTGAAACCTCAGAAGAGTAATTAACTTAATCAGCAGACTTCAACACTGCCTTTCATAACCTGAGATGCACCAAGAGGTTAAGCTATAGAGGCCAAGTTATCTTTGTGACCTTTACCACCAGGAAAATTTACAAATGGCAATTAGTAGATCCAGAGGCTGAAAAAAATAATCCAGATATAAAGCACGTAATAAACCTCTGGCATTTAACTCAGCAAGATTGAAACAGAAAAGCCAAGAGAGAAGCTAGGCTGTGCTACAGCCTCTGATTACAACGAAAGGAATTAGCATTGATTTTCTCATGGGAAGAGGTTTGCGAAATGTCACATCACTGTTATAGGCTGAGGTCACAAAACAGAACCCACTTATCATTTCATGCAGAATCTACAGTTATTGGACATTATTTAAGGGAACAAGAACAAACTACAAGTGACTGTACGGATCCCTGATAAGATACTTTTCCACCTAGTTTTACAGTGAAACTTGGAACTTCTGGCTTGGTACCAGAGTGAAACCCTTTTCTCTTAATAGTGTGCAATTAGGTGAACTACGTGTTATAGATAAAGTCACTCTTTGGAGAGATTACTTACAGTGAGACAGCATAATCCATAGGAGCAATACAAAGAGGGGAAGCTCAGGTACCAGGTAAAGAGTAATGGAATTCTAACAAAGCTGGGTTTTGTTGGGCACACCCTCACCCCCACGGCCCTTCCTGGATTAAAGTAATTCTCCCTTCCCTTTCCCTGCAGATTTAATCCATTTTAAGATAAAACTTTATCTCTGTAATACAAATTGTCTGTCTTTGTTTATTAAGCAATAACACCTGTGTGCACCTCAACACATGAGAACTGCAGGTAAAGCCCAACGCACCCTTGTGATGCCTCCAAAGCAGTGGTCCTGCACCCAGGGCACAAAGCACCCACAAGTGCCAGCAGCATAGGTGCAACCCAGAGCTTAGGCAAAGCAGCTATTCTAGCACTATGCTCTATTTCTACATGTGCCATCTCTAAACTTGTCAAGAAATGCTTGATTTTGGAGGAGAGGGAAGCTGCAGTTAAGTAGAAGGAATAAGGAAATCACTAACAATCCACACTGTCCTAGGTAAACATCCCCAGGAAACATAGCAGCCAATGAAAAACAAAGAAAACCACAGTATTACCATGATGTGTCTTGTATTCACCACCATCTAGAGCAATTTATTCAGACACCCTGCAAGAAAACCACAGGGTGCTTGCTTGCTGCTAGGCAAGCCATGACAGTAGGCCTCAGTCCTAGCAAGACCAGCAGCAGGACCGTGGCCCAGAGCTCTAATGATATTTCAGTGCCTCGTTTTTAATATCCTAGGGTATCTCATCGAAACCGGATGCCAAACGACTGTGAATCCACCCACTTGTGTCTCTCTGGGCTGTGATAAAGCTCCATTATCCATGTGCAAAACCTGCAATTTTAGGTCCCACTGCATCCCTGCAAGGCTTCTTTCTTTTGAGTTCACCATTTGTAACCTTTCACAGAATCACAGAATGTTAGGGATTGGAAGGGACCTCAGAAGATCATCCAGTCCAATCCCCCTGCTGGAGCAGGAACACCTAGATAAGGTTACACAGGATGTGTCCAGGCGGGTTTTGAATGTCTCCAGAGAAGGAGACTCCACAACCTCTCTGGGCAGCCTGTTCCAGTGCTCTGTTACCCTCACTGAGAAGAAGGTTTTTCTCATATTTCAGTGGAACCTCCTGTGTTTCAGTTTGTACCCATTGCCCCTGTCCTATCATTGGTTGCCACTGAGAAGAGCCTGGCTCCATGCTCGTGACACTCACCCTTTATATATTTATAAACATTAATGAGGTCACCCCTCAGCCTCCTCTTCTCCAAACTAAAGAGACCCAGCTCCCTCAGCCTTTCCTCATAAGGGAGGTGCTCCACTCCCTTCATCATCTTTGTGGTTCTGCGCTGCACAGCAAAGAATTTCTGAAATCAGTAATTGTCCCAGGATCCTCCACTACAGGCCGGGCTTGATGTATTCAATGGTTTTAACTCAATACTCATACAAATCTGGTTAATAATTACCTTCTTGTTCTGGCTGGCTTTTGTGGGGGTTTTGTTGTTGTTGTTTTTTGGTTTGGTTTGGTTTTTTTTAGAGAAAATACATTATATGAAATAGCAACGTAACAATGACAGCTGCAGCGCAGTGGAAATGAACATGACTTACGTTCTACTCCTTGCACAAGGGTGAAGTCCTGCTCCCCAGCCAAGCAAATACACCCAGACTGAGGACACAGTCTAGTGGTGCCTGCAGCCATCCTGCCTTCCCAGCCACATCACCTCCTCTCCTTTGCCACACGCAGGGGAGCTTCAGCTGCAAGTCCCTCTCAGATGGAGAGGGAAGGGGAAGGAGTCACCAGCCCAGCTGGGCTCAAGAGGACCACCTCCAAGGAGCAGAAAGAAGCAGGTGCAACGGAAACAGTGTCCTGTGGAAGGTTAGAGCATAAGAAAGGGCCAGGCTGCAATTTAAGAGCTAATTACTCTCAGCACAGTCTTACTGTATCTGTTACCTCATATGAGTTGCAGAGTCTCCACACTCGAGGAATCATCCAAAAGATTGCAATCTAATGTGACAGTGGAAGATTAAGTTGGCATTTTGAGAAGAATCATCATCTCCAGGAACAAGTTCAGGCTTGGATTATTACAATGAACCACCTGGAACACTGTTTCTTCCACCTTCTTCAGAAGTGTTACAAATGGCATTTACCAATGTGTCCATCTTTTGAAGCGAAAGCCATCTATGGAACCGCCTCAGTGATTTGCCTCTCCTCAGTCCAGCTGCATGTAGAGAGTCTCAGGCCTAGCGAGGACCCTCTGTCACACTAGTAGTACATGTTACACTGAGCAGGGTATGAGATTAGTTATAAAATAATAGTGAAAGCAAGTGATCCCTCTTTTCTTTCATGTCAGGGATGTTGCCCTATCCAGTCAACACCTGTGGCTACTGAACTCAACAAGACTCATCTGTGTGGCAGAGAGAACAGTACCATTATAAAGTTGTTTCTTACAGTGAGTATGGTCATAATCTAAGGCATAACAAGACTCTTTCTATTCTAAGAAGAGAATATATAGAGGAGTAAAAGGGCAGAAGAACTCAGAAGCAACTCAGAGAACAGCAAGATCAGTGGAAGAATGGCACTTGAATTAAGCCACTTCTTTTTTCCAAGCTACTTGAAGTTGGCCAGAAAACCTGAATAGCCACATCCCCACTGAGCTGGCCAAGGGCTCAAAGTTCCTCTTGCCACAGTGCCCAGTGCCTTCAGCAGGCATTTTCTCTTGGTCTCAGCAAGACGCCAGACTGTCCTGTCCAGGTGTAGGAGTGGTCTCCGCTGCTCACAAAGTCTTCAATTTGTAGTATTTTGAGGACTAACAGACTATCTTAAATCAGTTCTGTTCATAAGACTATTAGGTCCCAGATCACACCATAAATTAAAGCATGGCTTCTGAGAAAACCATGAAACGGCCTTTCAGAACAGCAGTCCTTGCACTTGCCCATGGAATACAATTCTTCATTTACTTAATAAAAAATTAGCAGGAACAGTGGTGCTAATAGGCCACCAGGTCTACATCACTTGTTGCATCTTGGAGCAAACAGAATATTTAGGGTTAAGAGCAGCTTTTTTTTTTTCTTTTGGATAACTTAAAAATTGCCTACAAGCACTGCCTTGAAGCACCCCAGCAACTAGAACAGCATTCGTATGACCCCTAGAGGTCTCAGGATTTAGGTGAGGAACTATTGCCGCAGGAGGAGCTTCTGCAAGGCGCTGACTTTCACAGCAGAGACACCTGGGCCCTGGACACATTCTCACCACCACCCTTCCCCTCTCCTCCCCTGAGGGCAGCTCCTCCAGGCTGGTTTGGTGCTGATGCCTCAGGAACCAAGGGTCCCAGCGACACAAAACTTCCTGGCTTGAAGTGCTGCTGAGAACTCCTGCAGCTCAAGGGTGCTCTGCCAAGGAAGCACTTTGAACCACAGTATTGAGAAATGCTCTTTGTTACTGTTCAAACAACCTCTACAGAATAGTGAACGTGGCATTCAAAGGCAGAACTAAGGCAGCATACCTGAAGGTGACTGAGTTTTGCCCGTATCTGAACACCAGACACCTGACCTCACTTGCACAACACTACTGGTTCAGTGCAAAGGGCGAGGAAGCAGTTTACCCTTGAGTTTGCGATGTTAGTGTTGAGTCTTTATGAAAAAAATCCTGTTCTTCGGCTATGAGGAGATTGTCTCATGATTGCCATTCTGTTTCCAGTTATGCTGAAAACTCTAGATAAAAGCAACACAAGTTTCATTCACCACAGGTATCTTATTGGCAGTCATCTAGAATATGAATATGCTCAAAAGTGGGTACAACCCTGCAGGACACAACAATACATTGAAACAGCTCTGAACCATGTCAGGCCTCCCATGGAGGAAGCACATCTATCAACTTGCTGTGAGAGAGTGTGTTGGCTGGACAGAAAGTTATTTGAACATGCACAGATGCCAGAATGAACTTAGAGCTACTTCATAGCCCTAAGGAAGCCAGCATTCCAGACTATATAAGTGACAATGTTCATACTGAGGGCCACCAGGCTCTTATCTTTGGGAACTGAGCAGAGGGATGAAGTGGGACCAGTTTAGCAGCAGGTGATGACAGTGGGTCCTCAGGGTCCCACCTTTCCATCAAGCTGGTGCAGGCTTGGACATATCACCACGACCCAGGGTAAGCTGGCACCCCTGTCCCCAGCTGAGCAGTAACCCCTACCCAGCATGGACCCACTGCTGCAGCACAGCCCCAGGGCAGGAGCTGTGTTTGGCTGGCAGTCCACCCCTGGACAAGGCTGGCCAGTGAATGGGATGCAAAAATGGAAGTAGCTATACCATAGTAAGAACGTGCTCTAGTAGACTCTCAGGTGCTGATAGATAGTCTCAGTAATTTCACATCTTCCAACTCATTTTCAGTCTTTCCTCATCCCCGTTTTTCAAACACCATGTAGCTTTATTTTGCACCACAGATGTGTCTGCTGCCATCCTCTAAGCAGCTCTGGCCCTACAGAGGCCAGATCACCACTGAACACAGACTACATGTTCTAGCCAAATGCTTTATCTGCAAGAGGCTTTTCTGACTCTTGGAGGTAATTCCAGATGACTTCAGCATTTAGTTAACTTTATTGTTAAGTCTATTTTTGCTACAGTTAAGCACTAAGAAAAGGCACTCCTGCCACTGAAAAGTAGTGAGCAGCTTGGTAGCGTTCAGCTAGAATTGAAAATACAGAATGAATAAGAGGCCTAGATGTATTATTTAGTTATGGCACAGTAATTACAGAACCATACAGATGCATGCATTAATCACAGTATCATTCTTTATTTGTTCACATTATATTGGCTCAATAATTTCCTGCTAGAATGTTCTTAAGCATGCTAATAGAGAATTCACAAGCGGACAGTATGTTATTATACAGTATTTAAGACCACTATTAATCAAAGTTATCTGTTAGTGGTGAGACATAGCAAGCAAATACCTAGTGAATCTCAATTTACTACTTTATTCACTGAAACACTATGCTACAATAATCTGGGTTGGTTTAAGCAATTTTTAAAAAAAACATGTTTGTTTGGTTTTTTTTGCCCCACCTCTCTTTTTTTGCCAGCTCTGTCACTGCATTCAGAGTCACTAAAACCAGTACATTCTTCCTAGTGAAGGGGCACGCAGGACAGATTTTGTGGAGCGCAGTCCCCAGCAACTCCTAACACCATAGATAAAATCTTGTTCAATGAATAGTGATATGAATGAAAATAATGGTATATATAAATCTGTTTCAAGCTCTTTTGCAACAGATGTGAAAATGTGTTGCAAATAGCTGTGTGAATGTCATAAAGAACAGAACCTCGTAAAGATAAATGCTCAGAATGCCAGAAGAAGCAAATAGCGATACCTGCTGTCCAGAAAAATCCATAATTCTAGGTGTTTTACTTAGGTAGCACTGAATCACTTTTAAAATAAGTGTTTTCAGGAACTACTGTGAAAAATCCTCTTATTAGAACTTTAGATGTCATTTTTAATCTTGATTTGTGTCTTCTGGATGATCACTATACTGACACCTATTTTAAAGCAGAAGCATCCAACAATAGACCAAGGCACTGCAGTCCTGTGCAAAAACTGCATCTGGAACTAAGCACAGACCACATTCTCAACTTGCTATGCTCCCCATCGACTGACAGCACTTTCTCAACAGTTGTATTTGAATTATGCTTTGCGAAGGTCCCCCTGTTGCAACCCGCCCCTGAATTGCCTTCTAAAACACAACAGCTAGAACCACACCTGGAGCTGCAGCAGTGGGCAGCCAAAGCAACAGGCATGACCTCGTTCAGCCCCAGCCTGCTGCGAGGGTGGTCCTTGCACCCCAGGTAACCAGAAGGCAGCCTGCACTGCCACCCAAATTCACCTCTGTGGTAGACAGACAGACCTGACAACACCTTGTGCTCCTGACAGCTCCCACAAGTCAACGTGGCTTCTAAGACCCAAAGGAATACTAGCACAAAAACGCTTTGGTAAATGCAGTGCCATTGTTGTCCACCCAAGTGGCTGAATTGGACAACTTCTGGACCTCAAACAACCTCTCAAATGCCCGCATGTAGCCACATGGAAAGAGGGGTTAAACCAGTACAGCTTAATTGTAGTGTATTCCTGGTGGCCTTGCAGACCTTCAGTGGTCTGTGGACACAGCCTAGGAATCAAATGCACAGAAGTATTTAGAAAGAGACAACACACCTGAGCCGAGTGAACACTTGCAACCTCAGTTATTCCTTACTGCAAGCAATGTAAAAAACAGTATTGCTCACTGCCACCTTGCGGAATGGAGTTTTTAAAAGGTGTCTAGAGACAATGAAGCTCTAATTTGCACAATGCAAATGAGATACAAACACCTCTGCTACCTCTTTACCCTTCCACACAGCTGGGCTTGTCTTTAACAAAGAAGAAAGATTCCTCCTTTTCAGTGGACTTCAGAAACAGTGAGAAAAGTGTTCAGCTTGCTTTCCTCCTTTAATTGAGCTCTAGGTTACTAGCTCTGCCTGCAAGCACTAAGGAGGTGGTTGCACACAAACTCCAGAAGCCACCTTTGGTCCTACACTCTGTCACTCATGAAAAGATTTTAAGAATGAAAACAAGAGATGGTGGTGGACACTGGAACAGGCTCCCCAGGGAGGTGTCACAGCCCCAAGCCTGGCGGTGTTCAAGAAGAGACTGGACCAGCCCTCAGACACATGGTGTGAACTGTGGGGTTGTCATATGCAGGGACAGGAGCTGCACTTGATGGTCCTTGTGGGTGCCTTCCAGCTCAGGACATTCTGTGATTCTAAGAGTCAAAATAGTATTTTATTCAACAAGTAACAGAAGTTTCTAAGAAAAAAAAAAAGCTGCATTCTTCCCAGTTTCATAAACAGAATGTAAGGAATTCCCTCACACTCCACACTCTCCTTTTCCAGTCTCCTAAACAATCACATGACTGGTCTTCCATTTCTCAAACTGGGATAGAGACACACAACTGGGAGTTCTTGCCACACTCCTGCACTTCTTGAAAAACACCCCTCAGACACTTCCTGTGCTTCTCGCAGGGTCAGGGAACCAAGCTTTGCTAACCAGAGGATGAAACACGCAGATAGCTTATGATGTAACATCTGAATTCCCGAAACATGTGGAAACCCACTTCTCTATTTCAAAATGTCCTTTACTGGGCAGGATGACCCCTTCTGGGTTTCGCCTAAATCCTCAGGCTGCAATTTCCACAAACAGAAACATCTCCTGCCTTTCTGCAGTGTTAGAAAGCCAACACCTCACCACACTACAGTTCTGTAATCCTGCCCATGGAAGACAGCACAGGAGATAAAATGAGTAGAAATATAAGCTAACACTGCAATGACTCAAAACAAGAAGGAAAAGGTGATCTCTCTGCCAAGATATGATACAACAACAACCCTGTCAGCTCATTCCTCAAAGGCCTCTGCAGCACACAGTTCTCAAAAAATATTTTTACAGCATCATTGTCCTCTTCAGTAAATACAAAGTCACCCCGCTGCCTTCATGTTAAACCTGCAGAGTTACGCAGACAAATGCATAAACGGTTACTTTTCTGTTACTATAGCCATTCTTCATGTCTGGATTTATTCTTCCTCAAATATCACTGGATCTAAGCATGAGACACACAAGGGAAAGAGGAAGAGACCAGGACGGACAGAATTAGATTAAATATTCCTGTCTCCACTCAGCTCTAGTTGTCACATTCAGTTCTGACTGCTAACACACTTGGTTGACTTAGAGCAGGTTTTTTTTCTTCTTCTTAAACTACAGCCCCTACAGTTTAGTTAGAAACTCCTGAGCTAGCTTTAAACCAGTTAGCCCTTGTCTGGTTGCAGTAGTGCTGACCTGGGCCCAGCCTTGTCACCAGAAACACACTGTTTTTACTCTGGAAAACGATCAAGTCCAAATACGTGAATCCAAACATCCTATAGCATGAGGCTTCACAATATCAATTAATATACCAACTATACCATCTCTCATCATCTGCTGCTCACACTCTTTATTGCTTGTGGCTCTTATGAACTGAAAACAGCAAAGTGTTTGGCACTAGAGCAAGTTGAAGGTTCAACAGATGTAAATAAAGAAAGAAACATTTGAGAATGCCTGGTGATCCAAAGAAAAGCATAATAGGAAATAAAAAAGCAGATGAATAGTTAATAAATTCAAATAACTAGGAATAATTTTCAAATCGTATTCTTGTAGGGAAGATAATTCTTTAGTACTATCACATCTTCATATAAAACATGCGAGAGAAGTGCAAAGTATGATTTCAGCATCACCACCCAAGCATGCAGCACATGGAGGAGCACCAGCATGATAAAAAGGCCCACAGTCCACCTGCAACTGCAAACTTTCCCCTACACATGGGAAACCTACAACTGGATGTACACATGCTGCAGTTTGCTTTAAATAGGGGCACAACCTGAATTTTTAATAAACAGAGTTAGACTAAAGGTTTTTCTAAACCTGAAAGTTGTCTCAAATGGATGCCACCAATGAGATGAAAAGCACAGAACATACAGTTATGAATCCCTAAAAAATTGTTCCACCATTCGATACTTCATGACTGTATTCAATAGTATGTCGACAGATTTTTCTTCCATTGTTTTCCCCAGTTCTTTAAATCCATATAATCTTTCAGCATTCACAAATCCCGTTGCAAGGAGCTCCTCAGTCTTCTCACATCGTACACTCCCCTGCTGTCACACACTATGGCTATTGGATATTCCAGTTCCTATACTGGAAGAGACAGTGAACAGTGACTCTCTCCTTTCTTTATGCCACCCATAAGCCTCAGACAAACCCTTACTCACCTGTTTTCCATGCTGAGGACTCATGTTCTGAATATTTTACCTTTATCTCTGAATATTTTGCTCAGTAGGCTTTTGGGACAGTATTATTGCCCACAACAAAGAACAAATCAGTTTCCTCAAACAGGCAGTGTAAGTGCCAAACCCCAAACCCCAGGGCAAATGGGTGCAACCATTTTTCTGCACAGTGAAAGTGAACAGCTTGTCTTCCAAAGGAGCTATTCAAAGTCACCCTGCTTGACTGAGAACTGATAATACATAGGGAACACACTTGACACTTTTTCCACATACTGAGTTTATTCTTGGCTAGCCACCCAGCTTAGCTTTACATTAGAACCTGGACTTTAAGGCTTGCATTATGTATGAGAATCCAGATAAGCTTACAGCATTAATTATTCCACATAAAAGAAAGCCTGCCATTAGCAATTCAATGTATCATTTACATCATAATCACAGTTCCCTCTTTTCCAATAAATTTGGGCATAACAACTGCATCACTTTGCCGTTTTGACTCCTCATTCCTAAGTTACAGCTTCACAGGTACGCTCCTATTAACTGCAGCAATTATGAAAATGACATTTATCACATGAACTTTTGACTGGGATCCATTACCATGTCATCCTGCCCCCCTCCCACTGCATCTAGAATAACGTGGTTTCAAAGTTCAGGATGCTTTGTAAAAGTAATTTACCTGCCATGGGCATGCCTGGGGTACTGGCTTCTCACTTTACTATATGAGACATCTTCCAGAGCTCTATTAGTCTGAGAGGGTTAACAGGAATTAACACACAGAAAAGAGGTTTTGCGTGTTGCCAGCAAACACACTCACATACATGTAAGTACTAAGGTGTTGAGCAAGTAGTGTTAATTGTGGCACCACTTTAATGAGCTGGTAAGATTATGCTTTTGTGCAAAGTAATGCACAGACCAATCTCGGTATTCCTGTAAACAGTTTAAAATTTAAGTATTGAAGTGGATGCAAGAGTGGACAAGGGACACAGGGGTGAACACTGGTGAAGGTCAATAAAAAGACCAGAGACAAAAGTCACAGCCTCCTATTTTAGCAGTCTCAAATAGCATTTAAAGTCCCATCTTGCACAAATGCCCAGGGGAATGAGACAGGAACAGACAGGAAAATTCCTTCCTATTATTAATAGGCTCAAGAAAAAGAGAATGGAATAGAATACCTCTGACTTGGTGAGGAAGAAGTCCTGGAAATCTGGCATACTGAAGCCATGGTGACAATAGAGTAATATTCAGCAGCAGGAAATGATAAAGAGGAAGATCAAAGTAACCATCATATTCAGTAAGCTCAAGGGTATTAGAAGTGAAAGACACAGTAGACGGACCTGTAGAGCCTGTGAAATGATGGCAACAGTGATCAGAAAGAGCCACAACAAAAACGTGAGATGGGAAAACAAGCTTAGAAAAGGCAACACCATGAATGGGATGATTTCCAGAAACTGCCACCTTGTCAAATATACTTTTTTTTTCCTGGGGGAGATAAAGGATTGGTCAAGTTAGAAGGTGCAGAGTTGCAGCCCTGAGAATACAGTGGTCCCTGCTAGGCTGGCTGCTCCATCCCTGCAATGCTCCACCCCACTCAGCCTGAAAGTCATGGCCACCACCCATTAAGATGGAGCACAGTGCACTTACCCAGCACCCACATCAGGGCTGAACTCTGTACTAAAAGGCAAAGACAGTCACTAGCGAAGCCCTCAGCTGAGCAACCTCTCAACAAACAGTCACAGCCTGCAGAATAAATTTGTGTCTTCTTACAGAACGCAAGACAAAGATCTCAAAAGCACCCCTATCCTAGAGCTCCACCAAAACAAGCTAACACAGTACATTCAGCTTTACTAAAGGAGTGTGCTTGTCCTCAGTTAAGCTGCTTTCCCAATGATCAGTATGCTCATAAAAAACACCATGATAAAAAAAATCCACATGAAAAACCTGTCCATCACTTTTGCGACTTTCTTCCACTCAATTCCTTTGGCCCGGTTTGCTTTATGGTCTCGAACACAATTAGCAATATACTCGATGTTTTTAATCAGCATTTTGTAACATGAACAGCAGTCAACAGTCTCCCTAACATTTTCCCTATGAACTCCATAGCTTTTATTCAAATTTCCATTGAGCTTCTCTTTGAGATCACAGTTGTCATTCCTGTTGGAAAGGTGACCCCTTATCTCTTTGTGCCTCCCCTGACACCCATCATCCCCTTCTAACTTACGTTCTTCTTCCTTCTCCCTTTTTGGACTTGTGCAATTTTCACCCACATCGTAAACAAAAAAGATTTTTGACATGTAGTCCAAAATAACCACCCTGGCCCATTGTGGAACAGGCTTTGCTTCTGAGCCACAGTGATGAAGATTCATTATAATGATTGTCAATGCAGTAGAAGCTGTGATCATGGTCATAGTTGCTATGTAATATTTCCCTGGAACACAAAATAAAATCATATTAAAGATGCTAGCCTGACAAAAAAATTCAATGCAGAAATAACAATGTGACAACATAGTGCTACCCATAAGTGCAAGCGAAACAAATTTTTAACCACCCAATTCTCTATACTTAGATCACACTTAATTTACCATCTAAAAACAAAGATCAAAACCATTAAAGTAAAACCTCATACTTAGTACTGGCGTGTCTTTGTCAGATGAGCGACTACTGTATTAACATGGCAAATATTTGCAAACCAAATCCTCTCATTTCTTCAAATACACCCATTCAGAAAACAGCTTAAAAATGTTTACCAGGAGCCTGGCTCTTTTCTTTGTGTCTGTAAAATCCCAGTGTTGGTGGCTTCACATGGTACATTAGAAATGCCACTTCCTGATGTATTAACGGAAGTGGTGATGATGTTTTGTTGGAGCTATTGACACACCCCACACCAGCAGACGTCTTCACATTCACGCAGGGCAGTGAAGATCCAGGCCTTGCTGGTGCCCACAACCGGTGTACTGACAGCAAGAGGCCAGGCACAGAGCTGCAGGGTGACTCCACTGCCTGTTGAGATTTGTGTCTGGATTTTCTTCAGACTGTACAAACTTTAGCACAGCTAGTCCAAACAGGGACAGAGCTCATTCTGGCCAGGAATAGATAGCAGACTCTGTGAATGCAAGCTGTGCCCTTCGGCTGCTGCTTTCCAGAACTGAAGTACACAGCTGACCAGGTAACCTGCTGGGGCTCGTGCCTGTGCCGGGGGCAGCTCCCAGCCCTGCTGCTGTGCCACCTCTGCAGGGAAAGCAGGGGCTGGGTCGCTGACACAAGCCTGGTGGGGTCCCAGTTTTCAAAGGGGCTGGAAAGGATGGTGAGGGAGAGTAAGAGAACAAAGACAGACTGAGGTCAGATCCTGGCTCCTTAATTTAGACAGGACTATCTGAGGCTAGGGAAGGTACTCCAGTTCAGCAAGCCCATATCCTAGGCAGGAATAGTTGCTGCTGGTGTGGAAATGCATCCAACTTTTCTATTCATTGACCAGTGCTTTGTCTCAGTTAAGCCACCCAGTTTTTCATATAAACAGTGATAACAAGAGTAAAACTAATGAGATCTGAATTATCTTAATGAAGCTGGAAGCCAGTGTGGAGACAACTGTGTTCCTAGTCCTCCAGAAACCCCACCGGGGCAGCCAGGCAGCCTCCTGCCCCGGGGTGGATCAGCCAGGGGCAGGAGCTAGCTAACACATAATTTGAAATAAACACAAAATAACTTTTAAGAGCTTCAGCATACCTGTACAAATTCCACACGCATGTTAAGTATTTCACTATGTTTTAAAAACACAACACCTTTATCTTCCCAGAAGCCACAGACTGCATACAGTTTCCCTGACATAAAGCCCTGCTATTAATAAGTTATGTTTAAAGACAAAGCATGTAAAGCTCACCTATCAAAGGTACGTTTTCAGAGGGAGGCATGATCTCTGCAACCATCAGCTGGAACACGGTCAGAGCAAGAAGAACCGTAACACCCAGAGACACTTTTTCCCCAGAGTCTGCAGGGAGATAGAATCCTAGTGGGGCCAGGAAAGAGATCAGAATGCAAGGCAGCAACAGATTAAATATGTAGAATGAAGACTTCCTTTTCAAAATCAGTGTGAAGGTGACATCTGGATAAGGCTCAGAGCAGCAGCCATAAGTAATGACATTCTTAACTGCTGGCATGCCATGAATCTCCCACTCCACATCTTCTACAAAGTCAGAGAGGTCACCACTATCAAGAGAATTGATGATGTCTACCTGATTACCATTATAGGTCCAGGACCCAAATGTAAGGTTGCACTGCTGACTGTCAAAAGGAAAGTAAGATACATCCACTACACATGAGCTCTTTGTGATAGCAGGTGCATCCCAAGTGATTTTTCCATCATATCTCAACACAACATTAGTATTCACTGGTTCTGAAAAGTCATCATCAGCCCTAAAAGACAGAAAAGTGACAGTCAAGATCAACAGGCAACAGCTGAACATGTGAACCAGGGAAGGGGCAGGAGGGAAGACCCTCAATTCTGAAATCCTATTATTCATGTATACTGAATTTTATTAGGAATGTACTTTTAACTATTATTTACAGGTACTAGTGCCCATTAATGCCATCAGTGCTGCGAAATTATGTTTATTTGTTGGCCACAGCTTCTTCAAACTTGGCCTCAAACAGGATAAGAATCCATTCAAAGATGAAAATAATCTGCTGGTCACTGCCTGGGAGAGCAAGCAAGGAGTGCAGTCTTTGGGTACCACCTTTTCGTGGACACACCATCTTCCAGAGCTCTCCAGCAGCCTTAGCAGAAAGCACTTCAGACTGCCAGGATATTCAGTTCCCAGTGCAGAGAAATTCAGAACAGTTTTGCTGTGTAGCATAAGCAGCTGCCAAATCCTGTCTATGGCAAAATATTTAGATTATCAACAACAAATGTTAAGACAACAAAGCAACCCTTTGCTAAGGTAAGGTGAAATGATGAAAGTGCAGACTGAGTCAACTCCTCCTTCACCCCCTCCGTCTCTCAAACAAATATTCAAGTTGATTTTCTCCACCCACACTCACTTGTTATATAGGACAATATCTGGTCTCCAAACCAAATTGCTTGGAATCCTGATAGAATCCAATCCATCATATTTATCTCTGTCCCATTTGAGGTATGCGTCATACCAGCTTTGTCGAATCCATAAGTAAGCTGACAAAATTTGGTTCCTTTCATCCTGCATAAAAATGTAGAAATCTTTCTAGCTGAAGGTGACAAAAATAACATCTTAGATGCAGACAGCATTTGTTGTATAGCTTTATAGCAGTGCCTGAAACAGGCCAGAATGCTGACAGGCCACAAGACCACTTCTCAGGCAGGTACATATGCCCATATACTGTACAGGGAGTTTAGTTATATGAACTTTCTCTTGTCCAAACCTCCTTTCCCCTGCACCTTTGCTAGCTTTAATCATAATTGTCTAAGGCTCCCAGTACCTTTAAGAATCTCCTTTTGTGAGCTTCAGAATACCAAACAGCTAACAGATTCAGTCTAACAAATTCTCTGAAAGCTTGGTGAGGCCTTGAAGTTGGAATTCAGAAGTCACAAAAGTGATTTTCTCTTCTCCTTCCAGACACATTTTCTTTTGTCTTAAAAGTACATCTGGCTGAACAAAATTTATTTAAAAGTTACTGAAGGCTAAAATAGGGAGTTTATGTAGAAATTAATTGCATCCTAGAAAAATAAGCATTTTTTCTTTCTATTTAAAACTCAGCAAGAGTTGCCTGGAGGGTGCAATATCAACACCTAACTACAAAAGAAGTCTTAACAATTCAGCAGCTGTAAGTCTGCAGACTTATAATGGAAGTCTTAGCTTTGCAATCAGATAAGAATCTACCAAAAACTGGAGAACACAGTCCTGGTGAGGAAGCATTACTGAAGTTGTCACAACAAAATGCAAGTTGCTTTTCCTACTCCAAGCAAATTTTTCTCCACATCTTTAGAAAAACAGAATTGTACTCTTACCATGTCTTTAATTTGGGACAACGTGATCTGAAGAGTGACATTCAGTACTTTATCTGTGTCTTCCACTGGTCTCAGAGCATTTGAGTAGTCTTCAAACAGTTCATTAAACAGCATGTGAGCATATTTTCCTTTGGCTGATTCTACAACTAGATCACAAAATTGTTCAGTACATCAGATCAAGCACTGATCAGAGCAGTACCAAAAGATATCCTCTTTCTACAGCTTCAGGTAGTATTTCGCTGTAATTATGTTTCTCTTTCATGTATTGTAGAATATCATTTAGTGCAGAAACAAAAGTATACCTGATGAAGCTGTTCAAATAAGGACAGCACTCACCTGTAAATCAATAGCTAACTCCAGGTTTTCACACCTGCTGAAAAAACAAACAAACAAAACCACCACCACACACAACCTCTGCATCCAGATATTCCTGCCATTTTCAAAGGTAAATATTACCTTTATTTTACTGATGTCTTTCATCGGCAGAGATCACCAATATACAGTCATGTATCTGCCAAGCTAAAATTAGAAGCAAAATCTGAAGTCAAACCTGCTCCCAGGCTAATGACTTGCGATATCTCCCTACATGCAGCCCTGATGGATCCATGCTACTTTCAGAATTTACACTTTTTTTCACTACCACCTGGAAAAAGTCTGAGCCAATTTTATTCACAAATTGGCAAGTGCATGATGTATGAACACATCCTTGCACTAACACCTTTTCCAAACTCTATATTTGGAGATGCTTCTTGCTATCCAGGCTTAGTCACAAAGGACAGTTCACTAAAACTTCAGGTTTTAAACAACACTTGCTGTTCCAGACCATTTTGTGCATCACAGTTTCTGTAGGCAGCCTTTGTATTACCTTTAGGTATATTCACATATTTCTACAAGCAAAGGGCAAGGACAATAACACTCAAGACTTTCACAAATGCGAGCGGGCACTATGTAGGAAGCAAGTGCTTTTTGGAATTGATCACTCTCTGGGCACTCACAGGGACTTCCTGGACTAGAGTTCAACACAAACTTTCCCGATTAAAAAGAAATCCTAACAAATCAAAGCTTCACAAAGACCATTTAAGTTCTGGTTGTACGTGATCATCCATTTCATCTATGCATCAGTGAGACAAAGTAAAATGAAACAGATGAAAGACCTCTGGAGCTCAACCGCATAAGACACATCAGGACACCAGCTCCTATCTGAGTAAAATAAACCTCATGCATTTAGCTATCAAGCAGTATTCTCACCTTGAAGCATCACTGCTGTAAACAGCAACCAGAGAGAGATGGAAAAGGACAGGCTATTTCTCTTCATTTCTGGACCTTAAATAAAACTGTTCACTCAAGGGCACAAAAACATTTATCACCATCCAAAACTAACAACAAAAAAAATCAAGTTGCACAGCAACACAAAGATGCTGAGGCACTTGATGAGCTGCTAGAAGCAACTCGGTCCTCCCTCAGCAGCCGACAGAGTCCTAGAGAGATCGATGGGCTCTGTCCTTATCACCACCTGGGGCTCTGGCCAACCCTCCCTCCCTCTGTAACCTGAGAGCTGCCTGCTCCACAGCTAATGCTGAGAGAGACAAACACATGGGATATCAGCAGGAAAACTGTACTCCATTGCATTTTTATGACAAATGTAAGATTTCGCCAATTTACAAAAAATCCTTTCACATTTCTTTGGTGGGCTGTGTCTTACTGCCCCTATGTACAGCAATAGTTTGCTCAAAACAAGTTCTGTGGAACCTGCACACCCACAACCAACCAACACAAAACCAAAAAAAAAACACAAGCAAAACACAAACAAAAGCACCACACAACCACCCACAGCCTACTTATTCCCATTTTGAAAAAACAATGTTTTCACCTACCAAACTGGTGCCACATGGAAAAGATTCAGCTACACCAGTTAGAAAACACACAAACAGGAACTTCCACTGGTGTGAACAACCCTGAGCACAGTACTCAGCACAGTAAATTAGAAAAGAAAATTTGGACTCTGCAGATAAAATGCTATTTCCCAATACAGCGCAGTTTTTCCCAGATGAACCTGACAAGACTTTACAAAGAATTAGAGTTAATAGACAGCTCTTGCATTTAGCCAGAAGACTGTTTCATATTCGTATTTCTCTCCTGTATCACACCTGGCCCCCCATCTACCCCAGTGGTCAGATCATTAGCTCTGTCTACATTACTCACATTGCAAAGTTAGTTTCCAAGTACTGCAGGCAATCTCTTACAAGTTTCTCACAGACAAGAGATGACTTTTTCCATTCCATAGTCCAATTCATCCTTCATGATACACTGCAGTCCATTTTGCCACCTTTTAGAACAGGTAACAGAAAACAGTCATTGAAATAGACAACTGAAAATACAGAATCAACTACCAGCAAAAAGAATTGGTCCAGAATAGTTTTGATCCACACAAAACAAAATACTGTTGCTTTGCTCTTGTGTAGTCTTTTGGCTAGAAGGAAGCTGATCCCTCCATACATATAATTTCTATATAGTAGCACTCCTGGCACTCACTAGCCAATATTTGTGCTTTTGTAGGGTCTATAAATCAACAACATTTATGGCCAGGTTTAATAGGTAAGCAATAAATTTCAGTCAAAGCACCTGTAATGAAATCCATCTATGTCACTTCATTTGCTGAATTGTCAAAGGGGAAAAAAGTAGAAAATAGTTTAGAAGTCAAAAAGGTCAAGGCAGTCCACAGGCAGTATGTAATAACCTGGTTTTTCTGTGGGAAGAAGGTATGTGATGTTAGAGACAACAAAAATCAGAGACAAGAGATGAAGGATTTTTGGACGCAGTCAGATCAGTGCATTCTCAGGGGATACCTTGAGTCTTCAGTACATTTGCCGTTATGTCAGCAAGCAGCTACTGCTTCGCTTCTCTTACCATAATTACAAGAGTGACCATGGGTACTGCTTTTAAATGTGCTGCTATAAACCCTACCGGAACCACGACAAAGCTTGCGACAATCTGCTGGCCTGTCACACCAGCAACACATATCCATCAAGTAGTACAGACTGACACACATTATACTAATTGGCATAGGATCACATACATTATAGAACCCTGCACCCTTATTGTAATGACATCTTCTTGACAGGAAATTGTGGGTTCTCGAAAGACAAAAAACGAGTAGCACGTTATGATGTGTTGTTTACTCAATTTACTCTTATACACGCATATATTCCATATGCTATTTGTTATAAACTTGCAGAGGGATAGATTATAACTCTTGGTTATGATCTATTGTGTTTCCAGCCATCAAACATATCCAATATTTGCCACATATTGGACATACAGGCAGGCAAACATGAGCACACATACACAAGAACTTTGTGTTGAGATTCTGCATTGATTACACAGTGCTTGTAAAAATAAAACTAAAATACATCCAAAAGCCTTTTCAATATTAAAGATACAAGAAATTTAAGAATCTTAGTATGCCAGACCATTTGGTTTCTTTACATTTGTTCACAAGAAATCTGACTTGTAATTTTAATCAAAATGTCCCTAACATAGACATTGTGTGAAGAGCAAGTATTAACATTAATCACTGTTCATTGATATGAGTGATTCATCTATAACCCCATGCTTCCTCAGAACAGAGTTTTAAATTATGCCATAATCTATGGCAACACTACTCCCAGATCAAACATCCCATTTAACATTTGAATGGAGCTTCAATTTATAGTTAAGCAGTTCTCTATTTTTACAGTAATACAAAGCTACAAAGTCAGGAATTGATATAAAGTATGAATCAGCTTACAAAGATAATTTAAAAAGAGTCACGGGTGTTTGGAAGTGAGAACCAGGCCACCAACCTCTCCCAGCAAGATTCAAAGTTGGCTTGTTGGAGTGCAACTGCCAGCAGATGGCCCTGTTAGCCAGCCTACAGATCCACACAGATACTCAAGACGATTTTTGTTTATCACATACACCCCTACCCCCCCCCAAAAAAAAAAGGCATTTTAATCTACTTATCTACTTCGATTAATTGCCTCACATTTGATATAACACAAGTGGAGACAAAACGTTCTTTTTAAGAAAAACAATAAGCAGAAGGAACAAAACCACTGAGTGGCTGAATCAGGCTCTGGGTCTGCCTACTATACATGAGACCAGTCACAACAGGGTTTTGAGGAGAGAAAATATATATCATTGTCAACAACTGTACGATACGAAACCATATTTAGAGCACGGGCCACTTCTGCAGAGCACAGTTAAGGCCCATGGTACTATATCGCAACTCTGCTTCCACATACATTGTTCCAATGTTTGACTTTGTGAGAATGCATGTGGACTAGTAAGAGAGCAGAACATGCAGTGGGACATGAGTGCACCATTCCTCGGTGCACTGAGCTTGCACAACACTTACATGACACATGTAACTTTATGGTTCTAGACAAATGCTGTTATCAAGACAACATCCAAAAAGAAGGGAATTCAGCATTCAGGCATGTAAGGGAAGTTTGACTTTGCACTCACTTTAAGGACAGACTGAAGTGGAGATGACATGGGAGGAATCTCTTTCATATTAAAACTTCCAAATGTAGATATTTATCTTAGCCAAACTATAAGCAAAGCAGGAAAAAACTGTAAAAATATTTAAAATTTTGTTCTTTCAATTAAACATATCTTTCTTCTTCTGCATAAAATAACAGTTTGCTCCTGAGGCTGAGGCTTTGACATGCCCATTTTCAGATTTTTTTTTAATGGATTCTTACCCTTTTTTGCATAAAAAACAGTAAGAGTTTAAGCCTCCAACTGGAAAAGTTACAGATACTGTATTCTCACAGGCCTCGAGACCGTCTGTACCATTTACAATCCATCTCTTCATCAGAAAACAATAAAGAACAGATTGGTTTCTAAGCACAGTTTGTAAGAAGTGTCTCACAGTCTGCTTCTACTTGCCTTCCTGCCAATTTTTCTCTCCAGAAGCTGTTGCGTTCACATTCTTCCCAGCATTTGCTACAGAGCATTATCTTGTGATGGGGTCAAGCAGCACACTAGCTCTTCAGAGTCAGATCTCTCTCCTGAGACAAACTGAAGCCTTAACAGCATGGGTAACAACAGGTCTTCTTGCCAGCGGAATAGCCTCACTGTGCCTGCTCTGGACAAGGAGGATACAGCACTTCATTTAGATGCAGCGTGTTTCTCTCTGCCTTCTTTCTTCCCACCCACCTACTGCCTCTTCTTCCTTCTCTCTAAAAATCCCCTACTACCCAGAACCGGCATACTTATTCATATTTTCTTCCACCCTGTTATACACACGGAAGCTAGGAAATGTTAGGAACTATTCACAATGTCAGGTCATGAGATAATGTAAAATATTAGCCACACTTTCCAGAAATGGGAAATCCTAATTTGTGTGATACCATTGAGAGTTTTTCTGAATACACATTTTTCTTTAGGTCCACTTAACACAGGCAGCTCTGCTGACCACCTCTCAGCAACTGAAGGAGAGAAACCTTTTGCATTACTTAATGTGAACAAAAATGCAGCATGCTCAGCCCTTTTCACCAGGATGCTTGCAAGCTGACTGGTGCTTTGTCCATGCTTGGGCAGCATTCAGTATCTGGCAGGGTTAAAAGCAACACGATTTTACAGTTTTAACTAACAGAAAGCTATTTTATATGCAGCTCTTTCTCAGTGGGATCATTCTAGCTTTGTACCATGCCTTTGAATAGCTGATCACAGGATCTGTGCTCCACACAAAGACAAGCTCTGGGACTAGACAGGGTTCCAGATCACAGGTTTGCTCTGACAGGCAGCCTGATGCTTCAAAACAAATTGGATTGGAGAAATATTTCTGCCACGTTAAAAGGGTGTAAAGAGGCTCAACCATCTTCCTCTGCACGATCACCCTTGAGCTGTGGAGGACAGCATGCTGCCTTGGCTTTCAGAAGCAGAGGGAAGATCCCCAGCTACCAACACAGGCTGAAGACAACTCTGGGTTCCCCAGAAAGCAATTCCTTCAGCTTGTGCGCACATCACCAAAACATGAGATTAAACTGATATCTGAAGAAGCAAGACTGAACAGAAACAGTTTAGATACAAATTTAAAACTGAAGTTTCACACTCTCCAAAATTCAAAGCAGGGGGGGAACATCCCTTTGCAACACTACTGAAGCTCATCGTGGTCATAAGGGCATCTGCATAGAGGGTCTAGTATCCCCTGAAAACATCTGCTTTCCTGATAAGCTCACATCCGCCTTGCAACACAGAATATGGTCCATCTAAATTTCTGTGTCGTTATCGAAGTTGCTCAGGGTTTAAGAGTTTCCTACAAAAAGCTAAGACTAATGCTGTGCACTAATAGAGCACAGCTGGCTGAAAAGGCAGGATGCCAAAAAATTAAGAAAAAAAATGCAGACCATAATGTACCAACCTAAATTTTAAAACTTCGTTTTTAAGGAATTCACAGAACTCCAATTACTAAATGACTGCTAAAACAGTATTGATACATGCTACTTGACCAATGTTGTATACAATTTTATTTACAAATAATACAAATCTCTTGGGAAAAAGACACTAAGGAAAGATTAGATAATGCCAAATGTTGCAATATAAATTGTTTCTGCTCCATCTAATTACACACATCAATCTACCCAGGGAATTTCTCCAGGTTCCCATAATTTACAGGAGGAAAACAAAAATACTGCTTTACTCAGAGTGCAAAATACTCACCTTGGCAAGGTTTTTCTAAACTACAGAAACTAGTTCCCAAGCTTACAAATACTGCAGATCTGCCCACTTTAAAAATACCAGAGCAACTACTTTGGGGAGGACACAACTCTAAATCATCAGAATGCATTTATGTCTTAACGAACCTCCCTGAAGGATACAAGCAGCAGCTACTCATCTCTTTGAAGGAAAAGAACCTGATAAATCATGGTTTTAGCTACTGAAACATCTTATGGTATGTGGGCACTGACATTCTTTAGAATGCCCTAGCATGAACAACAGCTACATTGCAGACTGAGAAAAAAATTTCTCTTGAGCAAATTATGGTAGTAAACCTGAAGTTTCATTCAAACTGCAACTATGCTCATTTTGACACAACAGAATCATTTAGATCTCAGGGACAAAGCACCACCATCCCAACTGAAGACAGCATCCCTTGTCTTAAGCATCTCTGAGCATAGTGGCTGCAGATCAGTTAGGGAAGTCTGTATGTGTACCACTAGTTTTCATCTGCAAAATTCTAAGTGATCATCCAATACCAAGATACTGGTTCCTTCTTTTCAACCCACCACAAACGCATTGAAATGAAAGCTTACTACATACAAGTGAAAACTGCTCAGGTGTCAACATATGGAGTCACCACCAAGGAACATCCTTTTCTTTGGTTGACGGGGCTGAAAAACAAATGTATTTTGCACACAGATAAAGGATTTACCACCTCAAAGTGTTAGCCTACAAGAATGATCTGAATCTTACAGGCTTAATAACTGCTGCTTTTCAAGTTCTGTGGAAGGTGATAGGAGGTATACAAGCTCTTAAGGCCAAAAAACAAAGTGCTCTAACATTAAAATGCTGCTATAACCACATATTATACCTGCTTGGCCTGTGTGCTCTGGAAAACATTTGCTGCTTGCCTGCCAACAAATGGCAGTGGGCTGTGAAGTATCTTGCCGATTGCTCAGCTGCCTTTAGCTTGAGGAAGGGCATTATATTCTGAAACAGAACAAAGATGTTGGGGAAAAGGCAAGAGCAATTAATGCACAGCTTATAGCTATACCAGAGCTATGAGAAGACAGACTAACCTACAGTCATCTTGCAATTATAGTTTTGAGGAAATGCATATGAAATTGTAAAAGCTAGTTCCTCAAACTAGTATAAAAGAGCTAGTATAAGAACATTGCTAGAATGTGGAACAATTTTAGCAAAAAATTCCATATTGGCTTTACTCCTGGGCTCCAGCAACAGCAGCGTATTTTACAGTCCTTTCAGAGCTGCTTCTAATCCAATGGCACTGATGACTGAGGTATGGTCAGGACTTGACTCTTGATGGATAATTGATTTGTTCTTGGTGGGAAGCTATACAGAAGAAAAAAAGCATGGGATTTGTGGTACGTGTTATTCTCTAACTCCTTCCCCTCTGCCAGTATTTCAAGGCAACATAAGTAGCAAATAAAGCACTGTTATGGTTAAGCAACATGTTGCAGTAAATACACAGCCAGCCTCAGAGAATGAGATGGCAACACATTATGTCATGACACTGGAAGAGATGATTCAATGAGCCAGCAGCAATTGGTCCATTCAGCCCTATACTAATGCTTCTAGCCCAACTTGCATCACAACACATAAAATAGAACCTTCTTCACCTATTTTGATTGAAAAACATCACTTTTCCTTCAGGTATCTTAAAACAAATGTACTTTTAATGCCTATGCAGCTTCCAAGTTTGCAACATTAGCAATTACAAACCTCACCTTCAACAGAAAGCCAGAGCAGCGTTGTTGTGCCCAGCACACTGCTGCGAGAGCTGCTACAGAACGTCAGTGTCCTCCTTGCTATGGACTAGAGTGATCAAGTCCCTTCAATGCACAAGTAAACATCAGAACTGATGGATACACACATACGCTGGTTTGACTGAAAATGAGTTAATTTTCTTCACGCAGTTAGAAACCTTTATTTTTCATAGCTAGCACAGCCATTATTTGGACATAGTTTGAGAACAAGAGATAACACCCCAGAACAGAGTTAATGCTTTTACTTGCTCTGGTCTGAGAGCCAAGGACATTCTGAGCACTCTGCCCACAGGTGTGAGGCAGCTGGGAAAGGGGCATAGACAGGGCAGAGCTTCACCAATATCCAGACTGATGGATAAGAGCATTCCATCCCACTAGCATCACACTTCATATTTAAGGAGAGTCATGATCTTCCAGTCTCTCTCTTGCTTCTTCGCTCATCTTGTGGGAGCTGGGGCAGTTCTGTTTAGGGCATTTAGTTTGGCCTATTTGCCATCCTACCATTTTGCAGAGGCCTCTGGGCCTTTCTGCCTTTTTCCTCTTTTCTTTCTTTGGGTTCAGCTGTTTGGGACCAGTGTGCTGGGACTGGCTGCCTGGTGCAGACAGAGTTTGTGAGGAATTGCCTTGAGTATATTTTATTTTATATTCTATTTCTATTACATATCTATATTTACTAGTAGTGTATTAGTATTTTGTTATTTTATTAAACTGTGTTTATCTCAATCCAAGTTTCTCCCTTCCCTTTTGATTTGTGGAAGGGGGGGAATGGGGGCGCTGTGAGCGATTAGCTATTATGGTTGTATTGCTAGCTTGGGTTAAACCACAACAACATATCTTAAAGTCAGTAGAAAGAAGAAGCCAAAGTGGCAAAAAAAAGACTTAGAGCTACCCAAAAGGCAGTTTGGGGATGTTTCAAGAAACAAATCGATGGGATTCCTCAATCTTTAAGGTCTTTTTTTGCTACCTAGTTCCCATCTAGGTGCTGGTTGCAAACAATAAACAAAAGCATGGGAGATGCAATTGCTTGCATTTGCAGATTGCCTCAAAAGGTCTCCTTGGCACTTTTTATAGCACAAATAATTCACTATATAGCCGCTGAAAAGAAAACCCTAAGAGGTTTAAGGCATTTGAATACTTATTCTTAGCTTTCTGGACTTGGGTCTTTGATATCAAGGGATACTGAATGCTGCCCAGCTGGACTAGCAGGGGACACTTTCATTCTACAGGCAAGAAGTACTCATGGATCCTGGTGTGAAACCTGACAGATATCCACTCCAGTTACCTACTTCATTTTCAATAAATATGGAAATATTAATAAGCCATTTCTTGCAAATTTCATCCATTTCAGGGACATTAACTCCAAGGTACAATTTCAACAATAAAATTTTAGCTGTGTAAGGACATATGCTTTATACTTGCTTAACTAGTACTGTGGTAATTAATGTGTAACATTATTTCTGTCATTCTAAGGAACAGGTATTTGACATTATCATCACAACCAGAATAGAATCAAATGCATACCAACCAGGTATACAAAGACCATTTTGGTTTTGTTTGGTTGGTTGTTTTTGTTTTGTTTAAATAAAAAAATACAACTAATCATTTCCCCTTTATTCTTGAGAAGAGTAATTACTTAAATTCAACAATTATAAACTGTAGAAATTTTAAGAGTTCAAGCTTCAACTTAAATAATGATTCACCAGTATATCTTCACATAATACAGTGAATTCCCACAGCAGGCAGTGATCAGTAGTACAAGAATAATTTAGCTCTTTCTGGAGTCAGTATGCTTAGCCTTTCACCTTTAACATGATAAAAACGTGTGAAATCATTAACATTGTCAGAAAGAACTGCAAATTGAAATAATTCCCCATTTTGCTTCTTAAAGTAAAAAACCTTCTTCTATCCTCTTCTGCTTCTATTCAGGATCTTTAAAAGAGCTAAATGGAAAAACCTTGCAAATGTTAATTTTTTATAATCATTTTAGGATTCTAATCTGATGAGATGTGAAAGTCCTAACATTAGGAGAAAATGGGTCTGATTTACTTAGCAACTGCCTCAGTCTTATTTGCCTTGTAAAAGGAGATCTACAGCTCCAACAAGTAATTATAGATCAAGCACCACATTTATAACCCTGTAGTGTGAAAATATGCCAGCCAATCAAAGCAGGGCTTTTAAAAAAGCTAATTACCTATATGATGGCTGTTCCTTAAAAACTGATTTCTCTTCTTCTCAATGCTGGGATCAGAACTCAGGGAAGTTGATAACTCCAGCTGATTACTCACCATCTCTCCAGCTACTTCCTAGACTTTACTTCCACTTCCAGGCATACAAGACCAAACTCTCTGGCTATAGCTACACAGGTAGAAATAAGAACAAAGGTAATTCTCTCTTCTGCTTCATACATAATATTACACAGACATGGAAATTACAGGTAAGACAGACATCTATTTTGCCAGTATTGTAAAGCGATCATCTTGACATTTATTTGTCAAATACCAGGTTCCCCAGAAGACATACTTACCTCTAAGCTTCACAACCAGCACATATATTAGAGGCGCTAGCATTGATACAGCCATTCGTGTTTTACTAAAACATCCACTTACACTCTAAAAATATTTGCAAAGCTTTCCTGTCTCCTGATTTGGTAAGCACAATTTATTGCTGAAATCAGCTAAATGGAGAGTCCCAGCAGGAGTTAAGTGGCCAGGCACATACACTAAGCTGGTTTTGTGCTGTGTTCATTTTGATACCTTCCAGGTTTGTAATGCTGGTGCAGCTACTTGGATCTACTCATGTAGAGGGCTAAAGATAGGGAGATCTTGTAACTACTGTCGCAAGTAAAACAGTCTCAACTTGGAAAAAAATATATATCTTGCCAATTAAAATATTTGGATACTGGGAAACAAAAATACGAAAGGGGTAGCCCCTTACCTCCTCCTACAGAGGCCAGCACTCCAGTTCCCCCTCTCCCCACTACTAAAACTGGGCCACATATAGCAAATACATAGACCTTACACAGCAAGTCAACAGAGAGGACCAGAAGCTGGCACACCCAGGTACAGCACGAGGCAGTGTGCAGACACGTCATGTACACAGGGGACAGCAGAAATCCATCAAAGCTTCCATGGAACACAAAGCAGTTCCTCAGTTCCTCACACTGGTATGTTCCCTAACCAGCACCCACCCAAGAGCAGTTCCTGAGCAGATGCTACATTTGCACCACCTTAGCTCCAGTTACACTTAGATTTCATGTATGGAAACAGAAATTACTATACAAACAAGCAGTTCTAGCGAACAAAGCCACACAATGCAAAAGACAGCTTTTAGCAGAACTGCAGTTAAAATATATCTCAGATATGGTAATAATCACAGAAGTCTTGATGCCCTATAATTCCCACAGTGAGCACAATGCCATTCCTGTAGTAAAAAGTAACAGATTGGCATTGCCCTACATAGACTATGTTAATTTCTGAATTCTCAGAAATCATGACTAGTTATCCACATGGAGATCAGCTAGCACTTCAGCTAGCTCACACACTTCTGTAACCCACAGTTTTGATAGAAAAGGGCATAGGGCAGAGTAAGATACAAAACTAGCTTGTTTAGCAGTATTCATGGTCCAGGTTTGGTGTACTTATGGTAATAAGGGTGACCAAAAGGCTCACTCACCACAGTACTCAGCCAGGACTGTCTGATTCACCAACTCCCTTCCCAGTCCAGCCATATGGTGAAAAATATATCCCACCACATGCTATCAAAGTACTACAAATGCTGTAAGTACAAAATTAGAAGTACTCGAGCCATTGTACTCTATGATTATGGTTGAAAACTCCTCAACTTTAAAAAGTAACTTAAAATACAGGCAAAAGAAAAAAAGAACAGGTTGATTTAAGGACAGCGACTATCACATCCTAAGGAGATCATTAACTGTTAAGTGAACCATGTGCTATTTTTGTTATTTAAAATACTGATTAGGCTAATTATGCTCACAGGGAATTGGGTCTAGAGGATTAAATGAAATATTTTCAGAGGCAGAGTCTGCTGAATAGAAAAGCTGCTGTCCCCTATTTAAACAGTACAAGATATCACTTTGAACATCTTATAAATACCCATGTTTTAAAAAGCTCATCCTTTGGTGTCTAATAATGTATATTATAGTTCCCTTTTGACCTTAGTGAGATACTAGTGTTAAAAAGTATACAATGAGGCTGAAAGATATTACAATCTAACTACTTCCTGGTTTATAATGATTACCTTAAAATCTCTTAAGATTTTTCCTTCAAAACTTCAAAGTGTGCTTTGAATGTGCACTCATCGCTCTCGGAGCTAAGACTTCTAGGCAAAGAGCAACACTATTACTAGTAGGCAGAGACTTTTCAAAAAGGAAACATTTATTAACTCACACTTTACAAGATAAAACTGTCCGCAGACTTGGTCTGTCAAGACAGACAGACAAGGTCCATGCACAGCAGGTTTGACGCTCCCCCACCCTCAACACCACAAGCAGCAACTGTGAGTAAACTTCAGAGATCACCCCCCCGTGAGGTAGAAAATTAATTACAGTTGTCAATATTAAATTACCACCAAAGACTGGAAACTATACTGTAAAAAGCCGACTCTATAGAAAGAAGGTAATTCATTAGCTTCTATTTCCCCATTGGTCTCCATGGCTATGATCTCTCTGGGACCATACAGGGCCACCTCGCCAGGCGAGTGACATCTTCTCCGGGATACCTGCAGCGCACAGTGCTGACAGCGGTCCCCAGCCAGAAGGAATGCACACCATACTGCTCTGGGGACAGCCCCAGCAGCCACAGGGCCCAGCGGAGAACCCTCAGGAACTCTCTTTTTGTTACAGTCCTATTACCTAAGTGCACAAAAAGCGGCCCTTCCAGCTGTGAACGAACTGCCAGGTAGCTCTGGAGGGCCAGGACAGGGCACACCCATGGCTCTCCAGACAGCCCAAGGCTGATGACATGTCTCTCCTGACCCACAGGAGAGTTCCGCAGAAAAAACACAACTCTACTCTCCGTCAGCTGGAGGTCACTCAGGTACAGCAGCTCAGGCTGCACCACATCACGGTGCTTTGCCACCATCTCTCCTATTCGAAGTGCCCCAAAAAAAGCTACCGTAAATATTGCACGAAACAACATGCATTCATAGGGAGTTATGCATACAGACTCCAGAGCTCCTAACAGAGGTCGCAACACCTCAATTGTTATAGGCAAGTATTTATCCCTCAGGATGCCTGCTCGACGTTTCAACCCTATCACCATGCAACGGGTTACGGGATCTTCCAAAGGATTAGGGTTACCAGTCAGTTTTGATAAATAAGACAGTGCTGCCACATACATAAGTGTCTTTGAGGATGAATGAAGAGATTCCACAGCCAAAAACCCTCCAATTTGTTCCTTTGGAATTGGCCAGGCTGCAGGCATTCCCATGCTATTCCTGTAGACAAGGAATTTCTTTAGTCCTTCAAGGTAGGCTTGCCACAGCCTACTATTCCCCGAGCACTCCAACAATGACAAAGTCTTCAGAGGCCAAGGTCCCAAGAAGTGTTTCTGAGGACAACTGAACTCCCTTCCTACAAGAGAGGATCCACATTAGCACATGCCAACAGCAGACACAAGTATGTAACTGAAGCAGCAATAAATATAACAATATACCCCTAGACAACGCTCCACTAGTTTACCTGATTAAAGACAACCCACATGCAGCTACACCCAGAGCTGTTAAAGAGCTGAAACATTTTTCAAATGGGAAAATACAAGCACCCTGCAAAACCCATTTCAGATACAACATCAGGTAACACTCCAAGAATTCACAAGTGTTTACAAGTTTGTGGAGTAGCAATAGAGGAGAGAAGCAAAAAGCAATTTTAAAACCAATAATTCCTGGTATGACTTACAAAAATCACAACTGCAAAGGGCACGCACCGCACTTCCCAGCACGGGAAGCGGAGCTCCCTCCCTCCCCCTGCAAAGCTCCGGCCTCGCACAAGAACTCGAGCAAAGCCAAGGAGGGGCTGCCCAGCGACCAGCACAGAGCCAGAGTCCAGCCCCGGCCACAGGGGACAGGCGCTGAGCCGCCACCGAGCATGGCCCGCACTCACCGGCCACCGCCGCGCCGCGCTCCCCGGAGCCGCCGGGCTGCGCCACCGCCAGCGCCTCGGTCCAACACGCTGCTCCTCGGGTGCGATGCGAGAAGGGAGCTGCTTGCCCAGCAAGGCCCAGCTGCAGCCACTCCATGCCTGGCTCCTGGGCCAGCAGAGCCAGCATCTCCCAGAAGGGCGCAGAGGCAGAACCGGCTGAAGCGTGGGTGCTGGAGGCCATAGCAGGAGCGCAAACACTGCTTCCCCACACTCCCACCAAGAGTCTCACGCCTACCTCCACGGGCCCTTTTATAGCCGCGGGGGCCGCTCGCAACGCCCTCCGATTGGACACTCGGAGCGGCGCCAGCGATGCGCAGCGCTGCCATTGGCTGCCCGGCCGGGCTCCCCGCGCGGCGGTGGGTGGGGCGGCGCGTGTGAAGCGGCCGTTAGCAGGGAGCCTGCGAAGGGCAGGGTGTGGAACTTTGGGGTGGTTCTTACGCTGCGTTCTGCTAAAGCCTGAGACGTGAGTGGATTTACTGATAAGGTTAAACGGAGAGAGAAGTACTTGTGTCACCTACGCGTTGTTCTCCTGGACTCCCCGAGATATGGTTTCCAGAAAGCTTCCTATAGAGAATACCTCTGGGCAGCTGAGTGCGATGTGAGCTGCTCATCAGACACCGCTTGCTGCTGATGACAGGTGGCACACCTGGTGCCTTGTGCGCAGTTCGGTGAGACAGCCACCCTTCCACAGCAGCCGTCCCTGCTGAATCCCACGGCAGAACAAAGCGAGCAGGCTCCTACGCTGACAACTCCAGCTTTCGGCTTGGTGTTTTCCCGTGCGCCCTCGTCTCCAGGGTGCCTGCACAGAGTTCCCTTGCTCTGGGCAGAAAGTAGCCTGGTACCCCAAGGGCTCCTGGCTGCACAGGGCACCAGCTGCCCCTGCTTGCTGGCACCCTTGACAGCGAGCCACTAATTGTATTTTGACCTTGTGTGACCTTATATTAAATGGCATTTTCTTTCAAGAACTTCTGTAGTCTTTCTGTTAAACCCTGGCCAAAGGCTGTTCATCGCAGTGGTGACAAGATAACTTGAAATAAAGGTGCTTCCTTTTTTACTGTCTAATGTAGTGACAAAAAAAGCCAGCTGATGGCTGGCAATGGGAAGCTGTGCGTGTGGAGGGATTTAGCTGCTAACTGAACGTGACACCGGCACGGAAGTTGACCCTGTTGTCCAAGTTGCAGTTCCACAGCAGCTGCATCCAACCTCAGCTGTTGCTGCAGTCTCAGTCTCCTTACCTACAGAAGCGTCCCCCTTGACAATTCCTAGGATCCTTTGCTGATCCCTCTTCAAAGGATGTATCAAACCTGGATACTGACCGGAAGTAGTCTTTAATTGAAATGTGGCTAACACATCAAAGATGACCCTGCTCAGTTCAAAGGATCCTTTGTAGCAGAGAACGTAAGTTAAGAGAGAGCTAACACAAATAACCCTCATTCTGTCACTGGAGCACTTGATAAAGGCTCTTAGTACAGATTAAAAAAGTAGTATCTGCGAAGCAGGACAGTAAGAAGGTTGAGTGTCACCTTTCATAAGGAGGGTGTTTGAAGTGATTGGCATCCCATGTAGCGCATCACACCAGTGTGTTCAGGAGCTACCTAGGTGACAACTATGTCTAGAGAAAACAGCCAGCATCATACTGCACTTTTCTGTACCCAATCTAGTTTCCAAGGGATCTTCAGCCACAGAAAGTTCTTGCTCTGCTTTCCATGCAGAGCATGCAGCAAAGACAGGGCTGTGGCAGTAGACAACAATCTGTTAATTCCCTGGCATACATTTGGTAGCTCCCCTTCTACAGCTTTGCTACAAGCTGTTGCGTAATTAGCACACTGTGATGCCGAGCCCCAGTCATCCTGCTCCTATTCATGAATGCGAGGTGGTATGTTAGAGCAGTTAGAACTCTCTCTGTGGCTGCAAGGTAATTCCTTTAGTTAAAATGTCCGTGTGAAAAGTGTGCCAGAGGAACCAGAGGTCTTGGGCCAGGCGGTAAGAGAGAGAAAGAAGAGTTCGGCTCACAGGCTCTGGTTTTTGAGGGGAGGTGGGGAAAAACGTGGCTTCAGATGTGAGTGGCAAAACTAGTTCATTGTGATAACGCAAGGGGCACCTCTGGCTCACAGTGTTTTACTTAAGAGGGAAAAGCGATTTGTTGGGCAAGGGGAAGCAGGATTCTGCTTTGTGCATAATGGCAGGGATGGATCTGACTGCACAGCCCCAAGTGTTTGCAGGCATGACTGCTCAGCAGTGTTCTGTGTGGTCACACATGGTGGCCTGGACTGCTCTTTCATCCTGAAACTCTGGGGCTGGCTTGTGGCAATGACAGGTTGGAGGAAAGTGGCTGGAGGACCTGGTTTACTACCCCTTGTGCTACCAGAAAAGCACTGATGTAAATCACCAAAGCGTAGCAGACTGAAGTAACCAGGAGAGCATGGGGAACCGCAACCTTGATGCTGTACTCACGTGTGCAGTAGAAAGTTCATTCCATCCCTGCCCAGCAGCTGTCTCTTAAAATCCAAGTGTGAACTGGTAATCTTTTCAAGGCTGAGAGACCAGTGCTTTCAGCTACAGTGATGGTAAATGTTCTCATTTTACTGCTCCTTAATTTTCTGAGAGGGAAAGGGATGCTGGCCTGTCTCAAATGGAAACCAGGTTTTTCCTGGTAGTAACTGAGAGCTTCACAGTAAGAGTCTCAAAGGTAGAAATGTGCTGTCGCTCCATATTGTTGTAATTACAGTTCACCCAAGAGATGGGATGAGAAATGGTGTAGAGCTCACTATAGCCAACTTAGGAAAGCCTCTCTGGGTGTCCCCAGTGATGATCTCTGTGATGCCGAGCAGGCAGGGAAGAACAGCATGGAGGAGGAACTCGCAAAAGTCGGCTGAATGCCACACTGTGCAGAGCAGCTGTGCCACAACGGTTCCTCGCCAGCTCTGTAAGCAGTTCTAAATAGCAAAGGTTACTTTTCTTCTGAGAGGGAAAAGAGCTCCTGAACAAATGCTGGAGGCTCTGCTGCACCTACAGATTCACAAATGTTTTCTCAGCAGCAACACCAGCTCACAATAAGCCCTTTCTCATCCACCACTGTTGATTTCCTCTCTGTGTCATCTCCCTCAGCTGGTACACGTCGCTTGGCTAAATGTGAAGCAAAGACAGAAACAAACGTAGATTAAAAATAATCAGGTTAACTTTATTGTGTAGATCTACAAAAAGCCGTACTGACCCATCTGAGGCTAAGGAAGAAAATGGCATGGCTTAGTTCTTCTGCCAAAAAAGGTTTTCATCAAATTACATCCTAAAAACACTTCAGTGAAGTAGTCTTCCTGGGGCACTATCTTCCTACAGTGCAACCACCCAGCGTTTTAATTGCTGCATATCCTGAGGCTGAGTTACCGCAGGAACAACTCCCTGATAACAATGCCAGGCAAGAGAAAGGAAATTACATCAGTTTAACTGATGCCTTGTTAAAACTTTCAAGGAGCTTTCCTTGCCAGGTTGCTAAGCATTGTGCACACCACATCATGGCTTAAAAAGTTCTGTAATTCGTTGGGCACAAGAGCACTGAAATGCAGCCACTTCCAAATGAAGGGTAATCAGATGACAATGTAGACAGATTTAGCCTTGTTTTACCCTAGCAACATGCCCAGATAGCTGCAAGTGGATGCTTTACTGATAAATACATGTTTATTCTTTCCACGCTCAGCCTGTAGTGGAGTGAGGCAAAATCGTATGTAAACATGATTCTCAAAAAATCAAGGTAAACTAACAAAAATTGGAGGTAGCACACAAACTCCTTATGGAGATCAAGCCTTAAACAACATATCCTACAAGCTTGGACATGGACAGCTCAGACCTTAAAATTACTAAAGCCTTTTGTGCTATTTCACACGTGCATTCTGCATTGAGTATTTCTAAAGATATCTGATACTCTTTAGCCACAAATTCCAAAAACGTTATGCAGGCTGGATCCAAATATCCAGTACAAGCCACTCATTTAGATTTACTCAGCTCTTTACTTCCTGGCGCATTGCCCTAATTCCTTCAGAAACACTTTAAGACTAGGTAAATTTGGAACCAAATCTTGCATCTCAGCTTGGCTTTCATGACAGCACGCTGTAGCATTAGCTGCCCCGTCACTTCATGGCACAGCCCATCCTCTCATCCCCAGCTGCTCGGCAGCATGAGCTCTCACATCCTCACGCTACAGGCACATTGTACACTTTGTTTGCTACTAACCTTTGGAATGAAAGCTGTTGGATTAAACAGCAAAAATCATTGAGAGTTTTTTACTGTTGTGGATCATGCGATAGAACAAACCAGCACATGTAATATTAGTGATGGGTATACCCTGTGTGCAATGTCTGAGGGAAATTTAATAATAAGGTGAACTTCCACAAGCACGGAAGGAACAGAGGCAATGCATGTCATTTGTAGAGCTCCAGCAACCCACTCTAGCATCTTGTTCCTGTTACAGTATCTCCTCTGACTCTGGATACATGGATGTGGCTATCTTTCTGCCACTGAGGTTACACTAGTGTCAGGGCATTTTCTGTTGGCTTTTTTTTTTTTTAATAAATATATTCCTTATTCAATGGATATTTAAGTTTTAAGCCTCAGCTGTTCCCTGGTCTTTTCATGCCTGGACATGAGATGATTGCCAAGGGCACACACATAAGTGTTTCTGGCCCTCACCACGTAGTTCACCAAGTGGGTTCTGCAAGTGCCCAGGTTGCACTTGCAGTGCAGACACTTTGTCAGCCTGCCAAAATACTGCCTACTACATAACAAAATGCTGAAAGATGTTCAGGAGACACGTCCACCATGTCCTGAGAGCTGCCCTGCACTGGGTGGTGATCACAAGCAGCAGCAGTGTGAGCTGTTCGGCATACAGTAGCTCGTAAGCTGATGCCATCCTCCTGCTTCAAGTATGCTCAGCCCTCAGAGCCATTGCTTTCTGCAAGACTTGCTGACTGCAGACACCCATACCGACACCTGGAGGGAACAAGGGGTGAGACCAAGGGACAGTGCATAGCACTCCAGGCCCTGCTGCAGCCACATGGGTCACCTGTGGCTGCCATGGTCAGGAAGGAACTGATGGGCAGAGTGCACTGCAGACCGGTATCCATCCATATGTCCATATGTCCATATGTTTACTCACACATGTTCATAAGTGCATCCATATATCTGCCCAGAGATGCAGATAGGAGATGACACTTGGAGGGTTAAAAGCTGTCAGACCCAGCTGGGCTTGCAAGACTCAAGGGATGGCTTTTATGGGCCACAGGTATTGTCCCCAGCAGGGCCTCCAGTGCTAGAACTTAGGCCTGCTTATTGGGCAAACAGTACATACAGAAAAGGTACTAGATTTAGCCAGCTTGCCAAAAGCTGCCTGTGCTTTTACTGGGCCTATTTTAGCAAAGCTTAAAAAAGGCAGGATGACTTTTTCCCAGATCTTGACATTTAAACGTGCCCCAGCTTGGCAAGCCTCCATTTTGTTGGACGAGAAATGCTGACAAGTGGGGCACAAGCAGTGAATCGTGCGTAGTTGGTAGCTGCCAAAAGGAGGAGGAGGAGGCAAAAGCGTTTAACTGCTTGTCCGATGAGGCATTACAGGCTGCACTTGAGTAGGCTCGGGTGCAGGGTTTGCATGTTCCTGCGCTGGGCTGTGACCTGCCCAGGGCTTTTGTCGTGCAAACCGCAGGTCAAAGAGTTCAGAGGGGACAAAAGCAGCCAACTGCTCCTCCTCATGAAGCAGCACCAAGCACTTTCAGATTACAGAAATGCAAAGCCACTGTTTAGGCTGAGGACATGGTATCCCTTTTAGGGGCACAGAGTGTGCCGCCCCCCCGGGGCAGGGCTGCAACACCTCTGTTTCTGGAGGACCATGGTGGGTGCAGACCCAGCACACAACAGCCCCTCCACAGGAGCTGGTGCTCAGAGAAGAGCTGCTAACACATCACATCCCGGGCCGGCTGGACCACAGCACCGTGCCTCTGCACTGGGGCCAGCAGCTCCGCAGGCAGTGCCTTGCAGTATGGGGTACAAATCGCACACAGTCGTTCTGTTGCAATTTAGTTTTTCCAGATTCTTTTTGGCCAATAGGCAAAATGCACCTTTCAGTGAGCTAGTAGCACACAGCCCGTTGTGAAAAAATGCGTTTCACAGAAGCCTGCTGCCTTGTGCCCCTATCTTTGCCATGCACCTGGTGAAACAACCCGATGAGCTGCCTTGAGTTTAAACCGGCGTACCAAATATCACCTCCTGACCTGTTGCTATATTGCTGGAAGTTTCACTTGGGGCTTTTCTTCGTAGAGCCTGAGTGAACGCAGCCTTTTTGGCAGGTGTTTCCGGCGCAGAAAGAAAACAGGCCCCTGTGGTTAAGCCGCGCAGTTTACTTCAGCTCGCTCGCCAATCAGCACCACGTGCAAGCGGCTCCCCCACCTTATCTGAGCCCCTGTGAAAAAACTCCAGAACCAGGAGAGTATTTAAACACCCAGCACTAACCTCAGTAGTCAACGTTACACAAAGAAGGTAACTTAAAAAACTTAAAAAAAAAAAAAAGGTTTTCTGTGACCATAGCTGCAAAAGCTGGGCGAGGGCAGAGGTGCGGTGGGTGCTGCCCAGGAGGAGCTCCCCAGCCTCCCCCAGGCCCTTGTGCACAACCTCATCACTAGGTGAGCTCATCCTGACCTGAGTGGAAGTGTGGCTACCCTCCTCATTTCCACCAGAGAGAACGAGGAAAAATAAAGACCTCTGAAGGCTCCTGAAAGAAAATTAGGCAGCAAAATTAAGCTGAAAAATCCAGTGATGGAATACACGGTAATACACCCGTGGGCAGAGCACAGTCAAGGCCAAGGTGAGTGTAGGAAGCAAAGAAAGGCTTCCTGGGCCAAAGACGTGGGGGCATACCTATCTCTACACCTCCAACCATACAATAAACATTGAAACAAATGCAGCTTTTTTCTTCCTCCACAAAATTTCCACACCTGCCCCTGCAAAAGCAAGCAATAATCTTTTATCTTGTTCTTCTTGTGGCTACAAAACCCTGAAGAATGGGTTTGGGTGCCCACCACTTTTAATTGGAGTGTTGACACCCGAGTTTAGGATGGCACCTTGAACACTCCAGCTCCCGTTTCTTCCAGTGGTCCCTTCCCCTTGCAATTCTCCAGGGCAGACCCGCTGTGCTGCCTTTGGGTCAGCCTGGGACAGGCAGGACCACAGGGAAGCCTGAAGGTACACAGTTTGTGCCCATAAGGTTTCTCAGCCACTTGATTTTCCTGCTACATAGGCACAGAAGCAGCTTTGTTTTGACAGTGTATCTTCCCCACACCTCTCCTCACCCACCATCCAGAAACAGGGTGTTCCTCTGTCTGAGAGCATGGGCACATGCAGAAATTAATTGACGGTGTGAATTCACAGCATGTCATTTATTCTGTGGTAACTACCCATGTGTACACAGTCCTACTCATCAAAATGCAAGGTAAAAAGGTGTAAACGACTTCACACTTCATCACAGAGCAAGAGCATTCACCCAGAGGTATTTTACCAGGCAGCTTACTCCTCAGTAAGCTTTGCTTCACTTCTGGCCTAATCCAGTCAAGGTGTGCTACTCTTCGTTTAAGGCAATTAGCTCCTTGGCAAAGATAAAGCTTTCATGTGTCCTTTAACTAAATGATCTGCCCCTATTTTGGGGTGTCATATTTGCATTCTGCAGTATAGGATAAGAAAGACCTTTTAGACTCCTTTTAAATTGGAGCATGGTGAGGCTGCCATTGAACAGAACTTGTTATCTCCCATTAAGTGGGTGATAAAAGGAACCAGTAGCCATATGCTTGTTAGGGCAAGACTCAGAATTTCACAGTGTTACCTAGTGGTTTTATTTATATGATGGTGGTTTTCCTCATCTTGGTAGGAACCAGCATTTAAAATTCAGAAGAGGAATGAGATGACACAGCCGGGAGCTCTCCTCTTACCCTCAGACTTGGAGTTGTACGCTTGCAATTGTTCAGGCTGTTTGAAACAAAAACTTCCCACTTTATGTGAAACAGCAAATTTTATGGTCACCTTGAGCACAACGGCATCTTATCTGTGAAGAGGGGGCTTACAAACACTGGGAATGCCCATGACAAACTTTTAAGTGAAATATTTTTAGTCCTAAAATCCTCATCCAAGGAATACTCCAGGAGAAGTTTTACTTAAAGACTAGGGAATGTTAAAGGGAGAGAATACTGTTAGCTGTCCGAAGATGTGCTGCATCCCCTCCAACAGGGCTGAAGGCCACAAAACAGGGAAGGTGTCCAGTCGGCAGAGCCCAGCGACTGTCGTTGGTTGGTTCTTAGTATAGGTAACGAAGATGCCCAAATTAATATAACTTGTAACTGCATACTGGACACACTTTATAGTTGAAAGCATTCCCAAATCATAGTGGGAGCGCAGTGCAGTGGTCTACGGATGCCCGCAATAAGGGAGAGGGAGGTTTGTCACATACCGCTGGAGGGACTGTGCATCTGAGAGCTTCTCCCTCTTCCCTCATTACATCTTTCTGATAAAACACAGGAGCGTGTGTTAATCTCACCAAACGTTTTATGTAATAAATGTTGTCTGGCCCGTAGGCAGCAGAGGCTTCCTTATTTCACTGCAGTCTCCCTGAACAGTTTCTCATGTGTGTGGACCTCAGAGGACAAGACCCAGTCCTTTCTGCGTGCATCTCCCTTGTCTCCTCCACCAAGAGGATAAAGAGCGTGGGTGGGAGAGATCAGCTCCTCCCTGAAGGCACTAAGGACTCAATTATTGCTTGAACTGTGGGTACAACGCCCACTGTAGCAGCTTCAGCTCTCCTCCCCCTGAACCTCAAGTAAAATTAGCGGGTGCTTAGCCAGGTGGAAGGAATAGTATATCATCGTGATAATTCAGCTGGCACACGCTTCTGTAATGAGACCACATCAAAAAGTGAAACTGCAGTCTCATGCAGTTGTTCGCAGAGTAGATGAGTCAGAGCCTCTCTCTTTCCGTGCTGCAGCTCACTAAACCTGAGTTTAATTATTTCCATTCTTTTCAGGAGGGAGGGCCACATTCACACTCGGTGATCACCCAAGCACTTTTCACCATGTAGTGAAAGATTTTAGAGTATAATTGATGAACTATACTTCCATGTCTGCTTTGGCAGAAAACCTTATGGCTGAAAATCCAAATATAGACAATTTTCACTGTTAATACAGTGTCAAAATAAACCCTGGGTTCCCCTCTGGCTTTAATTCAAGCTGCAGAGTTGATGGGGACGGTTTTATGAGGGAGGATGGCTAAAGAGTGAGAGGTCTGCCTGTCACATTTGCACCAGGCCATGAAATCACACTGCACATCCCTCACACCCCATCAGTGTCCATCCCTGTCTCAATAAATCCTAAATCCAACATCAACTTGTCACAGCTGACTTCATGCTCTATCCAATGGGAAGCCTCTGAAGCAGCTGCCGTGAGATTAAATGCCTCAAATCTACAGGATAGAATAAGCCTCCCTTGATCTTGATGCAAAAGTTGCACTTCAAACATTTAGGCCCGTAAGCTTACCTTTGTATCTAACTCCTCTGAGTTTTATTTGATTCTACATCAAATATAGATGATCATACCTTCATGCTGCTTTTTTGCACGACGCAATTCCTGGAGGTTTCTAGTTCTGCCTCTGGTGTGACAGTTGGGGAAAAACACCTTTAAAGTACAGTTAACTTCAGAAAGACAAAAAATATCTGTGACAAATCCATCCATCCATCTCAGTGGTGCTGTTATACAAAATAAGGCTTAAAGGCAAGTAGAAATCTGTTTTCTTATATCTCCATCCACAGTTTCAACAACAGTATCTCAATCATGCACATTAGGTAGCTTAATACACTGTTTGTTTGGAAAGATTTTTCCCTAGACATCAGATTGTCCACAGAAATAAGGTGACCACTCTAGTCACCCGAATTCCTAACAAAACTAGAATTACTTGATTTCTGTCTGCTTATCTATTTCCTCTCCAGTGACTTGTTAACGAGTTGCAAATTTCAATTAAGTTCAGTGGAGGAGCAAAAACTTCGGAGATAAGCAGTTCTTTAAAATATCATGGAAATATGCGAACAACTTAGGTGAAAATGCTGCGATCCGAGCTGAACTCATTCATCTTTGAGACATGCATCCCTGGGAAAGACAGCTTCCCTCATTCTGCTGCAATGTTCGGGTACCATGGTGGCGATGGCCGCGGCAGGACTCACCAGGTCAGCACCAGGGCGCAGAAGGGTCCCAGAAGCTGTGGTGTGGTGAAGTGAATCTTTGCATCTTCAGATGTCACAGTGTGGACACCTTTGGCAGAGTGAGATGTCTAGACTCCTTTTACAGCTGACAGAGAAACGTACTTTTCTGGGGCACAGTTTACCTCACCAATGTCTGGAATAGACCAAATGAACTGTATGTCTGAAGTACCTATTCGTCGCTGCTACGCTTCTGGGCTTGTTTTTTGGGAGAGTGAGTGGGAGGCAGAAGCAGACCCTTGCCCACACCACCGCACATCTGCAAACAGCTGGCACCCATGGAGCCTGTGAGCAAGCTCTTGCAAGGCGAGGAGGAAGAATACAGCCCACGACTGCTTAACTCTGACTTCTGACTACTAATCTTTCATCTCTGTTCAATTCTGTGAATGCTCCTTTCCTGACAATTCATCTGAAGTGCCGTGCAGATGGGCACGTGGATCTGAAACACTTTGAAATACCCGCTGTTGGGCAAGCAGCTCTGCTGCAGGCTACACTCAGAATAGTTACCTTGTTCCAAAAGAAAACCCTGACAAATCCCACCGGTAGAGCTCCTTATCCCAAGAGGACCATGCATCATCACAAACCACCTGGTCTCTCAAGCATCTGCAGGACTTTGCAGCAGAGCACCGGTCCCACAGCACATGCTCTGAAGGCTTTCTGTGTCACTTCATCTTAGGCACAAGGTGACTTTTTTTACTCTGATCACTCAGCTGGTAAATGAGACTGTTTGTGCAAACTGCTGCATGCTTGGCAGGTAGCTCCCTGGAGGTCTGCAGCAAACCCAGGCAAGATCAGTGCCACAGCTTGAGTCTCAGCAGAGTGAAAAGCTCCTACGTCAGATGCAAAAGTCATTTAGGGTGAGGCCATATTTTGGAAACCTTTTCTTTAGCAACCCACAGTCAACAAGCTTTGGGTTTCCCTGTAAGTTTCATGGTGTTTGTAGTAAGTATGCAGGCAGCAAGCAACAAGGAAAATATCAGCCCTAGGTTTCAAAGCCACAAACACTACTGCACCCTGGCTGCTACCACTTGGTGTCACTGAGTGTCACCGATCTGATGCCTCCCTGCACCCCAGAGCATTCACAGATGCTCCGTCTTCTTTCCACTGTCCCCCCTGGCCCCAGCACCTCCAAAATAGCCACCCCACTCACTCCTGAGCTAGGGAGTTCTTCCCATGGGTGCAGAATCAAGCTCCTGGCCCTGGGCAGAGCTGTGCTGGCCAAGGGACAGACTCCCTGTCCCCTGTGCTGCAGTCCCCTGAGCTGGGGACACGTGCTCTGAGCCCTGAGCGAGGTTTGGGAGAGGAGCAGGCACTGGGGAGGTGAGTGTGGGGCCACAGCCTGCTGCAGCACAGGTACAAAGCCAATTTGCTTTTTTAAGGGAGTCTATTAGGCTTTGCCTCTAGCTCTGCCTGAGGGCGCTGGGTTGGGGGTGGCCCCAGCCAGCCTTCCATGCTGTCCTGCATGGCAGAGGCTGCCCTCAAAGGAGAGCCCTTTGATTTGACCAGCATACGCAGGTCATTTCTCATGCTTCCCTTTGATCAATGAATTCCTCATTTGGGATGTTGTATGGGAATATAGCGGAAGAATGGCGAGGAGGTTGGTTAAATGTAAATACACTCAAGTGACTTGCAGCTGTCTGTAGAAAAAGCGCATACATCACACTAATTGTTTTACTGACTTCGTGTGCTTGATGAGTAGAACCTCTGTGTCAGATAACATAGGCCTGTGAGAAACTCTAGGCACCTTATCACTATGCCTGAGATTCCTGCTTTGTTGTGAGAAAGAGCAGGAGGCTGCGCCTGCCTGAAGCCTTGAAATACAGGTGAGCTCAGCAGGCCCAGTGATCTTCAAGCAGGGCTGAATAGCTACAGTGCCTGCGTCCCCACTTTGTTACCTCTGCATGGGAGCTTAGGTGCGACTTCGGAGATCCCCTGGTAGAGAGGTAACTAAAATAAAACTTGCTCTTTGCAAATGCATTTGTGGCCTCTGGCTCTTCTTGCGATGTGCCTGCACTTGTACTCACAGATGTCGTGTTTGTTGCTCTTCTGCCGGCAGAAAAAACAGAGTAAGTTGTCCAAATCCCCTCTTGTGCTGCAAACCACACCAAGTGAACAGCTCTTGAAAACAGGAGTGCACAGCTGAGGGAAATCTCCCTTCAGCCACATTGTCTCTTCTCTGATTTCTTCAGTTCTCAGTAACCTTTTTCACTTTTTACAGCCCCAGCTATTTCCGTTCACTATGCCTTAGCACCTACAGTTCTGCTTATAGCAGCCCACCTCTCTCTCCTTCTCCCCCTCCTACCTTCTTTCAAGACCTTCTTGAGAGCAAACCACATCCTTACGTTCCTCTCATTGTTAGAGCCTCCGCCACGTCTGCTGTCACAGCTCATCACTACTTTTTGATCGAGTGGTCTGGCACAGCTCTGAACCTAAACTGCTCTTCAGATGTTCCCACCTGCAGGTGTGCAGACCATCCCGGTAAGCTACACTATTTTACACGTTTGAACTAAGTTCCCCTTAACTACACTATATACACCTCAAAACTGTAAATTATTCCTTGCAATGAGTGCAAGTTCTCCATGAATTTGAAACTCAGGGCAGGTTTGTGGTCCTGTAAAAATAGTTTGCTAAACAAATAGACTCTGAACACTTCAGATGAAGTCTAAAGACTTCTTTCTTCAAATATTTGTGCCATTTAACATGGGCTTCGTTTGGTGACCATTAGTGCTAAATCTCTGCGTTTTTGGATAATTTAGGGGTTGACTCAGACTTGAGCTAACTGAAGCACAGATACGCGACTGAATTCTCGTTGCAGCCCTGGCAGTGGTTGCACTTAACCCACAAAGAGCACGGAGCAGTGATCACTAAGTCCAGCTGGTGCCAGCACTTGCAAACTGTATCATCTCCATCCTTCGGCTTGCCAATGTTTTTAGTTCTGTGACCCCAACACTGTTTGCACTGTAGAAATCTTTGTGTTTTTATTTGTTTCAAGGGATTTGCCTTGTTATGTCCAAGCAGCATCTCTCTCACAGTCATTCAAGTGGTTTTACACATTGATCAACATTTGCTATATGGACAGGGAGCTTCCTTCTTGACCTGGGATGAGGCACAAGATGCAGACCTGCTTCTCAGTGACCTGTTACATGTATGCACTCAGCTTGCAAAAAGAAAATGGTTTTGCAAGAGTTGTATTGCACATGTGGGAAGATCAACAGTGGTAGCCTCTGGACTAAGAAAGGTGGGAATCTGCTGTGGTAAACTGGCCAGATAGGGAGCTACAAGAAAGACACATTGCTCTTTTGATATCTGACAGCTGTCAGGCACTAATTCTTTGCTGTGTTGCCGATGGGTTCAAACCTCAGAATGTGGTTTCCACACCAGGAGGTTGCATTTCCATTCCTGCAGGTCTCATCCCAAACAACCTTCAGAAGATGGATACAGAGGAATTCACAGGAGAGTTTTGCTCCCCAAACATTTGGCATGGTCAATAGGAAGCAGGCTCCTACAGGCTGGCTCCCTTGGCCAAGCTCAGTTCCTCACAGGGAAGCAGAAATACGACTGCATTGTCAAATACCATGGAGGCTTTACACCTCCAGTTGGTCTGATGAGACACATGACAACTGTACTTCCCACATCTCTTGTGTCTTTGATGAGTTCAAACAGGTCTGGACATGGCCTTGGCCTCAATCGCTGATTCTCAGTCCGTGGAGGAAAAATTGAGTCCCTGCACCACACTCCATAAGCGGCAGTCTTACCTACTGAGCTGATGTTTTGAAGCCGTTACCAGATCCCTTCAACTACTTCCATATGGTCAGTGGGTGTCCGTAAGAAGTATTGACAGAAAACCTATTTTTGCAGATTTGAGTCGGATCCTGCTTGACTCTGATTCTGTCTCCTGTTGCCCTCTGTGTCCTGTGCGATGTCTGTGAGATCAAGGAGGAGCAGACCTCCATCCTTCACGGTCACTGCCTGCTCCAGCTGTGGCTCCTTCACTGACATCCCACTGGGAGTGCTGGATCACGAGGTGGTTGCAGGGATGCAGAGTCCCTCACAGCTGCTTGCTGCCCTGTAAAGCTCTGCATGCACTGGAGGCGCACAATGAACTTCTCCATTATTTTACTCTATTTTTTTTTTTTTCCACACCCCTTGCCCCTGATTGCTGCATTATCCTGGCAAGTTTCTCTCATAAATTCTGGTGTTCCAACCACTCTCAGTGTCTTGCAGCCCTGTCCTGAATCCCATTGCACCCTGTTAAACCCAGGTCAAAGTGGGACCTGGCATTGTGGTGAACCCATCTCAGCGCCACATCAACACAGGCACGTGCTTCCTGCTTGTGGCTTTAGCTCAGGCACCTCTGCATGCTGCTGTCCACGTGGGCTACGGATGTCCCTCAGAGGCCGGTCTCCTGCACCCCTCATCCCCATCCCAGCTAAGCCAGAGGGTGGGAAGAGTTAGACTCAGCCTTGTCACCAAACATGGTCCTTCCACAGCCCCCGGGACATCTGTGTGGCCTTGCAGACCCATAACTGGCACTCCAAACACCAACATGTCTCCTCTCTTTTGTTTTAGTTGTGGCTCAACTTTCTCAAGCTGATGCCTCTCAGAGACCTTTTCAACCAAATGGCTGATTCATTGCCTCCTTCACCTTGGGCTTCAGAGAAAGCGTGGCTCATTTCTCCGTAACATGTACCTGTCAGAGCAACACCAGCATGGGGCCGCACTTCAGAGTCCCTCTTGCCCGTGTTTCCCTCCAGAAAATCACAGTATCACATTCACAAAGCGGTAGCAGCTTTGGGAGCCCCAGGTCCAATCCAAGTTCTTATTTCCCTATCTTTTGATACACCTGCAAGACCTCAGAGACTCTGGCACAGCTTTTTTTCCACAGCCTGGGGATTTTTTAAAAGTATTACGTAGTTATCTTTAGCACCGCAGTTTCTTACATACCTCTGCCCTGTACAGAAATGAATGTAATTTCCATGCTGACTTTGCCCATCTCCTGCTGCAGCTTTGTCCATTGTTCTTGTGAATAGCTCGCAGGTCTTTGTGTTCTCTTCCTGCCCTGGGTGTCTTCTCGTGGTGCTTGCAGACCCCCGTAACACGATGTGGTCCGCTGCTGCTTCTGCCTTCACTCCTCACGCCTGGCACACTCGTAGCTTCTCTTGTTCACCACAGCACACGCAGCCCAGCAGGCTGATTCTGTGGGTTACAGGCAGGTTTTTTTCATGCCACCCTGCCTCAGGGTTCAGTTTTCTCAGTGTTTTGGTTCTTTTGTCGTATGCACACTGTCAGAGCACTACCCTGCAGACATCTAAGCTCCTCTGCTCAGCAAACGCCCGGTTAATTCTGGATAGTTCAATAGCATCCCTGAGTGATTTGTCCCAGATCACAATCAGAAATCAGCCTCTTTTTCAGGAACCCAGTTAACCAACCGCTTTTGCATTACATCTTTCCAAAACCCATGTCTGTTTTCATATGCTACTTGTAGTCCCTGCTTAAAGCTGTATCACTCGTGTATTTAACGTGCAATGCAGTGATATCCCTCCAGTCTCTGCTGTGCAGCTTCACAGAGAGTTAACCCGACCAGCGTTGGCTGACACCTATTGCAAAGATCAAGTCCACCACAACCAGCCATTCTCAGGGGGAAAAAGCAACTTCCCAGCTAATCTTCTTTGTGCTAGGCAAATAATAATATTTCTTTAATCTGTAAATTACAAGTTAAATTATGACATTTCAGCAGTGGGAGTCAAAAGCATGTGTCAACTCTGAAAGCAGGAGGGAGAATCATTGGGTGAAGATGCCTCATTTTCTTTACATGCCTCTGGATAGTCAGGTAAAAAGAGCAAAGCCAAGCCCCTGCACATTAGAGAGCCAAAAACTTGAGGATGCTCCAGAGCAAGGGCAGTGCATCATTTTTCTTGGCAGTCAGGTAGAAAGTTGTGTTAATCACCTTGAGTTACGTCTTGTACTGCATCAGGATCCTGAGACTCCATATGGGTAACTCTCTCTGTTCCCACTGCAGAAAAAAAGACATCTTTCCCATCATAAAGGAACAATTTGGAGAACATTGGTAGTTTCTCCACAGTATTTTATCGCAGAAAGGTGAAATTCTATGGGTTAAAAGACCATATTTGCTCACCTCACAGGTACTCTCCCTGGTCATGCTAAACCTAAAATGTTGCTCAGGTTGTGTTCAGTCTCTCCTATTCACCCGTGAAGCAAATGGGAACATTTTCAAGGTAGTGAAATTTCAGTGAGATCTGTCAGTTGGGCACCGAGTCCTTAGTGCAGGAATGTGCCTATTGCACACATTGAGATCAGTCTGGCCTAGGGTGCAGTCACTACAGGGAACGCAAGAGCACGCTCCGGAAAGAGCGGGTAGGGGTAAGTATGGAGGGACCTTCCCTCTGCTTTACCCTCCTGGCACTCAGCATAGCTCCCTCAGGGAAAATTCTATTTCTAAACATGACACTGATGAATCAGATGTCACCTCAGCCCATACCTATGTTTTCTACAGTTAAAAAAGGTGTTATGTTGATAGTCATTATTAAAATCTGTTAAACAAAGCAATTAATGCTTTGTGTGTACCGTCTTTCCTCTTTCTGTCCCTTGCACTTACCTTACTTACCTGGTGAACTCAGAAGGACCCATCAGCACCAAGATCTTTCATAACCAATCTGAAAGTATTTTACAGAAAGGCCAGGGCCGTGTCCCCGTTTCGCGTGTGGGGCCATTCACCAAGCAGCCGTGGAGCACAGACTCAGGCAGGGTGAATCCATTTGTGTCAGGCTGATCACGAACGTCATCCCTGGTTGCAGTCAGTTTGGAGTTGTGTACCTACAAGTTACTCGTGCAGGCTGACACAGACCTGATTCGAAGCCTGGTTAAATTTAAAAGCTCCCCATTGACCTGACCTGGCTTTGGCCAAACTCTATGTGATGGGAGGGGGTTTAAACAGCAGTGCTCATTTTCTAAGCCAATGCCCTAAGCACGAGCCAAGGCTGCAGCTCTGGCTTAGTTGGTCAATAACTCTATGACAGATGAGATACCAGCACAAATTCCACATACTACATTGCAATTTTAAAAAAAATATATATTTTAACATCCAAGATCCATTAGAAGCCCTAAACCAGCCTCTTACGACATCCTGTAACCTGTAACCCTTACTCGAACGCATGCTGTGTTGAACACTGCATCGTTCACAGCAGGATGGTGCTGACACTGGATTTTAAGCAGCAGATTTGGCATTGTGGTGGTAGATAAATGCAAGCATTTAGCAAGGTAATAGCCAAAAAGTCACATAGCATTTTATATACAAAAAGAACAGTGTTTTCTGAGAAAGAGAAAATTTAGTAGTTGCTTCTGTATCACCAGAGAGATTTGGCATATAAGACACATAAGTCTCCCTCCTGTTGCTTCTATATAATTAATTCATCTACCAAATTGAGGTCTTGGGTCTCTCTCCTCGCGTGCTGGTGCTGGCCACCCGCCTTTGGCTACTGTGGCCCTGCCTGTGGCTCGCGGGCACACTCAACCACATCCAGGGCAGTCGGCATTTGCAAGGGATCTTGATTTTCAGAGCAAAGCCTGCTCTTCTGAGAATCTCACCTTTTTGTAGGACCTGAACAGCAACGGAGCCTTTCGGGAAGGCAGCGCGGGGGGCGGAGGGAGACACCTGGGTCTCTGCACTAGAGATCGGGTCTGCTCGCGTTCCCCGGGGCACCGCCGGGAGCTGCCGGGGCGCCCGTGGGAGCCAGCGCCCAGCAGAGGCTTCTTGGAAACGCTGCAGACGCGGGTCAGCGAGCACCTCACGCCGTGCGGAGGCACCGGCCGTCGTTTCCTTCCTCTTTTCCGGAGACAGGAACAACCACGGCCACACGCAGCCCTGCGCCCCCCTGCCCCGCCCCGCCCCTGCGTGAATCGCACCCCAGGTGAGGGGGGCGGCGGAAGAAATGCCCCCGGCCAGCCCTGGGTGGGGCGTTGTGAAAGCCCTGGGCACAGACATGTCACCCGTTCACTTCTCCGTAACCAGAAAGGCAGCAACAGCTGCTAGTTTGTTTACTAATAACTGATTCAGTGCAGCTGATCCCTGTGCAGCCCAAGGCTGTCTCCCCACGCTCTGAAGGGGATGTGCTACAGGTTTTGGCTCAGTGCTTTGAGAACCCCTCCCAAAATGCACCAGGCGGAGCCCAGCAAAGCTGAGGCGCAGCCTCCAGCCCGTGCTACCAGTGTGACGGCGGCTACAGCAACCAGGCCTGGTAATGACTTAGGAAAACACTGATTTTAAAAATGTCACACAAAATGGATCTGTTACTGCAAGAGCACCTGCAAGTGACGGAGGTCTGACTGGGGCAGAGCCAGCCCTGTCTGCAGAGCAGGGCAATTCCCTGTGGTGCCTGGTAAGGGCTCCCTGAGGAGCATCGCTTCCATCGCTTCTGAGGAGCATCGCCTCTGTCCTGCCGAAATCCTGTCTCCCGGGGCTGTCGGGTGGCGATGCTCCCCTCCTGCCCCCCCAGCAACACGGACCCTGCTGGCACGCAGCGGCTGCCTGGTCACACTGCCATGGGTGACAGGTCCAGGGCAGGCGAAAGGCCGCCATAGCTGTAGTGAAGTAGTTACGGCAATGTAAACATCTAGATATTGTTTTCTCCCTGAATTTGGTTTTCAACAGCGGGCTGCTCAGAGCGTGATGTGAAGGGCACACGGGTCAGCTAGGACAGGTACCCGCGGTAACTGGTCAGGATTTTTTGCACTTAGAGCTGTGAAGAAAATCTCTGAGACATAAAACATGTTCTCTCACATCCAGAGACAACAGCTCATTACTGTTGTTTCAATGAGGGAGTTTGGCTAACCCAATTGTGCTCATATCTGGCTTTTTTCAGAGGCTGAAGTGACTTTTAATTAAGTCCAAGTAGTTAACTTGCTCACAAAGACAAGAGCAGACAAGCCATTCTAATGTTCTGAAATGAAGCTTTTTATTCTTTGTATATTAACCCAAGCCCTGCATAGCAGAGGCATCGGGAGAAATTGCTGAGAGACGTGAATTACCTCATTTATTTGACATTATTTTAATGGCCGTATTCACTCCAATGCAACAGTCATACAGGAAAGACTGAGATGTCAGAGAGCCGACATTTCTTTTTTCTTTATGTCCATTCCCTGTGGTGATTTACTTCATAGCGGTGCCATGTATAAAAAGACTGCTTCTAATGCATTTTCTTTATCAACACAAGCATTAGCTAGTATATGTTCAGACACCTTAGCAAAAATATTTATATTGTACACCACAGACCAAGTAAGTATAAAATGGCTGGGAAATCTGTATTTAAAATAATGTAACATGTACCCACCATATTTTATAAATTACTAAAGGAAAATACTTTTTTTTTCCTGCTAAAATAATGGTTTCTGATTTAAATCACAATTGCATACATATATTAAACTTTTTATCCAACTTGTAGAATTCAGTAAAACACTTAGTGACTCAAAATGACATTGTCTGTCAAAATGAGGTCAGACGCTGATGAAAATGACAGTGCTATTGCTGTTCTCGTTTTAAGTTCCAAGAATTTTCTCTTAAGAAAAAAAAAAAAAAAAAGAAAAAAAACCCAGCTTTTAACAGCAAGCAAAAGTAAAATTAGCAATGTAGTAACAAATTGAAAGGGATCGGTTCGAGAGGCTGTAAAGGGAACGCTTTGGCAAGGTCTCTTCCCATAGCTGAACAGCTCAGCCCGGCTGAGCGGAGGCTGCACGTTGCTTCAATCTCCTTCAGCCTGCTGTGTTTCAGACCAAAGTTGTTAAACTTAAGATGTACCCAGCTGTCATGTGAGTGTATTTTGAATATTAGAGCCAGATTTTTACCACCGAGCTGCACTCAGGGATCCCATTGCCCGAGTAGCACTCACAAAAGCACCCTGGTAGGATTTCACAGGAGACCTCAGCAGTTCCTCGGTGTTCACACCACACACAGCAGGGCTGCAGTTGTACAAACCCCACCCCAATAAGCCATTCGGCTGAATCTTCTGCCGAGTTCTGCTATGTCCTGATTTCACTCTCTGCATTTGAGTTGCCACACTTTCCGAGCACATCAGCTCTATAGCTCAGGGAAAACTGCATAATTAGACACTACAATAACTTGCTTCACAGTTTGTTCCCAGTGAAAAGTGCTGTTTAGCTTTGAGAGTCTGAAAATAGCCAGGCTGTGAAAACTGGAACATTTTTGTGTGTTTTTTTTGACATAGCACCACACCAAAATCCCCCTGTTACTTTATCCTCTCTCCAATTTGATTTTAAAAGTCGGCAAGCTTGAATTCTTCATTTTGTAACACACTGTAACAAGCCCTGTGAAGCACATATGGATAAGATGGGATTTTCAGTTATGATGTGATTCTGGAGCACATCTTCATCTGGCTTTGTCTGATATAACAACCCTCTGGAGCAAACGCCACAAGACAGCATCCTGGCCTAGCGGTTACTGCTCTTCAACACATAAAAACAGCAGCGTGAACTGTTACAAACAAAGCTTAACCCACAGAGGAAAAAAAGACCATTTAATAGAACATGTTGGCAAAAATACGTCTCGAAAGAGTTGAAACCAGTTATTAAATCTGTCAGCGGAGTGGGGACCATATAAAAATATCCATAATTGCAACAGATTTGAAGATTCACAACATGACATTTTACATATAATCTTTAATGTTCAAACAGTAACAATGGCTGCTTTTAAATTAGGGTAACAAAAACCAAAACTTTCCGTGAAGAGGCATTGCAAGAATGAAGATGTAGAAATATATTTATTCCAAAAGCCAAAATCTTTTTAACCAAGGACTGCCAATACCTACCCACTTGTGTAACTCTGCATAAGTATCACACCTTTCAGGTTCTTTTACAAACACGTCAGTTTTAGTGTTTCAGGGAGCAAAGGATTTGCAATCAACACCGGAAGAGAAAAGAGGAAAGAGAAGAGTACAGGAAAGATGGGCAGTGATGGGAGCCCTCATCTTATGTGCTTGGGTGCAGAAGCTTGTAGAGGTTTAAAGCTGATGTGAAAACCTCACAGGAGACCAGTATGTTTTCATGACCAGAAGCCTCCCTTGCAATCGAGTTGATGAGTGGTGAATATCCACCAGCCTGGAAGCTGGCAGGACAGTCACAAACTCAAGGGTCCCGCACACCTCTGCTATTCAAGGCGTCTGCAATGCAAATACTTGCTCACCTACATCACAGGTGGGATCATCTCTGGGATTCACAGGAAGGGAACGATTTAATTTGGAAATTCTCTTTATAGAGGAGCTCAGAGGCAGAATGGAGTATGGAGAAGAGCACCCAACCAGTTTTTCAGGGGCAACCTATACATAGATAAGATCTGAGCTATAGCTTATTTGCTTAGCAGGGTAACTCCTGAGGTCCCACCTTGGACTGGAATCAGACAAGCCACTGCATCCATTCCTGTTGAAACACAGGAGCCTGGGCTCAGCCAAAACAGACACGGGTCACTCTCTCACACCCACGTGGGGGGAGAAATATCCTACTGTGCTATGTGCCATCTTTTATGGCACCATGCTATGAGCCCCTCAAAGGTCAGTTCTGAGCTAGCTGAAGGACAGGGAAAGGAAGAATAAAAGTCTTGCTGCACTAAGAAATCCCCCAGGAGATTTCCTTTCTGGGCAGCAGAAACCTTGGGATGAGACAGATCTGCAAGTCCTGAGAGATGGTGCGGGGCAGAGGGGACAGATAACCTGAGGAGAAGGGGAACACCACAACTCACAAGGAATGTACAGCATTGTGGATTGACCCCACTCCATCTTCTAGCAGAGTTCTCTTACACACCTGGAGTTTCCACCTCCTTAGCCTGCCTTTCTATGCGGGACGGTAACTTTACCCAAGTAAGTACATCAGGATTTGATTCAGACTTGCCAGTGTCCCCAGGACGTAAAGCCTGTTTCGGTCTTATTTTGATATAACCCAGGCAGTCACACTTAGTATACAGACTCAAAAAATAATGTTATTTAGCCATTCTAGTTGTGGACATTCAACATTGCCATGTACTTAATTTTTCACTATAGAAGGTGACTGGTTTCACTAAAACCACTATTTCAAAAAGAAGTGTACTAAATATACGTGAAAATTTTAGTGCTCATTAAAAATACCTTTATCCCTGAAGACTGAAATCTTTTGCCTCCAGAATTAGAGCAGGCACAACAGTGGTGATGATAGCACAGAATAAACTCTGCCACCCCAACCATACGTTGAAACCATCCCTGATGGCAAGCCAGCCTTTTGGAGGTTGTAACCAGGTGAGGTCTAGAAAGAGTTAGGCTAGTTTCCTCCTGGTTGATCCCATCTTTGGCCAAACAAAATAAATCTCACAAAGCCACAGGGCAGTTGTCAAATGTTGCTAAGTTTTGATCGCTCCTATGCTGGTCATACTGGGTTTGATTACTATGCAGTGACTCAGGCATGTCTAAGAAGTGCCGGGCTTGCCTGCAGGCCATTTATTACACGGATAGGACAATTTGCTTCTGTGGTTAGCTAAAGGAAGAACCTCCAAAATATAAAAACAAACTGTCAGCCTTTTACAACAACGTATACAAGAGTCTTTTAAATAGAATACACAGTGGTCAGATTTTTATACACTAAGTTCTTAAAGTAAAAGAAAAGCTCCACATGGACATACATTTCAAGAGGTGGGGGTTGATCCATGCAGGAGTTTGCTGTTAAATAAATGCAGACAAACCAACAACTGAGGAACATCAACAGGAAAAAAAAAAAACACAACAACAACAAAATCAATGCAGATATTATCTGCAGATCTCCAGGCTAAGCCTGCTCCAGTCCAGGCTAGCAAAGTCCAAACATGGGCTTGTGAATAAGGGGATGTACCTGCACCTTTTGTTTTCCAAGAGAGTGCCCATGTGTGCTGGTGGTGAGCAGATCAGAGAGAGTGCACATCTGTCTCGCCAGGGGCACCTGCACTGTGGTTCTGCCAGGAGTCCTCCTTTGATTCACCTCCCATTCCATCTGCTGCGGTACCTTTGTGCGAAGACGGAAAGAAAGAACGCGGGCAAACCCGGCGCTGACAGTCCTCAGAAGATCTTGCACTCGTTAATGGAGAAGAGCTTCCGCCTGTTCTGCCGTTTGGCTTGATTGACTGCTGTCCGCACAGCGTATTCGAACACCTGCTGCACCCCGCGGTTGCTGAGGGCAGAGCACTCCAAATAGCCTTTGGCTCGCACGTCCTGGGCCAGACGCTTCCCCTCCATCGGGCTGATGCAGGAGGAGCGGTAGGGCCCCGTGTCGCGCTGGTCGGTCTGAGTGGCCACCACCAAAACGGGAACGCGGGGCAAATGGCTGCGGATCTCACTGATCCATTTGTTCTTCAGGTTCAGAAAGGAATTGTGGTTTGCCACTGAGTAGCACATTAATACCACATCTGCCTGTTGGTATGAGAGCGGGCGAATGCCTCTGAAGGCGTCGCTGCCAGACGTGTCCCAAAGACCCAGGCTAATCTGTACACCATCCATGAAGACGTCCACTCCGGTATTTTCATATACAGTGGGTCTGTAGTCATCTGGAAAAGTCTCAGAGGTGAAACGCACCAAGAGTGATGTTTTGCCCACTGCAGAGTCTCCCACCAGAACACACTTGACTGAATCCAGCATTTTATTAACGTCCAGGGCCAAGAGCACTGTTTCTGTGCAGCAGAAGTGGGATGGCGAGATGCAGTGGTCTCGGAAGCTCTCTAGATAACTTCCATTTGGTGAGAAACCATCCAAATCTCTTTGCTTCTCAAGACTTCATAGTGTCACTCGAGTATAAAATCCCCTTTCCTTCCACACGTCTCTATGGTGCTGTCAGTTTAAATTCCTCAGTGAGTCAAATGGTGTTTCTGGAAGAGTAAAAATAAAATGTAACATTTATAACCCACAGAGAAAAGGCTGTTCTTCATCAAGATAAAGCCACCTGGACACGTCTTTGGACAGCCATGGGGAGCACCCCACACCGAGGATGCTGAGCTTTGCTGTTCCCTCCCAGCTGGCTGCGTGTGCAACAGCTATTCATGTAAATAACCTTCCTGCTGCTCCACGGGGGCTAACAGTCCTATCACCTCTGCCGTTCTCCACTGAGACCGACTATTTATTTCCCTCTGATTGCCTAAAAAAATAGTAAAATCCATTTCACTTTGGTATAACTGCTAGTAACCTGCTTTTAGTGAGACATTTCCTGCCTCTGACTTTCACCGAGACTGACATAATCCTGAATCCCTCTTAACCCTTCAGTTCCGAATCCCTTGAAAACATATGCATGCTCTCTAGAGGCAGTCAAGAGAAAAATAGCCCTTCACTAAAAAATTTGACTATTTAAGCAAGCCTATAGTGAACACTAACACAGAACCGCTTGTGACAATGAGGAAGCAAAGACTTCAGGTTTGAATCTCGAGCAACACGAACCTTAACAGTTTTCAAAAGCAAAGAAGGATTCACAGCAAAAATACAAAGTTCAAAATTTTTCTTACAAATCGCTTTCAACAAGGAGCATAAGCCAAAGAAAACCACACCACCAGTGCTTGCCCCAGTCAAACAATCTCATTTGAAGGAGATACAGCTGCCCTGACATTTACTCTGTTGTAAAACTGAACTGAGAGTACCTCTTCAGAGTGTGTAATTGCTTTTGAGCTCCTGCCAGCATTCAGTCAAATTTTCCTATTTTGAAAGCGTTTGCTTCTTCCCCACTAGATGTCTGCAAGATTCACTGCTCACACAGGGCGACACGCAAGATGCCGTGAAAATCACTAACTGCAAAACTGAAGGCAAATTAGTTCTGCTCAACAAAAGTAATTTTTAAAAGTATCACTGCATAATTTCAAAATGTACTGTGCATGCTATACAAATAACATATTTCTGTCTCCTTCGTATATGAAGAGTCACAGCTTAAGGTTATTTGCACAGAAAGGAATGACGGCCACGAAAAGCATCTATTCTACATTACCATAACGCTCTTCAGTTTCACCACCTGAACCAACACCCACCCACCCACATTTCTAGTACACTCAAAGCTTTGGCTTGCTCCACAAAGGGGAAAAACAAAGCAGAACAAGAGAGAAGCACCAGATGATCTCAGAGAGAACACTTCGCAGGCACTGACAACTGCTACTGGCAAGTGCCCTGCTTCCACTTAGCAGCGAGGCAGCGCCCTACCTCCTCCCGTGCTGCTGGCCACCCGCAGCTCTCCCACCCGCGCACCGGCCAAAAGAAGACATGCGGGCAGCTTGGCCAGAGCACGTTGTTTTATGGAGGCGGCACCAGGCGCGGGGGCCGTTCTCGTGCGCACTCGTGTTACTGGTACCGAGAGCAGTCATTGCGACAGGCGGCGCTTCCTGCTCCGCCAGCCCCGCCGCGCTCTCGCCGCTTCTGGGAAGTGGGATGGAGGCCCAGGCCGCCCCACGGCATTCCTGGCTGCCGGGAAATGAGCGGCTTTTAAACATTCGGTAGGTCTAACTCCACTGTCCTCCCTTCTCTGTTCCCCAAACAAGCTCTCAAGGGAATTAAAACAAGACATTTACAAAATACACCTATAAAAAATCGGAAAAGTACATGCAGGATGCACAGTCCAATCACTTGAACGCATCATCATCTTTTCTTCGGGGTATTCTACTTCAAAATTGTGTCAGCAATACAGTTTGAAAACACCACAATTCACCACAAGCCGGTAGCATATGATTCAGACAAAGCTGCGTGCTCCCAGGGGAAAGTTAGCGTGTAACAAGTCTCCTTTTCAGGACAAATATTTCTTTGGTACAAACTGTCATTAATGCCTTTAGGTTCATTATTTTGTGTATATTTGGATGTGAGGAAAATAAGGATATCTGAAGCATGACTTCTGCTATTTCATAAATGCCAGAACAGAGAAAGACAGATAAAAGGACTGTTCTGGTAGTCAGCCTGTTGATTATCGGGTCAGATTATGTTGCCTATTTTGAACAAAAGTATATAAATGATTAAAGACTGAAAAAGGTATTAAGGACTACTGAGTATGGCTTGTCAACACACACAATAACAAAAGCTGAAATATTCCACTGTGACAGTGCAGAATCGTTTTCAAAGCAGATTAGATTTTTCTACAATCCATTGACGAATAAGAATGACCAGTGTCTAACAAGGTCCATATTCTGATCCTGTGGACAGAGCACCATCAGTGGTCCTGATCTTGCTGTTGTTCACAGCCGTGTGGAGTTCATGTGCCTCCATATATAGCTGAGACTACGTATGAGCATATTGAAGATATCTTTTTAATTATACACAGAGCCTGTCCTTGATGCAGCCTCAGGATAAGAGCAGCATTAGTTTATCAAAATAATTATGCAAGCTCACCTCAACTAATGGAAAACTCTTTAGATTAAACATCAACAGAAAACAATGTCCTTTAAAGGACAGGACAGCACTGGGCACTTCTACACCTCAGTATACAACCAGTTCCATAAATATTTGCAGAAGCTTTGGTTCCTTTCTCTCACAGTATACACTACGATCTTGGTCTGACAGTACAGCACGATACACCCATTAAAAGGCTGCAAAAAATCTTCTGATCACAGATGGTTGAGTCTAAGCTACGGCCGGATTTTTTTTTCCAACAATCTGGTTTTCCAAATTTTGCTAACTTTATCAAGTCCATTTTGCACCTGGAATTCCAGATTTAAACCTGTGTCTTCTTGTACACTACCTTGGTTTATGCTTTCACCACTCGTAACAACAGAAGATTTTATTTTAAAAAGGTGAGAGCTTTTATAATATTATTAACTGTAAGAATATATGTCTAATTCTCATGCAGTCATTCTGAATAACAACCTTTAATGTACCTTGAGATTAACCTCAAAGAAAATTCTTGCACAGTTTTAGATAGACCCCTGCTTTTTCAACTGTATCGTATTGCCTATGTAACTAATGCAACATCTATTTTCTTTGCTTTCCTATTTTTATTGCCCCTGTCTTTGGAACACAGAGCCTTGGCACTGGTGTGCAGCTATAGAACCCACGAACTTCACTGGCGACGTGAGCACAAAAAGCCGTACAACAGCCGCGCTCCGGGCACTGCCCGGCCTGCACCTCAGCAATCTCAGGCATGTAAACAGTACAGAGAACCTGAGCGGTGTTACCAACCATAACACAACGGCATGGGAAAGAGGAGCACAGCAGCACCAAGCACTTTGCAGGTGGAGGATTCATTCCTATGAAAAACTAATCTTTGCTGAAACAATTCTACCGGCAAAGGAAAGCAGGACTGCTTGTATTGGAAGGGGTAAATTTATCAACTAGACCAAATGGGATTTTCATTTATCCCAGGAATGCCTCTGGCGTCTACAGTGAGATCATTGTGAGCATGACTCACTATGGCTAAACATCCGCAGGGGATGGACAGTGTCTTATGATAGGGGAAAATAAAGAGCATCAGGAACTCCTAATTTCAAAACCAATCTTGGATATTGATAGTGCACCCTGGAGTAGGCTGGGGTTTGGAAGGAATTAGCTCATACATAAAGAAACTACACAGGCAAGACAGCAGGCTTTTCAGATCAGGCAGTCACAAAATGCTTCAGAGAGTAAAAGCAATTAACATGCTAACTATTATTGCCATTATCCGGTCCCTACCACAATTATATCTCAGTGCAGTTCCTGTTGATATCAGGATAAGAGCAGGCTAATTTTTCAGTTTGAGCACTGTGTACACTAGCTCTTGAAGAGATCTGATGTCGCAAGGAAATAAAAATATTTATACTAATAAAGTTGAAAACCACTGGGGAGACTTCCACTTGCTGTGCAAGGCTTGGGTGCACATATTGTAGTTGCCTGCCCACATTACTCCTGTGAGTCCCACCTTGTGTAGACGTTGGGTCTGCAAAACATTGTCTACAATTCTTCCCTATCGTGTTGATTATAATGGCTGCTCCTTCTAACTGCACCACAGAAACATACAAATTCTCCTTGCATCTCTTAGAGCCTCTCGAGGAGAGGAAGGAGACATGGAGACTACCCTTACTGACCAGAACAAGGCACAGCTCCACACCTTCACCTCCATGGGTGCAGCAGGTGCTGCAGGGCACGGACGGGGCCTGAGAACAGCTCCTGAGAGCAGAAGGAGAGGGAGGAGGAGGAGGAGGAGGAGGAGGAGGAGGAAGAGGAGAAGGAGGAGGAAAAGAAGAAGGAGGAGGAAGAGGGCTGGCAGGAAACCAAGACAGGGCAGAGGTTCTGTTGCCTGGTGAGGGGCAGCACCCAGAAGATGCAGCAGGGAGATGACTGGCCCCTGTGATGGAGACACCTTGGCCATTGCAGATCCAGTCTGGGTGCTCAGATAAACCCAGACTACTGCACAGGTCTTTGCTGCCACAGCACAGGGCTTCTGAAAACTAACACGTGGGCTGCAGCCCGTCTGGAGACAGCAGCTGGTCTGTGAGAGAATGGCCCCTTGCTGCGAAGTTTCCCGTCGTGCATTCGTTAAGCTGATGCTCTGACATTTGCGTTAGCCACCTCCTGGTTTATAAACTCGTTTTAAGATAATTTTGATCTATAGCACTACATGGGCCTGGTCTTGCCAGTCTAGGAAACAGCCTCCCTCCGCCTCAGACAGTGTCAGCGCTTCAGTCCACAGCGGCATTCAGTGGTGGTAGCTCTGCCGTGCAGAACTGGCTCACAGCCCGCACCTGTGCAAGGTGCTGCATCTCTTCCCCAAACCGCTCCAACAAAAGATCTGCATTCAACCCATTCACTTTCCAAGCAGGCTACCACAGGGGCCATCTTTATCGTCTGGCCTAAGAGCAGGATGGCAGGTTATTTCATTGGCAGAATGCTCCGGCTGTCTGCTATATTGATGACACTGACGGATCAATTGCCCAGGCTTTCTCTCAACGTGTTCGTATATTTTAAAAAAACTGAGAGGATGCCTAGAAGCTTGGTTGAGAGCTTTTATACAGATATTTTATCCTTAAGTACAAGCATACTTGCAATGGCTCCCTGAAGTTAAAAGAGCAAGTAACATGCAATGAACCCACATTTTCAAAGCCAAGATGTCTCGTCATTTCAAAAACAATCTTCTTCCAGAACTAAAAAAAAATTCAGACAGAAGAACTTAGAAATTGTTCTTTCACTCCCGTATTCACAAAACTGAAATCCTGTTCCTGTTTTCAAATTTCAGTGCTTTGTTTTGAAAAAATACAAAACTTAAAAAAAAAAATCTAATTTATGAAATGTAAAGTAAATGGACAACCACTTTCTTAACAACCTTTGCAAAAAATCACTTCTGGATCAAGACAACACCTGAATTTGCCAACTTTATTCCTAGCAAGGGAACTCAAGTCATCAGATTTAAAGGAAATTCTCTCCTCTTGAGACTGGGGAATCTTGCTATAAAATGACAAATACAGACCGATATTGTTTAGAAGATGAAATTAGACGTTAAGTCGTAGTAAAGGGATGAAAGCTTTCCATATAAGAAAATGTACATATTTACACACATGCTTACACACTGCACATATATATATAAAGCTGTATAATGAGATAAATTAAAATTGCTAGTTCATTACTTTAGTAATAGTACCTCTAATTAATATATATAAGCAATAGATAATGACATGTCTAAAGCTCTATTGAATTTACTACAGTCACTGAGAAAAACTTTAACTGTCGTTTTAGTTACCCAACTAGACAAAATATTTATTTTATCTTCAAGAACCCTATAGCTGCGACTAATCATACCTTGCCCCAGCTACTTACAAACTAAACGTGAACACAAGTTATTAGAACCACTCCAAAATTAACAAAAAGTCTGTAAGGCTCTCATGTATTGATCCGAGATCTTAAATTCAATAGAAGTCAATGGGATTTGGCAGTACTAAGTACCTGCTTCAAAATTCAAGCCATGAGTCTGAAGTCGTTTTCCTCCACGTGTTTATTGCACAACATTGTAAATTACGGACTATGTGGTGCTCATGGCACTACAGGGCATTTTCAAAAGTGACCTATTTTCAGTATAAATGTTGCATTCTCTTCAAATTAAAATGCAGGTAAATCAAGTGTGGGAAAGTAAACTCTTCATAGTGGACCAGCTCATGTGCCGTTCTCAGTCAGATTCAACACCCTCCAAAGTCAGCAGAAATGGAGCGGCATATCATGTCCGAACTGTGGCATGTGCCCTTGCGCTTACCGAGCGTTTCTCTTCCGCAAGGCACCGCGTATGTCACCTGCCTTTCCCACCCTTCCCTGGGATAATTTGTCTTCTCTGCTCTTAAACAGAGAAGAAATGCTTGTAGACTCCCACCACAGATACAGCTGTACACGGAACAGCTGGTGTGCAAATGTCACACGTGTGTATGCTTGAGCACAGACATTCGCCAACCATCTGTCCGTCCGCATTCCCTCATAGCCAATGTTTTTGTACACACATACATACGTGTATATATATATCTGTATATTCACCACTGACATAGAGCTACTCCTGGATCCAGATGGGGATACAGATACGCTTGCAGATGAACATGGATAAAGCACTCATCGACTCATAGTTAAAAATAAATTTCCACCCAAGTCCGACTGCCTTGTAGCCAAACAGACAGTCTGATATTATAAAATGTATGATATTTAAGTGATGGACTTCAATGAGACTACTATGTGTGTACAGTTATTCACATGTGGAAATGTTCGCAGCTTTGGGCCCCAAACCACTTCAAATTTTTCATGCCACACCCTCTTTTAATACAGTTCACCTTTTTTGAAGTTTGAGACGAATCAAAAAGGCACTTACAACATATTTTTGTAGATTTTTTTTTACAGGTTTAACTCTTAAAAATCCCCCCAAATTTTTTTTCAGCTGACAAAATGTGAAGTATTCATTTATTTGCAACCGTCAACACTTATCACGTTTTCTTTCCAGAAAGCCCAGCCCTTTCCCTATTTCTGTTTGGGGATTCTTTTACCATCTGCTGATCCAGGCTTAATAATTGTGAAGTATCCATTTCTCTTTCATATGCAACTAATATCTGTTAGTTTTAAATACACATTTGTAATTTCTTGCAGAATTGCCAGACTGGATGCACAGAAGTGTATATGCATACGTACATACACAAAAATATCAACAATAAATCAGCGTATATTTCGAAATGCAACTATTTCAACAATTAATCTATCCATCCTTGTACAAAAATATGAGGTCCATATGTACATGCACGTGTTCATATGTGTCTATATACATATATAGACATGTATATATACATACACGGATACTCATTCATTTGCAGAACAATTTGCTACGGATTGCTATACAAAACAGATGCATATTGTGTGTGAGATATCTTACCATCATTTAAAAACCTGCATACATATTTTGTATCAAAGAATTAGTGAATCATTGAAATGACCATGATCTTTAAATTACTTTATTTCTACATATAGGTACGCATGTGTATTTGCATATACATGAGCAGGAATGACTGCTGTGCTAAATCTGGATCTGCAATAAGCTAAGAGTATAACTGATAGATAATAGAGTCTTACACATACATACAAAGAAATTGCATAGTCACACACTGTAAACAATTACATTTCTACTATGGATGCAGCAGTCCTTTACATGTTACAACGATTTGTTGTTAAGGATATGCATGGATTTATATTAAATCCCGCAGCTGTGTAACATGGTAAAATGTTAAAACTAAAAACCTGGCAACTGCACATACACACTTGCATTTGAGGACAAAAGGGCTTCCCCTCACAGCAGAGAGGGCTGACTGCGGGTGTTTGGGCTCTAACCGGGGCAGGACCACGCTCCTCTCCCTCGCCTGCACAGCACTCATCTTCTTCGCTTCGGTCTCTTAAGCACTACTGAGTAACCAGTATTAACAGTAGAGCTAAAAGCTCATGTATGAACGATACAGGTGATATAACGCTCTCCTCAATGTCAAATAGTCTTTAAAAAAATTGTCCTACCATTTCTCTGCTGCCCTCCATGGACCACTCGCAAGATCTCCAAGGTTCCTTTCAGAGGTCTACTCAGTTTTATAAAACGCCTACCACAAAGTAAGGAGACTCTCAAGTCCAGATCTTCTACCCCTAACCTCAGGGGGAGGAGAAGGAGGTTCTGCATGTTCGTTAAATTACGTATTTGCATAAGTTTTATTTCAGTGGGAGGTAAATTTGGAGGAGGAAAATATTAGTTAGAACAGAATTATCCAATGTTTGATGGAAGGTTATTTTTGCATATTTTATGATAAGAAGAAAATGTGTTGAAAGTATAGGTGTTTTGAGCAGCAAATAATGATGCTTCAGTTGAGCAAACAATTCACAATAATGACTTCTTGCTAAAACATACTGGGTTTTTTTTTTGGGAAGAACGCATATTTACTGGATGTGACTGTTCAGTTCTGCTGTGATGAATGCTAAACTTCCCGAGGTAACGAGCAAAGCTACCTAAGGAAGCAACAATAATTTGGTCAGTTATTTATTTTATAACACTGAGAAACTGGCCGACAATTTTAGCTTTTCTTCTTTGAATTGCCAGCAACAAAAAGCTTTTTCTTATCTCTCTATATATCGGACTGTTTAAAATAATAGTCTAGATTTCAGCCAGAGGGAAACTGCTATCTTTTAAAGTTCATTCTTAAATTTCGTGTGTGCACACATGTACATTAAAATGTTAAAAATCTGGAGGGCTTGCTTGGAAAGAATTTCGGCCAGTTTGCAAGTCGAAGGTGCGATACAAAACATACAATTATCATAACATTTCCTGCATGTGTGGATTTAAGGTCTTTATCCTTTTGATTTGTTCTATAAATTAAGAAAGGACTTGCCTTCCACAGTCTATCCCACAATTCAGTAGCCAAGCACTGTGCCCAGAAACAAGGATAAAATAAAAGTTAATACGTATTTACAGGACAAGGAGTAACATAGTTCCCTAATTGTAGTAAATTAGATTAAACACCATAAAGGGGCATGCCTACATCAAACTGCCTATGTCCTATGCATAGTTATGATTAATGCCCAATTTCAAATGAACATGCTGTCAAGATTTTTTTTTTTTTTCCTGGAATTAGCTCAAGTTACACCTGGTAGTTCAGATTTTACATTGATTTATATCTTACACTAACCATATGCCAGAACAGAATATATATTTCAGGGCCCGCTTTCCTTTACTTTTCTCCGATTCTGGTATAACCTTAGTCGTTTGTTGCTTTTATATAAAACATATAATACTGCAGACAGGACTGGGTCACACGGAATAGGTTAAGAGGAGAAAAGCCTCTACTCTTTACTACCACAAGTAATATATAACTCCTTTTCACTCATTCTTCACTTCAGTATTTTGAGAAGCCATTTCAGGTACTTAAAGCTGACATCTATTTGGCTTTCAGTTGGTTCAAAGACCATGCAAATCCCTACGCTACAGTAAATTTTAATGCAGAGTTTCTGTTTTTCAGAGGGAAGCATTTAAAGATTTCCTTGATTTTCTTGATTTTTACATATTTTGCATGAAAATGATCATGTATATGAAAAGAGAGATATTTTAGGAGAGCTACGCTTTAGCATTATGAGAACATTTCCCATGCTGTATTTTTGAATCCTGGTGGACCTGATTCAAACTCAGAAATATTTCACCCAACGGCTTTTCATCCAGAATTAAAACTCTGCTGAAAGATACATGAACTCAAAATCCTGCATTTAAATTGATGGAAACAAAAGAAATTACATGAGGGACTTTTAAGACAGATATTTTATAATGTATTTTTGTAATGAGAAAAACACAAGCACACGGATGATGAGAGGAAGTTAATAGATAATTCAGTATGCCATTAATTCAATAACTTGGAACTCTAAAGACTTTACCAGCTTTTAAGAAAAGTCATTTAATGGAAAAAAAAAAAAGGCAAGCTGCAGACTGTGTCCACCTGCATGCCTATCAACAAAAGGAAGGAACGGTTTTCTGGCTAGAGCGAGAGATTCAATATTCTTTCAATGTCTGTGTGCACAGGAGATGACCAAAACAGATGCCTAACTATGTAGGGGTTTTGATCCCACACTTTTACATTAGGAGAGCCCACCTTGTCTGTAGGTTGACATGAGCTAGGATAACCTTCAAAAGCACCTCCCTGTCACTCACGTGGAAAAGAGATATCACCAGATGGTACAACAGCCTCAAACCAGGGGCGTCAGTAATGGAGACCAGTACTCCACGCTCACACTTGTGTGTGACAAGCAGCGCCATGCATGGTACGTAACCACAGCCCTCCGTGCCAGCTTCTGCCGGGACAGGTGTTAGTTCCCTTTCCGGCACATGCTGGGTCTTTCCTATGCAAGAGGTCACCACGGCCCTCCATTGGGAAACCCCCAAACCGTAGCTGGATCCTCGTGCGGTTTCCAGTGGGTTCAGACATTTCATCAGGTAAAGAAACACATGCCAAGTTCAGCACCCCCAACACTTTGGCTCTGTAACCAAATGCGATTCCTTGCGCAAAAGAAATACGACACAGACTCAGCAGCAAGTGATCGTGCAGGGTGAGAAAGACCGAAGAATCTGCACAGAACACAGGGCACAGCCAGGAGCAAGGCCAGGAACAAGCAAATACTCCCATAGCCGCTCTGCGAGGAACACACGCGTTCCCAGCTGCCCTCAGTTGCCACCGCAGCAGCGACAGCAATCCGCCAGCACAGCCTCCAGCAGAACCGACCACTGGGACTGCTGCTCCCTGCTACTTGGACAGCTGCTGGTTTTAGACCCAATACACCAACGTTTTGTACCCGTGACTTCCAGTGTTCATGCTCATTGCTGTATTACAGAGGCTTTGCTGGCCCCAAATGTCTCCCCTTCCACTGCAGACTGACACTTTCGGTGGATTAGGAAGGTTTTCCAGTTCTTCACTGACATAAGAATTGAAGCACAACTAAATTTGGCGAAGCTCATATGAAACTATTTGGTTTTGTGGAGAAGAGCTAATTGCAGACTACAGCCCACAAATTTTATTACATCGCTTCATTGTATTTGTGTGATCCTGTTCAGTATTTTAAAGTAGTGATGCTTTAATAGTGGACTTGAGATAGCTACAGCCAACTACCTTTCTTAATTACTACACTGGGATTATCCCAAGACATTTTTTCAGCCTTAAACTGTGCTCATAGCATGGAAACATTTGATAACTGCTGATTTAATAAAACCACACACTGCTAGTCAAAATCAAGAACCTAATTTGGAAACGATGTTAACTTGTGTAACGTGATGCCTGAAATGTCACAGTAAGACTTCGAAAAAGTATGAAAAGGCAAGTTTCACAGTTACTTCTTTTATTCCTTTTCTAACCATAATCAAAAGCATTATTAAAAATCCTATTATTTTTCATCATATGGCCAATGCCAAATCAAATTAATCACTCGAGTGGTGCATTCAGTAACATTCAACAGTTTCTTAATTAAAGCTATAGAAGCACAGCACCAACATTTTATGAAGAAAATCGAGGGGTTTTTTTAGGGAGAAGAGGCACTTTTCAGTAAAAATCCTTGTCAGTTGAAGTTCGAACCTCGCTGCTGAGATGCATCTGGAGCTGCACAGCAAAAGCAAGAGGCAAACCAGCAGAATTTCATCTCCCTGCCCGGTGTCCTGCTGGCTGGTTAACAGAAAGCGTCACCAAGAAAAGTTCTTCGGGATCTTCCGCTGGTGCAGCCCCGCTGCTCTACGAGACAGGCCAGAGGCGCAGCCTGCCCAGACCGCCACCGCAATTTCTGCTCATTTCCTGTGTGCTCTGCGTGTACTGCAAAGTGTCCACTTATATCTGCAAGACTTATATGGCTTGGCCCTCGCTGTACAAGAGATTGCATCTCTGATATCACTGGCAGCTGCTGCCAGCTGATGCAACTTCAGCGTCCATCTCTGAGTTGCTGGATTTATGCAGCAGGCAGAGCGCTTTCATTTCATCCCCAAATTCACACTCCCAATGGAGCATCTGAGCCAGAATCTGTTAAGCTCCTACATACAAATATTTTCTCGAGAAAGCCGGTCACCGGGCTAGAAAAAGTAATTTTAGTAACTTTCTGAAAGTATAGCTCCAACCTCATGTTTTTACTGTGCTGCATGTAGACACACGGACTGTCCTCTGATGTAGGCAATCATGTGAGGTCTGGTGCTTATCTTCAATGATACCATCTCACACTGCTTTGGCACAGTAAAATTCCCATAAGATGGGTTTAAATGATAGTAATTTACAGTCACTTCGCCCTGCCAATGGACTATGAGTTTATGTCTTGCTATACATGAGAATCAAGTCAATTTCTAACACTTTAATTCTTTGCTCTGGAACTTAGCAAGTACAGATTACTTACAAAAACACAGACTCTCTATAAATACAGAACTTCTGTTTTTCCTGGCTTGTAGCACCTAACCTAGTGAATATAAAGCTTGGTATTATGCCCCACCAAGACCTACTTCCTCAGCTTAGCAAGAAGCAAGTGCACATGGGGATTTTCTACCTTGTGGTTACTGCCCAAGTCTCAACCATGGTATTCACATCGAGTCTGTACGCACCGTCTCTGGTAAACTGGACTTCACTTGTGTGATACATCTTCAGAACTGTCTTTGAAAAATGATATTAAACCACGTTCTAAAGTCAAGTAAGTATATGTGTATGGTCTGTTCTACTGGAACATTCATAAACATGCACTGATCTAAATGGTGGGTTTAGAAACATAAATTACAAAGAAGCACAATGAAATGCACAATCCCGCCTTATTCTGGTGGGAACAGCAGACAGGCATATAGTCACATCAAAAAAACCACTGGCAGATCTGCTTGCTAACAACTATCTAATCTAATTTATCCTACCTTTTTCCTCTGCAAGTGTTTTCTTCAGGATAAATCCTGTGTTAAAGCTGGTCTCCTCCAGATTCCACAGCCCCACTTGCACCCCATTCACAGGTGGAAACACAGCTGAAAGAAGAAGTTGGAAAATCTTAAAGCCACATTCAGAATTTTTGCAGGGACCTGTGTCAGAGGGATGGTTCCAGGCTCTGTGTTCTCCCTCCTCGTTCACCTTTTAGATTAACTACCTCTCACTGGCAATGTGATAAGACCATCCTACCAACACTAGGGTATCGTAAGATGCAGGTTTTGTAGGCAGAATCTAGAAATCGGTGTGCACAGATGTGCACAACGCATACTGCTCTCTAAGGGGACCTTGCACTGTGATCATGCCACGGTTGGCTCAGAAAGCAGAGAAGAGCCCGTGGGGGTGAGATGAAAGCAGAGAGTTCCAGCCGCGGCCATTTAGACGGCAAACGAAGCCATTCCATCTCAGAAGGCGGCAGAGGCGCTTGTTAGACCCAGCAGGGCCAGGCAGCCGCTGCAGCCAGAGCCAGCGACAGATATGTTCGCAAATTAAAAATACTTTGAATCTCACTTCGGTCCTAAGAACCCCAAATTCACCTTTCTCAAATTCTCACAATAAAATCTTCACCTAAATTTTCTTCGGAACATTCAAGATGAAGCCGAACAGTTGTCTCGTAACAATGATGTACTTCACAAATGGGGAAGAAAGCCATCCTTTGAGGTGTTGCAGGTTTACACATGTTCATAGTTCATACAACAGCAGAGGTGATCAGAATCTGACTCACCATTTTTCAGGTAATTCCATTTTCTCTCTTTTTTCTTACAACAGTTAATGTGGAAAATACTGGCATGGCACAGTCCATCACACCTCTCTCTCTACTTTTATACATGGCCTTCTTATGCTGAAATTGAAACAACCTCTGAACAAATGAAAGTCCAGAAGATACAGGACCAGAGGCAGATTAGACCACTGTTCAACAGGATGTCACAATACTGAGTATTTAACAGATGGTATTAAAAGTAAAACTGATTAGATGAATCAATTTCACAAACTTATTAATAAAAGTAAGACTGAAGATACTGAATTTGATTCAGAATATCAATTCACATTAAGACTTTTATTAAAAAAAAAAGAAAATGCAAAGAACTCACCAAATGCAGGAAGCTGAAAATGACTGTTGAAAATACGCGTCACGGAAGTCAACTATTCTAGACGAGATAGGGGAAGAAAAAAGAAGAGTGGTATTCTGTGCTCTTGGCTTTTTCAAGTGGACTTCTTTTTTAGCAGATTAGAACAATTGTATTATTGAGAGGATAAAAAAAACCACCACCAAACCTCAAGAGGTAACCAGAGACTGCTGCACACACAAGCCAAATTAGTCCCGGCAACCGGGTCTGGCCCATCCGGAGGCAGCAGTGACAGCAGACCCAGATGTAGTGTGACGAGAAACAGCGGAGCGGTTTAGGGTAAGTCAGCTTCCTGGGGAGAGCTCCTCAGCTCTGCCCGTGTGGGGTTTGTTGTGGGTTGGTACATGAGTGTATAAGTCTTTCTCTCTTTGGTGACTCGGGGAGCAGATGTGAAAACCTTGACGATGGGGGAGGGGAGCAGAACGCCGGGGCTGCAGAAAGCTTTCTCTTTGCACGCCGCCGCTCCTGCCGCTGCCTCCTCTCTGCAAAGGTGCCTAACGGCACAGCACAGCCCTGCAGCTCCTGGACACGCCGGGAGAAAGGGAGCGGATCCACAGCTCCTCGGCAGCGCAACATGTGATTCAGTCTCCAGTACCATGAATGGCGCTTGGGATATTTTTTATGGAAGCTGGAATATGGCCCTGCCTTTGAAAAAAAAAAAAAGAAAAGATAATATACACATTTAATTGACCTTGTGCAGATACTTTTGAGCTGATTCAAGCTCAAGTTTGCCTTAATTCAGTGAAGATTCCTCCTAACACCGGTTAGGAGTGACCAGCATCATTTCACTAGCATACACGTCCTCTCTTCTGCCAGCACAAGGGGGCTGAGCAGGAGGACAGACCCCAGGCGCAGAGACTCCCGCCTTTCCCAGCATCGACAGCTTGAGCTGACCGCACTCTCATCACTTCCAGCTCTCCCACCACAACCGAAAGTAAAGCTCTGATGATAGTTTCAGGATTTCAGGTGCCAGCCCCACGGTCCGTACTCCAGGAGCTGTGAGCACAGGAGGCTGCCCACTTTGGATGATCAGGCAATCAGACGGCAGGGAGGACACCCCTGTCCCATACTCCTGGAGCAGCCCAAGAGCCCTGATACGGCAGAAGAGCCAGCTCAGGGCCCAATGTGAGGGTCCTCGATGGCCAGCACAGTGGGCTCGCTGCTCCTCAGTCAAAGGCACGAGCAGTGGGTTCCTCAGCAGCCTCAAAACCGGCCCTGGAGGCAGAGAACTGGAACAAAGTTCTTTCCAGAAAATAATTAGGGCTCAGTGAAGCCATTTCAGACCACGTCTAGCCATGAAGCAGTAGGAACACGCTGCCTGATCCAGATCTAACGCCATGCACTTTGTGTTCCTTGCAGGATGGGAACTCTCTGAAGACAGCTAGTGCATTTGTCCACATTAACATTATGACAGGCCAACGCATTCCAAGATGAAGTCGTGCCGCTTCCAAGAGTGATTTTAAAACAACGGAATAAATTACAAGATAAAGCAAAAAGGAAACAAAAAGATAATTTACATGTGGATGAAAAGCAGTTTGTGCCAAAAATGCAAATAGCTGCTGAAAGAATATAACCTGTGTAAACACACTGTAAACCTGCTGGTAGGAAGCTTGCAGAACAGCGCTGCACAGTTCAGTTGCGGAATCAATTAATTTCTTTTCCCTATGAAATGAAATTAATTCAGTTAATTATCAGCAGGGATGAACGTAAGGAAAGGTGGCTCACAGAATTCATTTTTGGAATACTATCTTCTTAAAGCTTTAATCTACCTCTTAGTTTGAGGCAAGATTTTGGATAAGGGGCTTCAGCACATTATCAGTTTATGTGAGAACTTGTGTTACTTAATTTTCACATTGAATACCTGTTCTGTTTTTAACCAGGTTTGGGTTTCCCAATACCAGTGCGTGCAATCAGGCAATAAGTTTCCATTGACACCTAAACGTTCTGAAATGTTTCCACCAGAATGCTGTGGCTTGTCAGAAGTAGAAAAATAAATACCATTCGCAAATTATATTGATATAAATGTCTTTGGTGAACACCACTTATTTTAGGTCTGCTACAGATAGCATCCGTTTAAAAATGCAACTACTCTTTTCTGTTTTGTGCTGCTAATCCAGATGTGGGGCCATCTGGCTAAGCAGTTTGCATTTTGGGTAAAAAGCGCATCCATCTGTAAAATACTTCATAAACAACTTCTTGAATTGAGTGAGCTCAGCAAAAAAACACCAAGACTGTAGAATAAGAAAAGTGTTCTAACGTCTTGATTTCCATCCATTTCCCTCCACTGTGCTTCCTGGAGCATCTTGACCCAATAACTTCCCAAAAATAGTTGCATGTTGAATTTATTTTTGCTTCTTACATTCCTTTGGGTTTTGGTGGATTTTTTGTTTGTTTGGTTTTTTGTTTGGTTTGGTTTGGTTTGGGGTTTTTTGTTTGGTTGTTTTTTGGGTTTTTTTCTTAGGGATGCTTCATGCACTTGCTCCATGACTTCGCTTCCTAGTGACCTGGAAAGGGACTCTCAGCTCCACGCTTTCTGCACAACATGTAGGCAATTCCAAAGTTAGGAGCGATATTGCAGCCTGACATGTTTCTCTTGACCCTTGCTTTTTTTCTCTCTCTCTTATTGCAGTTTTTCTGCTCCTTCTCACCTCTTTATGCTGTGCAATGAAGGGGAACATCTGGCTGTGAGAGAATATTGTTAATACATTAAAAAATACGTTGCTTCTCCTTTTTTTTAAACTCAGTATGAGTCATTATCTGGGACTTTCAGAAACAAACACTTAGTTGTGAAAAATACAGGGGTGGAGTGGAGGGTTGCAAATTAGCTTTGCATTGAAAAGTAAGTTGACAGCAAAAAACGAAGTCTTAAAACTCAACAAAGGGTTTGTGATCAATTATGTAAAATAACATTATCCAGGGTTTTGTCATGTAAAGACATGGGCGAGTTTACAATGAAATGTCACTTTTGTCTCTTAATCCACTGATTTCTGCCTCAGTTGGAGAAACCAGCAGGCTGCTGATGCTAGGAAGGGGTTTGAGATCAAGGAAGGAAGCTATTCCTGTCCCCCCTGCCTGATTTCCTTTTTGTTCTCAGATTCGCTCAGCTCTGATTTTGGTCTGCCTCAAACAGTGTGGTATGTGCCACACTCAGGAAGTAAACCATGGCGCTCCTGATACCCGCTGTATTCAGCCCTACAGGCCTTTCTCCTCTCCTAGCTGATCGTTATATTATACAAAATAAAGCTAATTGTTGCTTATGTCTAGGCACTGCACAAGAGATAGAAACAACGCACAAGTTGTGTGCTTATTTGGTTAAAGAAGAGCCTAATTTGTTTTTTGTTACCATTTGCGAAGGGAAGTAGGAAAAATGTGTGTGGTCCAGATGCCAGCTGTGGGCTGGGAAAACTGGGAGGCGGCTCTTTGCTTTCCCTCGGTTCCTGGGCAGTACAGGGGAAAGCAGGTAGGTTGCCCAGGGCCACTTCAGCTTCCTTCCCAGGAACAGATACCTCAGAGAGCATGGCGGAGAGCATTGCTAAAGTCTCTGAAGGAGAAACAGCAACTTCTGCAGCGTTACTCCTTGTCAGAGATCTAAATCTGAAAGGGGAAATGAAAACACAGTTTCACAAGCAGTTCCTACGAGGATTTTGGTAAAATTCTCACACTGTTAATAATTTTGCCTTAATTAGTTTAGGCTCTGGTTCCTCAGCAAGCTAACACAGTGGTTAGACACCCCTCAGTTTTGGTATTGCAGTGGCACAAACTGAAGCATGCGGTGGTAAAACAGAATCCAAAACCTAGCGTGAGACAGGTTTCTGACACACCATGTGGGAGGACTAGAGGTCTTCAGAGGGTGAGTCAAAGCGCTCCAGCACACTGAGGCTGGAGCGTGCCTGACAGAGAAGCCTAAGTGCAGGAGCGTGTCTGAAATGCCACCCCCTCCCAATGGACACTCCTGTCTCCCACCTGAGTTACAGAGCAAGTCGTGAAGTTCAACCCTGAACTCAGCTCTTGAGCCCCTTCTCCAGGCATTGCCTCTTCCCTGAGACGTGCCAAAGGGGCCAATACAGCTCTGTTGTGGAGGGAGAGGTGTTGTGCTGCTCGTGGGGAGCCAGGGCCACAGCCGCGGGTCCCCACTGTCGCAGGCAGGGGCTCCATGGCAGCCAGGTACCACCTCCGGCGCCCTCCTCTGCTGGTCACCGTCCCACACCTGGCAGGGCCATGCGAGGGCTGTCAGGAGGCAGAGGGGCACCGTGGAGCAGACACAGCACGGTATCACCAGCATACCTAGCAGGTAAAGCTGGCCAAGGAGCACCTCCACCTGTCCTGCAAAAGCAGGTCTGTCCTCCCTTCGATGTGGAAATGGAGCTGTCTTCAGTAACAGGCTTGCCCTGCGCCTCAGGTGGCCACAGGGCAGCCCTCCAGCTACACCTGTCCCAGCAGGTTTGGCCCCAGGCCACCCAGTTTCTGGGTGCAAACCGTGCTGAGATGGTTGCAAGGCACTGAATGACTCAGACCCGGGCACAACTGGGCAGCACAGACCTCTCAAGCCCGAAACAGAGAACCTTGAGTTGTGCAAATGATCAAACTTGGGTTTGGGGCTAACACTGGAGTGTGGGCATCTACATTTATCCAGCCTCTTTTCAAGACTGATACAGCTGTATTCCATAGATTAAACCCATATGCTTGTGCAGCCAAGGCAGCAAGAGATTTTTCTACTTTCTGAGACCACAGCCTTCTGCAGCCTCAGCTACACAACTACTCTTTACAACTTTTACATCTTTTCCCCCAGTGTATGGGTTACTGATCAGCTACTTCTCTGGGATATTCCTCCTGAGATTGTGTTGTCAGCAATGTACGCTGTGTTACAAAACTAACACACACTTTTTTTCTTGGTATCTATTAAGCAGAAACCCATGTGCTGACTTCCTAGCACAATTCCTCCCATGACGCCAGTGCAGAATGGGCGGTCTGGACAACGTATGCGAAGTGCTTTTCTCTAATATGAAATATGAAAACCTACTTCCCCTTTCTTGAAAGGGGAGCGTGCTTAGGAACTGCACTGAGGGTCACTTAATTCCCCTGTCTCTCATTCTGAGACAGCCTAGAACAAAAGCAGTCACATCACTGAGAACAAATTCAATCTTCCTTCCCCAAATCAGGTACTAACTCCCCAAATGCCCACCTGCCCTATTCAGGGAACAAGATTTCTTCTGCGTTTGCCCACTGGTTTGGTTTCTGTTCGGTGTGTTGGGGTGGTTTTTTTTGTTTTGTTTTTTTGGTTGGTTAGGGGTTTTTTTGTTTGTTTTGGGGTGGGTTTTTTGGTCTGTTGGTTGGTTAGTTGGGTTTTGTTTGTTTGTTTATTTTGTTTGGTTTGGTTTGTCGGTTTTTCGCTGGGGCTCTTTGGATACATTTGCGGGCCCGAGGGGCACAGAGTGGCTGTGCAGCCCTGGGGCTGGCGGGGAGAGGGCACCAGTGCCTTGGGAAGGTGGCTGCCAGTGGTGGGGACAGCGGCCAGGGCTGCAGGGCAGGCAGAGGAGGGCCCAGGCAGGGCAGGCAGGGCAGGCAGGGCAGGCAGGGCAGGCAGAGCAGGCAGGGCAGGCAGGGCAGGCAGGCCCCCCTCAGCAGCCCCAGGGGTCTGAAAAGGGCGGCCCTCTCCTCCCAGCAAACACTTCCACACACGTAGCGTGCGAGCCTGCATCTGTTTCTGCAAACTGTCTGATTTTTGCAATTTTCTCTCACCCCAGGGACATTAACACTTCCTTCCTCCATCTGGATTTAATGCAAAAATAATCCCAGTGGCTCTGATGAAACTGTGGAGGGGGGTCCAGCGGTTTTCTCTGTGAAATCGCACCCAGCCTGAGACTACTCCATGGCTTCGGGGCCAGGTCAGCTTCCGCACCCACCCCCTGGCCTTGCCCAAGGGTCGGGCAGCTGAGGTGCTTCCAATCTGCTACCTGGGCGAGAAAACGCTGACAGAGGCCAGAAGCACTGAGGAAGCCCTGGTTCCTCCTTTCATTCTGCCCAGCAGGGCGAAGAGCTGAGCTCTGTCACTGCGGGGAAGTGCCGGCGGAAGCAGCACTTCTCCCCAGCCCTAGGCCAGGCCCCGTGGTCTGCCCGCCTTGGGCTCCCCCGTCATGTCCTCCCCATGGCCTGCCTGCATGGGGCTCCCCCTTCCCTGACTCCCCAGCACACCCCGAGCGTGGCAGTGGCAGCACCGTGACCCAGGAAAACCGCAGCTGCGGGCAGCTTGGCTCCGGGGCCCGGGGGAACCGCCGTGAACGTTAACACCAAGCGCACAGCTGCCCCGGGCACCCCAGCGGGACTGGGTGCTCCTGCCTCGAGCTGCTCCTGCCCCGGCACCTGCACTGCCGTCTCTCTCTATTTCTGCAGTCTGTGTGTTGGCCTTGTCAGGAAAAGAAATGCCAGCACAAATTAGGCCTCCTGCGCCAGCAAAGTCAGAAGCCATTGGAGTTCCCCTTGGGAAAACCAGCAAGATGGAGGCAGCAGCTGTTTTCATCTTGAGTGTCCTTCTCCCACTTCCTGCTGTTTTGAAGGAGGAGATGGGGATAGTCATACTGGGAAGTCTCAGGCTCCCCACTTCACCAGCCAGTTTCTTCTTCCTTGTCTATGAAGACAGACATATTTCCTCAGAAGAGGGCTCAAAACAGGAGCCTGACATGGGTGCCCCAAATTGCTCCCAAAGCACTCTCTGGGGGAAGCCCCCACCAGCCAGGGTCCATCATCCGTCAGGGACATTCTGTTCCTTCTGCGGTGTATCAAGATAGCCGCTTTACATGGCTATCTGATAAATGCCGAAAAGCCGAAGGTCCCAGTCACCTACAGCTTACCTATACGGCACCGCAAGACGGAAAAAGGGGATAATCTGCAAAGGCAAGGAGGACACACACAGGAGAGGAAGACTGCTTTTACCCTGCCTTAGAGAAGGGAATCCAAGGCAATACCTTGTGAGTTCGCTGACATAGAGCAAAAGTTATCATGCAGAGCTCCCCCAGCCCGACTTGACGGGACTACCATTCCTCTATTTATAGACCAAACTGATTAAATTTCATCGCTTGCTTTCACATCCAGTGTGTACAACCAGCCATGGATGTGTAAGGAGGAGGAGGGTCCTGTTTCTCAAGATAACACAAAAATAATAATGATCCATACAGTTGCTTACCAAACTTGTAAAAAGAACAGTCGGCATAGCAGCACTGCCACAGGCAAGTGTCCTTCTGCCCGAAGAAAGCCACAGATATCACATCCTGATCACACAGAGGAAATGCATCAACATTTAATATTTTTACTATTATTTAGGGCTCCCAAGGTCACGTAAGATGTCTCCTGAGCCATATTAAAAAATATTCCCTACTCACAAGGAGTACACAAGTCTAGCTTTAGACCCAACGCCATGACAGAGGACGCAAAACAACTTAGGACAATAGGCAGGAAAGCAAGATGGTGGCTTTTATCCCGTGCTCCCTCTCAGTCCTTTCTGTTTCTGCAGCTTGAGTTCAAGATCACAGAGAACGAGACAGCACGAGGGCCTCAGGCCATGGGGACCTCCGGTGTCACTGGGGACACATGGCTGCCTTTTTCAAATCCTGAAGTGGCAGGGATTGCCTGAATGTCCATTGTGAAATGGATGCCAAAAGCCCCATTTGTTCACCAAAAGCTACCAAAACTGCAAGTCCTCCCTGCCCCCAAACCGCGCAACATAGGTTTTGTCTCAGTCAAGACAAAGATGTGTAGCATTCTTAAAATATGAAAGATACATGAATAAAGCTAAAAGGAAACCCCAAACCTGAGCATGGTACAAAACAAGTCACTTGCAGGATGTTGAGCCCTATCTATTACATTTAATTCAGCAAGACCTCTGAGCGGTGCCTCCCCATGACAGTCCGCTTTGAGATGCTGGTTTGGATGTATCAGCACTGCTCTGCTGGAGCGGGAGGAAATGAGCTACCCCTGCAGTAGTGCCCCATCCACACATGGTACTCTACTACATGGTGCTGCCGCACCTCAGGGTCTCCTGGACACCTCTGCACTGCCCACCCACCACACAACACCACTCCACCAGCTTTTGCAGATCCCTTCTGGCGCTGGCCATGTTCTTACTCCACTGGTATGCCCCTACTCCATGCCACTATCCGTCCTCCAGCATTAAGGCCCTCATGCTATGATAGGCCTCTCTTCACCACAGCAGCCCCTTGGCACTGGTCTGGATCCAGTAGCCAGCCTTCCCCACAGCGCTTTCAGGGGCTGTGCCTGCACCTGGCAACATGCCCCCTCAGATGTGGCCCATCCACATGCCTCCAGAGATCTTCCCCTCAAGATTCTTGCAGCTTACAGGGTATTTGCATGCCCCATAGGTTCTCTGCCCATGTCCCTGATGTATTTTCCACTGAGCTGCGGGATAGAAAGGCTGCAGACCTGATTCAGCATCCCAAGGGCTCTCCAGCACTCAGGGACACGGGGCCGACCGGCCCCACAGGGTGATACAGACTTCTGGATCCTCCGAAGCTCCTAAATGTCATTTGAGACAAACACAGTCCCTGTTTACGGGAAGGGTTCTCTGAGCTAATCCTCAAAAGACAGCATCTCCCAGCTCTATGCCATGCAGAAGCCACTCATGCTATAGGAAAAAGGGAATTTTATCTCCTGACCTATCCCACAGAATGAATGATGGCTACTAATGAGTAGCCATTGGTAGCCCAGTCAGGCCCCATGACGCATAAAACCAAGCAACATCAAGAGCGTCCTTCCCCACGAGGGTTTTCAAGAAGAGTCTTCACCACCAGCAACACCCACAGTAGCACAGGGCTTCACCAGACTGCACAATGTCTGTGTGCCAGTCTCTGAACAGACCAATCTGTCCAAGCATCCAGACAACTAACCTACAAAAAACACAAGGTAGCTAAAGGAGAAACCCCAACGTTATAATCTTCAATCTGACTGCAAAAATGAACTTGTCTTGCCCATCTTTAAGCACAGAGCAGCAAGTATATTTTGAAAACAAACTCTACTCCACCCATCTGCAAAGAAGAGAAAAAAGACACCAAAACAATACTCTGAATACAGTATTCTCCCTCTGAGAAAGAAACGAACAGCACGTGATGTTGAACAACATCCTTTAGTGCATGTCACACAGAGAAACAACAGCTCTGGTAAGGGCACAGTAAAAGCTGCTGCCACCATCACTCTGTGCCATTGGCAAGGGCACCACCTATTGTCGAGCTACTCGATGCATTCCACCAGCAGACACAACATTTCATTATACTTCAACGATTTGGGCTAAAAATTTCTGTTTGCCTCAAGCAATATTTTGATTTGACCACACTTCAATTTTCAGCCTCAGAGTTCAAACCATTTCCATAAGTAAGGACAGACTGAGGATGGGGAGGCGCTGGAACAGGCTGCCCAGAGGAGCTGTGGGTGCCCCATCTCTGGAAGTGTTCAAGGCCAGGCTGGACGGGGCTTTGAGCAACCTGGTCTGGTGGAAGGTGACCCTGCCCATGGCAGGGTTGGAACGAGAGGGCCTTTAAGGTCCCTTCCAACCCAGCACACAAAGGAAATAAGGGCATGAACTGAAACAGAAGCTGGTGAATCAGGATGGGCTGTTTTAGCCAGGGCAGGAGATAAGCTGGGTTTCCATGTTGAGCTGCTGTCCTGCCTCCAGAGAGAAGGCAAGTTCATTAGCAGTACCTCCACTTAAAAACATGCCAGTCTGAGAGACTAATCCCCACACTGCCAGAGCAGGGAGTCCCTGTCAGGAGCACACAACCAACCAGACATTCACTAACTCTGTGGTCTAGTAGCTGTGGCTCGGAACCAGCCACATCAGATCTAAGCCAGTATCTGCCAAGTTCTCATGCGTTCCCAAAACCTGTTTTCCCTGCTCTCTTGAACAGCTCATTAGTCAGGGCTTTGCAGAGCAAATGCACAAACCTGGCTTGTTTCGGCAGTCTATCCAAGCTACAAGGCAACGAAGTCACAGGAGCGACTGCAGCAGTTAACTGGGTCAAAGCCAGCTGCCCTCAACCTGAGCTAATAATAAAATAGCCTGGACTCCAGCCAGCACTTTGCTCCCAGGTGTCTTTCCACACTTCCAGGAATATGACACAGGAATATCTGCACTTGACCTGCAGAGAGGAGGCTTGGGAAAAGCCAGGCTTACTAGCTCTGAATCCACAGTGATACAGTGATTGCGCTTCCTCAGGATCTGACCTGTCTATGCCCTTGACCTAAAGGGTCTCGGTAAGTGCGGTCTATCCGGAACAACCCACCCCTCCCCAAACTCTCGTCTTTACAGTGGTCATACCTGCCCTTCCCCTTGACATACACCACTGCCCTCACTCTCCCACAAAGGAAGTTAGGCCTGAAAAGCATTTCTTCAGCTACTTCAGGCCAAAAAAAATCTGAAACCATGACCCTTATTTTCAGTGATGTGAGCATTCAGCTCCCACTCGCAACACTTAAAATCAGGCCACAAATCTGTTCCTTTTTACGCCTGCAGATGGTTGCTTCATCTCTCTACAGATGGTAACCTGAAGTCAAGGCAAGTGGCTTTCATGCATAACTCCAAGACTAGTATTTGACAAAATCTGATACAAGCTGAAATGTAGTCTTTCAAGGAAAGACAGAAGGCTGTACTTGTGGCAAAAATCCTTTATTAAACTAGATTTCGTAAATTCCTTTTCACATTAGAAATTCTAAATGCAAATTACAAAACTGTATTTCAGTAAAAAAATTATAGTTAACAGCAAAATTACAACTTTATACAAATAAAAAAAATCATTTTTTATTTTAATTTAAAAATAGACATTGATATCTTTCCAATGTACTGGTCCTAACAGCTTTTACAATGGGTAGCTGCAATACTACATCTTTTCACATGCATATTCACATACAATCAGGTAATCCTCTGCCCAGTTTATTTAGCTGAAATAGCACGAACACTTGAGCTTTGGCCGGGTTTTGTGGTTTGTTTGTTGTTTTTTTTTAAGAGAACACACGATACTTGGGAATTGTTGTAAGTCAATGAACTCTTCTTTGTTACAGTGTTCATGCTCTGTCCTCAGCTCTGCAAAGAGGACAATGTTATTCTGGAAATGTGAACTGCATCTGAAGACATAAGCATCGGTAATGTAAAGACTACGTATAATTTCCCATATTACATTTATGATGACCCTTCTTTGCTATTACCAACAATGAAATTATTCTCCTGTCCACCTACCACATTTTGTGGCAAGATTAAATAACAATTCAGTTCCATTTCACCTCCCCAAGTAAAACCTTTTAGAATACATGTTCTGTTAAGCATGTAAGGATCTTCCCTGACATTGTACATATTCACGACAGTGATGTCCCGGATGTTCTAGGTTACAACTAGAGCATCTGGACATTGTTTAAATGAGGATTCCGAAATCACAATGGTTTCCAACAGCCACAAAAAAATTCCAGTTAAACTTTGCCTGAAGTGTCCTTCAACAGGCCTACAAAAACATTACATTTAAATAAAATTGTACCACATCCTATTAAAAGCAAAAGCCATAGTCATTAAAGTATTATCAAGGTATTTTGAAATATTTTTTTTTAAATATCACTTTTGCCCTACTGCTTTCACAACCAACTGAAATATATTTTTAAACACATTACTCAGGAGAATGACTTGCATCATTGCACCTCTGGGGCTTATTTTTTTTTACTGTAAGATTACTCATCAATGCTAGCACAAGCATGAAATTTTGTATTTAAAAAATATATAATTTTCCTAAATTCTAAACTGGGTTAAATGTTTTGTAAATGAGAAACCAAAAGTCACATATTAAAGCCTACCAGTCATCACAACCACATGCTGTTGAAGAACAGAATAAAAAATGGTACACAAAATAGGTATTTTAACAGTCGCACATTATTTTAGAGTGCTGGTGACAATACTGCTAAGTGCTACTTTAATTCAAAGTATAAGATGATACAGAATTTACGGAATACCTCAGGATTCTCACTGATGTAACTGCAAAAGACATCAGGAAAGCTGGAAGTTCAAAAATGTAACCTATTTGACATACCATTTTGAAACAGTTGTATTTTATATAATTCATCCCACTATACATCATAAAAACAGTCAAAGAAATACAATATGTCCAGTGTTTTTTTTCTGGACAGTTTGGCAAGTAGCTGAAGGCATGGAGATCCTTACTAATTAAAATCTACTTCCGTGCACTGATCTTCTGCTCCATTCTGTATCCAGCTCAGCACAGCTTCTCAGCACATGCTTAAGCTCCTATGAAAGAAAAAGGGTGAGCTCGTATTTCCTGTGAGCCAGAGCTGCAATGCCTCACCATGAGCTGCTGAAGCTGATGGAGGCTCTGTCACTAACTTGAGTGAAGGCAAGATCGGTTCTGCCCATGTTGTGATTTTAAAACATCACATTTCATCAAAGTTCAGCCTGTAATCAAATAACTTACACTCGGCAAATGATCAACCTATAACCAGACAGGGTATTCTGAGTACCTTAGTGAAGCTCAACCTCTACCCTAAAGGACAGGGAGAAAGGAGAGGGAGAAAGAATACTCCAGATCACTCTGAAGCTACGTACTCCTCTGCTGACTTTGACAGACTGGACAAAACGAACTGTCCTAGTAAGGGATGAAGCTGACGTTTTGCCCTGAACATCTTTTATACATTTATCCAAATAGGACGAAGAGATGAAAAAGTAACATGGGACAACATTGAAGCTCAATGGGAGCAGCTTCTTTTCTGAGGAGTCCTAGCCTCCTTCCAGACACTGTTTATGCACTTTTTATTATTTAATCTTTTTTTGTCCCCTTGATCTTGCATTTTTAGCTTGCAGTGGCAATTTTGAAAGAGGTTCAGGAAGTGGCGACTTCAAGAATACCCCTGAGCACACTGATTAGGACATTTTCTGGGGAAGCAAGAGTCAAGCACAATCCTCACCCCCTTGCTAAGCCGTAAGAAGGCAAAAAGCTGTGTTTCTCATCTCCAGGGTAAACTTGTCAACAACTAGAGGATGACGAACGGATGGGCAAGACAACTCTTTCTGCATGTCTTTTGAACTGAAATCTAAGCTGCCTTTGTCCACGTCAGGAATGGTGTGAACACGCTGAGCGAATCAGGCTCCCTCCCAAAACAACCAGAAGTGTTGGCACTTCGTTTACCAGCACATCAGCGTAGGGCTTGGGCACCCGGCAGCTCAACACACAACTCTTCTGAGCAGACACTGGGACCTTTCCTGGGCAACTCAGCCAGCTGGGCCAGCCAACAGGGACTACGCTTTGCAGAGCTGCGCCTCCACTTGTTATAACTAAGGAAAACCTGCTCAGCAGCAGAAGCAAGTTCCTTGGTCCAAAAGAAAGATCGTAGCTCCACTGAGGGAATTCTAGCATCTGCAACCCTGGGCAGCTGATAGTCTGAACTGCTGTCACAAGTCCAACTGCCTAAATGACATCTCGGTCTGTTTTAGGCACTGTCAGCAGAGGATGGAGCATGGGCTTCACCACACAGGACACTGTGCAGTGCTCGTGCTGCTTGGGGAGCCCAGATCTTCTGTATTTCACCCACTGTTTACCAGAGCAGCCCAGGGAGAAAGACAAAGAGAAGTGACACAATTCAGATTAACTGAGTACTCACAAAAAATATAAAATGTATTATGACAGTCTATTATTCCAACAAGTGTCCCTTTGATTAAATATTATTCAATCTCTTCTTCCACCAGAAATCACCATGAAAAGATTATTGTATCTGTTGAAGCATGACAAACTCATTTTTAGGTCTACCGTACACTACCATTGACTGTGTAGATATTACAGTCAATATAGATATTCAGGAAACATCATGTCTTTCAGTTTGTCAGCAACTTACACAGACACATTTTCAAGTGAAACCTATTTCTGTGCACAGCTTTTCTCACAGAAGTTCCTTGCTTATTACTACCCATGCACACAAATGGCAGAACTTGCACAATCGTATGGATTCATACACAAATTCTATGTGCATGTGGCTCTTTAACTGCAGAAGTGGTTTAAAATGAAAAAATCCTCCCATTAGTTCTTAACCTATTAATATTATTCCTAATACACAACTCATAAATGTTTTGAAAAAGCCTCACAAAAAAATATGCCTTTCAAAAGGCAAAGACATAAATAAAAGTAGTAAAGCATTCTAGAAGACATTTCTATTTAAAAAAAATGTTCTGATTGCTTACCGGAAACACTTGCCAAAGTTCAGATGTTTATATTTAATTGGCGGGGTTGGTTTGTTGTTATTTTGTATTTTTACACAGGTGTTTCTCGATGGTGAAGCAACACCACCACCAACAGAATAACTTTTGTACTCCCAGACTTTCCAGTTAGGCAATTACTACTGTAGTATTAGCATTTACTTTGATGTTAAAAATATATTTTAAATGTCACACAGACAATCATATTCTCTGCAAGGAAATCACCAAATTTAAAATACACAGAATGAAGACACACCACTATTACACACCTGTAACATGAAATAGTACTCAATTTGCTCCATTTAAAGAGTCATAAAGGATGAAACACTTTTAATCCAGTAGATGTTGAAAAAAGGGCATCTCCTGCAACATTACAGTGTTGGGTATGCGTTACTAGAGGTTGAACTACAGCATTGTGTTTTTCTGTTTATTAGATCACGGGAAGTCTGCAAAATTACCAAATACACAGCTGGTCTTAATGCACAGTCCTTTACATGCAACTTCTATCAGTATGGAGAGAAATTTTGAACGGAGTAAGAACAATCAAACCGGTCAACCCAGTCACAAAATAACCACTAGAAGACATCAGACTTCTGAAGAAACCCAGAAATATTTAGCACTCAGCTGTAACTGGATTTGAAATATCAATAGTTGCCCAGCTCCCACCTCTCCTGTGCTCTTCTGTAGGGTTTAGCACAAAGTTCTGAATGACAAAATAACTTTGTACAAAGTAGTATGTTCTAAAAGCACAGAACCCACAACAATTAAAATACGTGAGGGTCAAAAGACACAGGCTGGGTATTACTGAGGAGACACTTATATTTAAAAATTGTACCTTAAACTCCTTTTAAAAATTATATACTGCTCAGCAGAATTCTTAATCTGCATTTCTGAGACTTCAGCTCCTGTAGGTATCTTCTTTTTGCAGGTTCAAAAAAAGGATCCGTTCCACACAAAAATTTTCTTGGAAATAAACTGATAAAACCACTTGTAAATTGAGACCATTTCTAATAAAATATTGTCCTTTAAAACAGATTACAAAATACTATTGCAGTTGTCCAAAATGTTTTCAGTTGTAATCTGACACCTTAGTTTCTATGTTCCTCTTTTCGACAACCCTTCAATTCAGCATGACTTTCAGGCAGCCTGGTTTTATTTCTGTGAACCTGTGGAATGAGGGAAAAAATGAAGCTTCAACATGAAAGCTATTGTGCAACGCCATCTCCTTCAGCCCTCGAAGATACGGAAAGTTATAAAGTTCTCAGTCAAGTATGTGTGCATGTGAGGGTCAGGAAATCACCATCAGGTCCTCTGGATGTGACAGGGAAGGAGGATTTTACAGGATCTGGAGAGGTGAAGAGCTGGAAACAGCAGGAACTAAGAAGGAGGTTAAAAAAAAAAGCTGCCCAATATGCTTGGTTATATTAATTCTCCTCCTCTTTTCCTCCTAGCCTTTCATTCCCTCTTATTTCAGAACAGATGTTCTCCCTTGTCTTCTGTAAAAGGAAGAAGGAAATGGGAAATGAAGTCTTTGCTATTTCTGAGTCCCACCTTCACAGACCCCTGTGAAGAAACAGCAGCGAACACATGGATGCCAGCCCAGACTGGCTAAACTGCTGTCCCACATAAGCCAAGCACTAAAGCAGGTATTGGAGACCGATAAAAAGCCAGATTAACAACTTTCCACAGTAAATCTTGCAGCCTTGAATGGAAATATGTAATTAAACTATGTTAGATAAGTTTAATCCATAGTGTTTTCATGTATCTCAGAGGAAATTATCTGATATTTAATAGGTGTCCCATATAAGATGATTTTATGTCACACAATCACATTTATGAAACAGCAGACCTACTATAATCCGAAACAGTAGACCTGCCTTAATCTTTTTAGGACTTGAACAGTACTCTAAAACTGACTTCAATTTTCAGTTAGTTAAACGTGGGTTAAGAAAAAAACGTATCAGTAACAAAAATCTAAACTCACCTGAAGTTGTGGCTGGTGAGGTATCTGATAGCTGCTGGTCTGATGCGAGCAACTCCTCCCTGACTATGGCTTCCTCTTCCCGTGATAACGCAGAGATAGGGTTTACCACCGGTCTGCTGGTGCTCTGTAACAGCAGGGATTGTAACGGTTAAAATCATCCCTTGGCAGAGACTCGGCGTTCAGAATAACCTCTCCCATCCATCCTTCTGAAAACCCTCACTTAGTGATTTAGAACTTTGCTTTCCCATGCTGGCTATGCGCCTTTTATATGAACATAGCCCTTCTTCCCCTCTTCTGAAACAATACAGTCAAGCTTTTTAAATCTAGATTGCTTGCTACGTGCATGTTGTGATCATCACAAAATCCTTCTAATTTCATAGCAGCTTTACTGTTTCTATCATATGATCTCCACTTGGAATTTATACTCTGTGATGTAAATTGAAATTGCAAAATTAAAAGAGGTAGGTGTAATTTAGTTAATTTTTAAATGACACTTCTCTCTATTGTTTCACATCTTATCTTAAATCAATGCGAATGAACAGGCAACATTTTATTGGATAAAGAAAGGAAGAAGGAGGAAAATATCAGTCCACACAGTCTTCACTTTTATGTCACTCTTCTGTGGACTAACTTCTGCTATTTTGGAGCACGAGAATCAACAGATCAAATGAGCTTTATTAAGGCATCTAGCCCTGATAACAAAATAAATTGCTCTTCTCCCAGAGATCACAGCAACCTAAATTGATCAAGTTTGAAAAAATAGAAATTGAACTGGATTCTCACAAGCCAAGATTCGCCACTTTGAGATTATCAGTTCACATGGCATCTTTTTTCAACTACCCTCTCTCACTTCCTTAACTTTATTTGTGTTTTATATTAGTTTACTGTTAATTCTGCCAGCACTAAGTGCCTGGTATTGATTCCTTTCCCATGTATGCACACTGAAATTACTTTTTTCTGAGATTCAGGTGAATGGGCTGAACAGAGAGCCCCTACCATCACTCCAGGACTCCTGATTTAAGTGCAGCTCAGGAAATTCAGCTCTAAAAAGTATTAGATTACAGCTCAAAGTACACAAATGTCATTTTAGGAATAGCACAAGATAATGCAATTTAATTATCTCTGATGTATATTGAAAGAAAAGGATTATCTAAGCCCAACTGAACACTTGTTTCTACTGTGTGGAATAGCTGTTTCAAAAAATTAGGTTTGTGCAGTGGTACCTTGTGTAAGAAATATTTTTTATAAAAGCATTTCCAGTGTGCTTAAATGTATAGGGTAAACTAATAATGCAGAAAATGTATCTTTTTACAGCAATAACACTCATGAAGTACTTGAACGCTCCACTGGGGTGAAAAAACAAGCCCTCAAGCAAAACTGCACAAAATAACATTTATGGAAGCAGCAGTATTCTGTTCTCAAGAGGTTCTGTTGACAAATCAATATTGAAGTTACTGACAGCTCAAATCACACAATTTCACGTAAAAGCTGAAGACGATATAATCACTGTGGTTAGAATTCCAATATAATGATTTTTCTTTAAAGATTAAAACAGCAACATAGTTCTGACAAAGCAACGCAAAGATGACACAAATGTTTGCATTACCACCCATGTGAAAAATGCCAGGAAGGACAGACCAAGTTTTCAATAAAAGAATAAAAGGATACAACAGAAGGAAAAGGAAGATTTACAAAGAAGCACGAGGGGGAGGCAAGACAGAGAGCAAAAAGAATCATTGCTATGTCGAAAGAAAAACAAATCCCTGGGGGAACTTTGAAAATAAAACAACACAAAAGTAAGTTTTTACAGGTTATCAAATTACATTCATTCCCTCTGATATTGCCATATATTGTGATTTCTTAGTAGAAGATTAGAAGAATAACTTTTAGGGGGCATAAATTATTATCTTGTTCCTACCTTCACTTTTTTCCTGCAGCACTCTGGACAAGTGAGTCACAGCTTCATCCACATGGAGACCATGCAGATCCAACACGTTCATAGGCAGCAAGGAAGTATTTGCTCTCTCAAAGATTTGCACAGCGGCAGCATGGTTGGCTTCTTTCATCTTCTGCTCATGAAGGCGACCCTTTATTCATAAGCACAGCAACTATTACATGCCGAGACACAATCTACGCTCCACACTGGTCGCTGGGTTCAAAATGCCAGTACTGGCAGGGCGCTTTCAGCTCACAGTTTGAAGCGGTAAAATTTACAATCACAACAGAACTTCTGGAAGAGGCTCAGTGAGACCTACTCACAAGGAGGTTTCATGAAATCTGTTCTTAGGAAATTACTCAAAGCTGGCACAAAGAAGACATTATAATAAAAGCCTTGCAAGAAACAAAAAAAAAAAAAGCCAGAAAAGGCACAAAACCATGAAGTCTTTACATAAGCTAAAAAGTTACACTCCATGCTGATTTTCAGATCCATTATCCTAACAACAGAATTTTACTTTCTGAAAGGATTTTGCTAAAAATATAGTGAAAGAATTTCAGAGAAAGAGCCCAGGAAAAACCTGCTGAATGTTGAGATTAATCCTTCTGAATGCTTTCCCTAAAAATCAGACAAGCCAAGGGCAACCTCTTACCCGTTTTTTTTTTTTCTTTTTTAAATAGTTGCTCTTTGTATCTCCTAATACTTTTGACAGATCTTTTATGACAACGTCAATAGAGTCTCTATTGGAATTGGAGGCAAGGAGCAGTACAGGGTTATTCATGTTATAAGTCAACAAGTACCAAATATTTCCCATGAACCTGGCAGTAATAATATCTGAGAGACTGAAGCAACAAATTGTATCTTCAAAGTTCTGTAGGCACCATGTAAAAAGAAACTGAAGAGTTAACTCCAGGTATTGGACTGACAAGAGCTCAAGAGAACAGAATTGAGTGTCTGTCTTCCACTTTCTTAAAACGGATCATCTGAAGTGTATCAGTGTCAGACCAGACACCAGCCCTGTAACTCTCACTTGCAGAGGATTCCCAAGATAGACTAAGGCCACCAAGCATAAAATATGTTTCGTGAATACAAGTAGCTCAGTTTGCCTTTTTACTACCTAAAAGAAAATATATAATGAATTTCCAGATTGTACTCGTTATGGCTAAGCACAAAAGTAAGACAGCACTTGAAATTGCACTTCTATTTAAAATCATGCAGACCTCACTTAGAATCTCTCCAAACTTCAAGAATATATAAACAAAGAACATAAAAATTCATTATAAAGACCAATAATCAATATTTCCTACATACATAGCAACAACCTAAACATTTAGAGTGATACATTTTACCAGCTGTGTGAAAGCTTTAAGATAATAAACAAATTCAAGTGATTCACTATTACATTTTTGTTCTGTCAAAATGCAATTCATAGTTCAGAATTGAATGCTTCCATGATGTGACTTCCTACTGAACTTTATATGTAACAATTTTTAAGAGTGGTCTGAGTGAAGTGTGAACAGAAGGGTCTCGTGTGAACGCACCAAAAAACTCATGTACAGGAAGGGTTACAAGAACAGTTGATACTTATAATCAAGAACATGAACAACAGTAACCAAGCTGGTATATACCAAGAAACGTGCTTGAATCAAGACAAGAGCACACAAGACTGGTCAGCAGCAGATCTACACTCCAAAACCAGATGGATGGCAAAAAGCACAGCATTCCACACCACGTGTGTCCTGACCCAAGACAGACTGTAGCCATAAAGGTAGTCAGAATAGGGAAGCAAGGGCAGCAGGCAGAAATTTTGCCCGAGATTTACAGAGGATGAAGCAAACAAGATTCTGAGGCAAAAGATCACATCTTAATACCTTTCTGAATCCTAAAAAGTACACAAGGTGTGTCTAAAAACAGTTCATCACCAATTACAAGGAACCCAAGGGACATCCAGAGGATTTGAAAACTGCTATTTGCTGCCGTCTATGTCACACACAAGTGAACCTGGCCAGACCACAGCGACAAATGTTGGTGCTTACAATATGTGGATTTGAGAGTGAGAAAACAAGCACGTGTGACTCAGCACTAAATATCATCTTTCCTGAGGTCTCGCACTAAATTTGGTTACATTAGATTTCTGTATCAGTATCATTACTAGTGAAAGGGAGTTTACTTATGATTCTCAATACAACACTTACACAGGAAACAGGAAACAAATTTATTAATATCAACTCTAGCAGGCGCAATGTTTTTCTTATCACTTTCAAATCAGTATTTAAGTACTTCTCTCAATTCAGGCAAAAAGCACAATATTTATGTTTACCTGATGTGCATAAAATGCTGCCACAGACTTCATACCCATGCGATAGGCCTCCCCAGCCTTCTTCAAACATTCCTTTCTCTTTTGCTGGTGACAAAAAGCCTCTGCTCTTAAATCATCATATTGCGGATACTCAAACTCTTGAAATATTTCAGTCAAAGAATCATCTTCTTCCTTACTTTTTTTTGCCTGTAGGAATTTGCAATGTTGAAGCTAAGCGTGCATTGTAGGGCATTTTTGTTAACATAACTTTGCATATGTTTATAACTATTATCTAAAAAAAATAAAGATACCTTCTTCTCCCGGTTCTTTGCAGCGCTGTAGGAAGAAACTACTTCATTTTGCTGAACACTCTCTTGAGCTATAACTGTTTTTACAGGATCTGCCTCCAGAACACAGTTCAGAAATTGTTCAGTTTGTTCTAAAGAGAAGCTGTAAAGGGATAAGTAAAATCTGTGACTTTACAAATACATTAATAACTGCTACATTTATTCAAATGCATATTACAAACCTTGATATTGTTAGAAATAGACTACAATGGAAATAAAGCACTGAAATGGAATTTTCCAATTTATAACAAAACGGCTTGCAGACTCACTGTACTGCATTACTGGCATCAACACACATGTAGTCTTGGTTGACTGAAACATAATTGAGGGAGCACTTGCATATTAATAGGACAATGAAACACTAAATTGCATCCTACGTTAGTCAGACATTAGTTTAGAAGTAAACACTGCTTTGGGGGCTGGATAAGTTCACAGAATCACAGAATGTTAGGGGTTGGAAGGGACCTCGAAAGATCACACAGTCCAATCCCCCTGCCAGAGCAGGAACACCTAGATAAGGTTACACAGGAAGGTGTCCAGGCGGGTTTTGAATGTCTCCAGAGAAGGAGACTCCACAACCTCCCTGGGCAGCCTGTTCCAGTGCTCTGTTACCCTGAGAAAAAATTTCTTCTCAAATTTAAGTGGAACCTCCTGTGTTCCAGTTTGTACCCATTGCCCCTTGTCCTACCACTGGTTGTCACTGAGAAGAGCCTGGCTCCATCCTCGTGACACTCACCCTTTCCTCATAAGGGAGATGCTCCACTCCCTTCATCATCTTTGTTGCCCT